>VYXC01001357.1:102084-360523 GCA_013397175.1 Platysteira castanea
TGGAGTGCTTTATAGGGAGATGCTTGCAGATCCCGCAGGCTGGCTCAGCCAACAGAGAGTCACATCACTCAGTACTCCAGCTGCATCACCCAGGCCTGGGTGCAGGCAAATTTGCCAGCCCAGAGGCAGTTTAATTTTCAGACTTAATGACTGGACAGTTTGGTTCACAAGATCCAACCCAATTCCTGCACACAGTGCTGTGACTTATCTGCAGGCTCAGAACTCACAGGCTAGTCTGTCCGGGTGATACAGACATGAAATCATGGTAAATAAAAGGCTGTGAGAAAAGACATCTGGAGGTTATCCAATCCATGTCACTCCTTTAAGTGGGTTTCTTCTTTCAAACTCAGAGAGAAGTGCCTCTGGCACAGCAGACAATTGAACTGGTGTTTCTCAAACCTTCCTGATAATCACACTGATCACAGGGCTAGCCTTCCTTACAGGATGCAGTCTCACGCTTCATCCCTGATAATTTGATTTTGGAGGCCTTCACCTTGAAGACAGAGGAAGGAAGGAGGGAAAGAAGAAGGGAAGAAGGGAAGGAAAGAAGGAGAGGAAGGGAGGGAGGGAAGAAGAAACGATCAAACCACCCTCAGATAAAGCATTTTACTAAATATTTCTGTCGGCTTCAGCTGTTTCAAATTTTATATTAAACAAACAGCATTTCAATTTTGATATTAAATCAAACCTGTCATTATTTCTTCATAATTATAAGGCTCTGAGAGTGAGGAAATGGCAACAATAGGAGGTGGACTGGAGAAGGATGCCAGTAGGACGCCAGCTGTGCTTACTGGCAGGCAGCATCTTTGTTCTGAGTATGTGACTCACAGGTAAATGTTCTCTTGCCACTCACTCCTGTGAGAGCTGGCAATGACAGTTATCTACTCTCCCCTCCCTCTGCACCCCTCCACCTACTTGTCTGACAAAGTTAACCATACAATTAAGTCCTTAACCCAGGTGTGGTGGTTTGACCTTGGCTGGATGCCCAGTGCCCACCAAAGCCACTCTATCACCCCCCTCCTCAACTGGACAGGGGAGAGAAAATGTAACAAAAGGCTCATGAGTTAAGGACGGACAGATCACTCACCATATTACCATCGTGGGCAGAACAGCCTTGACTCAGAGAAATTAACTGAAATTATTACCAGTCAAAATCAAAGCACGTTAATGAGAAAACAAATCTTAAAAACACCTTCCCTCCACCCCCCTCCCTGCTACTTGGATTTAACTTTATTCTTGATTCGCTACCTCTTCCCCACCAGTGGTGCAGGGTGGTACAGGGAGTGGGGGTTAAGGTCAGTTCATCAGATGTTGTTTCTGATGCTGTTTTCTCCTCAGGGGAAGGATTCCTTCCCCTGCTCCAGCACGGGGCCCCTTCCATGGGAGACAGTCCTCCACAAACTTCTCCAATGTAAGTCCTTCCCACAGGCTGCAGTTCTTCATGAATTGCTCCAGCATGACTCCCTTCCACAGGATGCAGTCCTTAGAAACATCCACCGTGGGCCCCCCCAGAGTCACAAGTCCTGACAGCAAACCTGCTCCAGCATGGGCTTCTCTCTCCATGGGTCCCCTGGTTCTGCCAGAAGCCTACTCCAGCACAGGCTGCCCACGGGCTCACAGCCTCCTTCAGGTGTCCAGTGTGGAGTCCTCCATGGGCTGCAGGTGGATCTCTGCATCCCCGTGGTCCTCCATGGGCTGCAGGGGCACAGCTGCTTCACCACGGACTGCACCGTGGGCTGCAGGGCAATCCCAGATCCAGCACCTGGAGCACCTCTTTCTCATCTTTCTCCAGAGGCCCTGGTGCCTGCAGGGCTGTTTCTCTCACATAATCTCACTCCTCTTTTCTCTGACTGCAATTACTTCTGTGCAATAACTTTTGTTTTTTCTTCTTAGCCCTACTATCCCAGAGATGCTCCCACCACCACTGATGGGCTTGGCCTTGACCAGTGGCAGGTCCACCTTGGAGCAGCTGTTTCCTTTAGGCATACTTGCTCAGACTGTAACACAGCGGGGCTTTTTTCACAGTGTCTTTATTCTGCTTATCCTTCCACAGCCTCCATGCTTACTGCTGATGTTAATAAATGCCCACACTTATTACTGCAGGATGTTATGTGTTATACAGAGAGTTCCATTACCTTCCTGGCACCTGGGGCAAAACTGACCTACCTTGATTCTTCTGAAGGCTGAAGCAGGATCAAGAGAATATGATTCTGGTTTCCTAGCTCTTAAATCCCAACCTCTAACCACTACCCCATGCTTTTCTCCATTGGGATGCTATTGTTTAACCCGCTAACTGCAAACCTTTCATTTTGGAAACAAAACATGAAGATGTCATCATCCTTCCCTTCACTTTCTGTTCTAGCCTAGTGTGTAGTATGGAATCTGTTCCTCTGCAAGAGTAAACGCTATTCCCTGCCAAGCTTGTGAAGTCCAGTGGAAGAAGCATTTGTATGATTGTATTTCTCACCGTGCAATATTCTGCTTACAAACCAACAGAGATGGAAATGAGGATGGGGATGCTGTGACAGAAGCAGTGATGGGGAAAGACCATACGTTAGTGATGCCCTGGAACCAGATGTGCTGGAAACTACACAAGGCAAAGAGAAGATTTTCTCTCTCAAAAAGAGGACTTATTTAAATCCCTTACAAAGTGAAAGACGCAGCTTGCAAAGATAATGGTCCATATCGCTGCGGTAGTGCCATGATAAATCCTTTGCCCTCCGTTCCGGCTGGCTGACAGCAGCGCGCTTACAGCAGGACCGCAGGGCAGAGAATTGCACTGACAGCACCGAGGGCCCGGAGCGGCGGGGCCGGGGCAGCGCCTCACGCCGAGGGCCGCCCCTGAACCCGGCCCGGCCCCGCCCGNCTTCTCCAGCCCGCCCGCCGCGCTCGGCCCGCTGGCGCAGCGCGCCTGCCCCGGGCTCGCCGTCAGCGCCGAGGAAGCGGAGCAGGTAGGGCCGGGCGGGGCGGCCGCGGGCCCCGGCGGGAGGGAGGGAGCGGGACTGTGCGGCCGCCAGCACCGGGGGTGGCCCAGGCCCTCGGGAAGATGCGGCCGCTGCTGAAACGGGGTGTGCGCGGTAACAGCGACCCTCGCCCGGGGCAGAAGGGAACGGGCTGAGGCTGCGAGCCGGAGGGCGCTGACGAGGTCAGCCCCTTCCTGCTAGGTCTGTCGGGCCGTACTTGGATGCCCGAGGCTCTGGTGGTGTAGGGCTCGCAGCAGAAGCTGCGTCTCCTGGCTGTGAAGGCCCGTCCCGTGCTGTATATAATGCTTTTCACCCATCGGAGCCCCTTCTCTTCCCTCCTCACAGCTGGTGTCTGCTTTGCACAACCTCACCCGGCACGTGGTGTACCGCGGCTTGACCAGGGCAGAAGACATCCTCTGTCTCTTCCCAGAAAACTTCCACCAAAATCTGAAAAACCTCTTGACTAAGATAATCTTGGAGAATATGTAAGTGCTACCCACCTGCCATTTAGTTTCAGCTGGAGAGTTAAAGCCCGTGTATGTGGTTTGATAGTGGATAGTTGGCAACGTGCAGTCATGTTTCTGTGAATTCTGTGTGTGCCTTGGGCATAATCACACAGGTTGGGATGTGCAGGGTTGAACAGATTATGTCATGTGAGTGGAATGGCCAACAGAACGCAGCCATGGGCACACAGAGTTTTCCCATGACTTTTGAAATGGATGTGGGCCACATTCCCAATATGCAAAGCCCCTTTTATGTTAAGAGCTGTGTAGTGGAAAAATGCTACTGATAACGATAATACTTAGAAGGCTGGATTTCAGCACTAGAAAATCTGGCTAGTATCTATATGCCCACCCACTTGTCACCGTGGCTCAGGTGCAGAGGCACTGTATGTGGTAGAGCATATGTGAGGTAGTGGCAGAGGGCAGCTCTGCTTGTACATCTCAATGCTTGGGAGCCCACTGCTCTGATAAAACCAGGGAGAAAGGTACATGCTTTAAATGAGCTGCCCTTCCAGAAGAACCCATAGTTGGTCACCAGTTTGCTTGCCATTACCCACCAGTCCCAGCCTTTCCGTGGCACTCAGTAGCATAGGCAGTCTCTGTCCCCTGCTTACTGCTGGTGACCCTTCTGTCAGGGATAAGCCATGCTAAATGCTTACCTTTTTTTTTCCTCAAAGCACTGTTGATGCTGTTTTTCTCCACTTTTTCACAGCTCTGCTTGGAGGAATGAAGCACAAGCAAGTCAGAGTAAGTAGTAGTTCACATCTTGATGCAGTTGTTGTGTCCTGAGGTTGTTTAAGCTTGGAGTTTAGAATAGTGCATCACAACGTGGCACAGGGTTATCCCTGCTGGGCTTACAGATGGAGCTGTATGATTGTGGCATGGCAGAGCTTAGCAGAAACCAACACACATGTATCGTTTCTAGCTCTCAAGCAATCCCGTTCAAATCTCAGTCTGGCTGCCTTGCAGAGTGCAGTGTATAGCAATTAGTTGCAAAACTTCTGAAACTTAAGCACTCTGACTTCCCCGTTCGGGTCATTAAGGGATGTCCATATGCAATAACTGCACTGTAAAGGACATGTATATATTGTGGAATACCTCATCGCTGTATATCTTGTCAATCCTGTGCATTCTTTTGTTTCTGTGCATCAGCAAGTACACTGCATATATTTGTAACTTGCTTTTTCTTCACCTTTCTAAACAGTGACGAGATTAAGGAGTGCCAGCTTTAACGATAGTATCATGGCTAGTTAGGTGTTCCTGCAGCTACAACACTTGGTTTTCTCCCCCAGAGGCTTCCTTTACAGCTGTAGCACTTAAAGGCTTGCCACTGAGAGCTGACACATAACCCCGAGGTCTGCATGCATCCTTTACCCTTTCGTTTCCCTGCAGATGAGATAGTGTCTGACAGTTAAACAGCATGGCAAGACCTGGAAATACACTGTCCCTCAAAGTTTTAATGGAATGTGAATAGGGAGAGGTAAGAAACTACTGCCTGATGCTAATGCTTTGCTTACACTAAACAGTGTTCTAGTGTTACCAAAGCACAGAATACTTTTTCTCATGTCCTTAGTGCTGTGATGTGTTAGAGGAGATGAGAGCAGCAGAACACACTGGCTAAGTCTTCACAGCCCCCAAGCTCAGCTGGCTGAGTGGCTTTTGGAACATCACCCAGGACCTCTGCTCGGACCCTTATGTCTTTGTATTCGTTAGATGAATATTTAAGCCTGTGGGAATGAGATTGTCTGCTAGGAAGTAATGGATTATCTCAGTATTGTTTTCATGAAGTATCTGACATGCATTACATAGGCACCAGGGCAGTGGTCCAAGGCAGACATTCCAACAGATTGATCTGTGTTAACATAAAGAAGTGAATGGTTTCCTGCCCCTCCCAAGCCACCAGCAATCAGTCTTTGCAAATTAACATACAAGGCTAAACAGATGCATTTTGTGTTGTTGCAAATGCTGCCAAGTGCTGGCCCGAACAGACTGTGAACTGGAATTTGTTCCAAAAGCAGGAGCAAGGCAGCCAGTTGTGCACTGCCCCCTGGAGCTCTGCTCAAGGAAGCAGCAGGAGCAGGGAGAGAGAGCCTTTCCTCAGATAGAAAAAAAATTCAGTTAGGCAATAAGCACAGAGAGGAAGCAACTTGAGTGTCTGTAGTCAGTAGGAAAGCTGGCAATCAATCCCTGGGGAGGACACTAAGCATCTTAGGATAGGCAGAATCCAGACAGGCTGCAATTGCCTGCGAGACAGCTCTTTCCTTAGCAGCCGAGTGAGACCTGTCCTTCCTTCCTCAGGAGGGCTCAAGAGGTCTCCAGCTCTGGGCTGTTGATGTCAGTATTGCACCAGACTGTTAAATGGTTTCTGTTAGGCTGCATGTAATTAGGATGATGTTTGAAGTATTTTTAAGGAATGTGAAGATTGCAATTTGCCGGTATGTTTGCTGTACTGCAGGATGCTTTGATTCCCAGGCTGGGGAACTTGAAATAACATGTTTTATACTGCTGGATTTTTGGAGCTTTCCATGTGCTTTTTTACCAGTTTCAGAGCAGAGCAATAAGCATGCAGGTGCCAGAGCAACTCGTGATGACACACTAGTTGAGTGTTGCAGGCAGCAAGGCAGGGGATGAAGATGTGGAGAAGACATCTTACTTCTCTCCTGCTCCCAGGTGCTTTGGGAATTTACCTCTGCTTCTTGCACTGAACTATCATTGCATGTAATGAGGGGAGAGCCCTTTTTACCCTTCCAGTGTCATGAGGAAGCCTTCAGAGACTGGCTTATTCTAGAGTAAAATGATGTGAAACCACGTAGTAGCACTAAATTTGTACACTTCCCAGGGTCAGAAGTGGAGAGACACGTGCCTGGTGGTAGTCACAGGTTCCAGGGTCTGGTATCATTGTGTGCTGCTGGGCCTAACAGACCCATTTTTTAATCCCCCAGTCTCCCTGCCTCGGCTGGTGGACATGGACTGGAGGGTGGACATCAAGACATCTTCAGACAGCATCGCAAGAATGGCAGTCCCTACTTGCCTGCTGCAGTTAAAGGTAATGGCAGTGGCTGGGACCAAAATAATGAAGCCCAACACCTGACTTGCCAGGGCAAACCAGTTCAGACAGGCGTGTGAGGCTTGCCTCTTGCCTGGTGGGCCGTTAGACTTTCTCAGAGATGATACCCGAAATGCCACAGAGCATGGGAATGATGTCTCTGATGAAAGCTGTCTTGCACAGAAGTTTTGTGTGCATGAGGATGTGAGAAGTCACCATGTGTGTTCCTAGTCACCATTACTTTCTACAGAAAAAAAGAAGCTAAATCATGAAATCGTTGCCCTTTAATTCTAAGCACTCATCAGCATGTTTAGCTGGCTTCATTAGTTGGGAAATTACTTCAGATTACTAATAACTTCCTTCACTGGCCACATCTATCATTTGGGGAGTATACCTAACTTACTCTTGTGTTCTGCAGAGTTTTGGATCCCCCCAACCAATAAAAATCAGATGAGTGGGATTCAAAGGAGGAGTTAAAAACATATAATTTCTGTGTGTGGGATGGGGTTAAGTATCCTATGTGGTATCTGCTGAGATGCTTTTGATACAGATGTGGCTTCCTGCCACAAGTATCTTCAAAATTTCCCAATACTCATGGCAGTAGATGCTCACTTGCACTCTGTCAGTGGGAGTGCACTTCACTGGTGAGGCACAGCTTAGAAAATGTGCCGTGGTTCTTCAGGATGGAGCTGGATTCCAAATTCAAACCATTTTGTTTTATCTATGTATTAAACACTGACTTTCGTAGTGGCACTGGAAAAACACATGAATGAATTTTTCATGCAACTAACATCTGCATTCCTTATTTAAGATTCAGGAAGATGCTGCCTTATGTGGAAATAATCCTGTTGTTTCTGCACTGACTGTGGAACTGAGCAAAGAAACCCTGGACACTATGTTAGAAGGTCTGGGAAGGATTCGGGACCAACTTTCTGCAGTTGCAAACAAATGAATGCTCAAGGGCATGGATTCCAGCAGCAAGGAAGGGAAATATTCTCTACCTACAGCTGTCAGAAGTTGCAGCCTAGTGTAACGTTGTCTATTTCAGCAAAACAAAACTAAAGAGGTTTCTTTCTTGAATTAATGAGATAGCTTTTGAAAAGCTAACACTCAAATACTCATTTGGTTGGATGCCAAAAAGTGCTTTCCTATTACGTTGTTGAACAAAAGCTGTTCACCATTTCAGAAGAGGATTTGAGGGCTCAGAGCCTGGTGTAATCACAAGGGTCATAACTGGAAACAGCAAATAGCTGCAGCCAATGAAGCAAGTTCTGTCTCTGCCCTGAAATGAGAATCTGAAAGGCTTGAGCTGGGTAATGGGCTGCCTTCCAACATTAGAAAAGGAGGGTGCTTCTCTGGAATGTGCATGTACTGAGGTGCCTGCTGGATGTAGCACTGTCTCCCTCTCAGTGAAGCACAGCCATGCTGCAGATTGTTGTTAACAGGATAATGCTTTGAAACAGGGCAATTATGCTACAACACATTCCCTTCTGATCAGCTTCATAGCACCATTTGCAAAAATGACTGTTCTGAACATCTTTAGCAGGAAATAATTTCCTCCTTCTGTTTGAAAAGGAAAAAGGAGTCCAGGTAATTCACGCTTGGGGTTTATTGGGTTTTGGGCTTTGCCTTTGCTGTACAAAAACCAGACTGGGAGAATAAAGAACTGAAGGCTGTTGTCTGTGCTGTAGGAAACCCCTCTGTGGCAGTACTTGCCTATACTTTTCCAAAGTGTTCTGTTGTTTGTGTAAATCTTTAATTAAAGAATGAACTGCTAATTGATTTTGTGAATCCTTTTCAGTCTGGAAGAGATGTTGTCCTGGGTTACCCCAGCCTCTTTGTGATGGTGCCAAGTTTCTAGGCTGGTTTAATGGATGTTCATGTTTGTTGATGAAGAAAGATCTTTTGTTTCCTATTTAAATTGATTCATTTTAAACTTCCTTCTCTTCATTATAATACAGTTTCTGGGCATCTTTTTCCATGGGCACCACTTCTGTACAATATTGAAGTGATGACCCTGACCTAGAAGTTTATAAATACATGTGCATTGAGAGTGTGGAGGAGTTAAATGCAGGAAATAAACAAAATTCAGATTCTTCTTTCTGATGAGCTTCCATAGAAGTGTTTATGGCAAAATCCAATCTTTCCTACAACTGAGCTCTCCTTCAAGACACAGAACATTGTTTGTTGTGTTTCGAAACACGAAATCATTCCAGAAGTGTGCATAAACTACAAGAACTTTGTTAATTAATTTTATACATCCCCCCAAAGTGCAGGCTAGAGTATAAGTGTAAGTGAAGGCTGTGCCCTTAAAAGATAATGGTGAAATGCAACTTGTGCATCAAGATCAGCTGTGTGACAAGTCCCTTGTCAATGTCTACTTTGAGCAAAGAAAATAATGCTTGATATGGTATCAAGGCAAACCGGTACATTCCGTGTAGAACAAGGACATCTGAATGGAGAAGATGGATATTTAAGAGTATGTTCTGTAAGATTCAAGCTGTGAAAAACATCTTCAACAGAGTATGTCAGTTCAAGGAAGTTTTGTTGCCTTTGCAGCCTAGCCTTAAAAAAACCCTCAAATAGTTTATATAGTACTGTTTTAGAAGGTAAGAATCACCGAGGAGGTAAGTAATGCAGGATGAAGTACTGTAATGTTAGAGAAGCTGATCAAAACACAGAGGAAATCCTTCAGGTAAATCCTGAAGTTACAGTCAAAATGTAGGGTCTAATGCAATGAAGAACTGATAGTTGTTCTCATGTTAAACAATTACACAACTATAGAGTTGTTGTGAGGAAAAGAAAGACTTGAAACTGAAAAGGCTTTTCTGGTGGCAGAGTGGAGCTTTCTGCAGGTAGCTAAAAGTTGCTTGTGGAGTCTTAATAAAAAGGAGTGTGCCCACTGGATCAGAGACGTGCCAAACATCTGGCGGCTTCAAGGCTCAACCAGAATGATCAACCAGATCTCAAGTCATTCTGCAAGAAAACACTGCTATTTTCTAGCCCAGGATTTAGGATGCTGTGAGAGCTTGCCTTCAAATCTTTGCCTAAGTTGTTAGGTATTTTTTGTTGGCTCTTATCTCCTTAGCCAGAAGAGCTGAGCCTGCTCAGAAAAAGGCATATAAAACAAGGGAGGCTGAGCAGGACTGTCACTACCCAGACAGCAGCAGAACTTCACAATAAAGTCCTTTTTATGGAGACTGCTACACAGAATAAATTGCCTGCTACTGCAGGCAATCATATGTGATCTTTTTCCTAAAATTAGTGCTCTCTTAAAATGAGTTAGATTTTCATCCTCCCTCCACATATTGCTGCTGTTTGGTAGGGCTAGCCTAAGAGATGATGTATTCATCCCTGTTACCAGTTTGTTACTGTGCCAACACTGCCCTCTTTTGCTTACTTCTTTCTTGCCTTTCCATTTTTCTCTCCTATCTAGGAAGCAGTAAAATCCCTCTCCACTTCTGATGGCTAAGCCTTGTAAGGTCTGTATTCTGTGCCTTTGGGAATTGCAGTGGCCATTCTTCACTTAACAGTTTGCATCTCCCTTGAACGGGGTCATCACCACAAGTGTTTCTGGAGGATTGTCCAAGGACATTACTAAAGAATGAACCATCATAGTATGTGAATCACCTGACTGAACGAACTGCCAGGAAACCACAAGCTTTCACTGTGAAGTGGAGTTTAAAAGCTCCATCCTCATTCCAGTATTTGAGAACCAGAAAATTAATTTTCTACATGTACACTTGATAATGGTGCTAATTGAGTTACTGTAAGCAAAACAGTCATAAATTTATTTGTAAAACACAAGTATGCAAGTTAAATTCAAATTGTATTTCACAATCAGGTGTGTTGAGTCTGTGTTGAAGTGTTGAAAAAGCATTAACATTAAAGCCTACTTTGTGTTCAAAACAATACAAACAATGCTTCCTTTTATTGCAAGAAAATGTGTGCTTTAGGGTGTTCAGACTAAAAATGGTGTAGATGTGATTGAGAGCAAGAAAAGCTTAGAAAATGATTCCTAGCTTCCTTTAAGATTCCTAGCTTCCACTTCAATTATCGATCTTTAAACAGTGGTTTAAAACAGTAGAAGACTTTATAAGACTCATGATAGTTTGGTAAAGGTATAATAGTTACTCTAAATTTAAGTTTTGAGTTTAATATGTGAAATTTATATATTCAAGCTCTTCCAAAGCTACCATCTGTACAACATTTTTGCTTTGTTTATAGCTGAGGTCTTACTATTTCACTTCAAACAAGTTATTTTGTTACTAGTTATCCCATTTAGAATTGTTTTGACCTAAGTTAAAAATGTTAGTTTCTATTTTTCTGGTATCTAATTTTCACTGGATATAATAAAGTTTCTTTAACAATATAGATGGGACCACCTGCCCAGATCAGGATTGGAAAAGGCATTTGGGGATCATGAGATAAAGATATCTCTTAAAAATCACAACAGTCCAGCTTAATCTTAGTTTTCGGTACTAGGAACAACATACCTAGTGCTGTAGTTTCCTCAGCTGCTTTATAACTGTCGTTACTCTGAGTCATAATAACCCCTACAAAAGTAGCAGTTTAATACATTCACCACTCTTTTTTTATATACCCTTACAAGATTCATCTCAGTCAGCTGTAGAGTGGCAGCACTTGAAGTTGAGGAATCCCACCTCCCCAGAATTGTTCAGTTACACTCAGAAAATCAGAGGTATCCTTTGGAAGCCTCACTGTAAGGATCAGTGGCCAAACAGTCCTTGCCCTTTTAAGCATGTAAGAACCTGACTGTTGCTGCTCAGTGCTTTATAAATCTCTTTTCTGGAGTTATTAGTGCCTATGAGTCTTGCCACTGACATTGCTGCTGCTGAAGTACCTATGAAATAGCAAAAATACCAACACGGTGTACCCACACCGTGACTAATTCACTGGTGTATTTTACTATCACAGGAAGAAGAGGGATCATGGCAGGGCCAGAGCTGGCACTGCAAGCTCACAAGCTTCCTAAGCTTTCTGCAACTTTGGACTTTAAGAAAGAAGAAATCACAGAATATCCCAAGCTGGAAGGGACCCACAAGGATCACGGAGTCCAACTTCTGCCCTTGCACAGGACAGCTCCAACAATCCCACCATGTGCCTGACAGCATTGTCCAAACACCTCTTCAAACCCTGTCAGGCTGGTGCTGTGACCACTTCCCTGGGGAGCTGTTCCAGTGCCCAGCCACCCTCTGAGGAAAGAACCTTTTCCAAATAACCAGCCCAAACCTCAATAGAGAACAAGAAAATGGGCCAAGACTTACAGTCCCCCTAAACATTCAAGCCTAAATGTCACTGTCTTTGAAAGAATTTGACATAACCACTTAGGTATTTCCAGCCTGCTAAACTGGGACTGGCTGGCCCGGCTGGGCTCCGCTCTGCTCCGCTAGACCTTGACCAGTTCGGCCCGGCTGGGCTCGGAAGAGCTGACCATCTCTCGCCGACTGGTTGGGCACGTGTGAATGAAAGGAGAGTGAGAATAAAAGGATGCCACAACAAAAGAAACATTCCTGAAAGCGTAAATTCGTTTTCCCCAGGAGATGGCGAGCTCGGTCTCCCGTTTCTCTTCCCTCCTCAGTTTCTCGGCAGGACACAGCAGTCTGGGCTGTTCTCCTCAGAATCTGGGAGCAAATCAATGACTGCCAGAGTCCAAACAGCACCAAACCAGAAGGGGGATATTTATTCACTGATCAGCAAAAGGTCTCACCACTGCTCCCATAGCTGCGGGTTGAGGCAGCTGAGCGCATCTTAGGGGAAGCTGCCAGAGATGGAAGTAGCAGACTCTGCACTGTGCCAGTCATTTTAAACACAAAGAAGGAGGAACTCTCCCTTCTTTGTGCCAGGTTAGATGCATAGCCCTCCAGGGAGAGCTTTGGCACTCACAAGGGAAAGAACAATGTTGTATTTAAACGGATGCTGGCAACTTTGAATGCTTCCAAACTGGCCTCTCGCAGACAATGCAAGTTTTGCACAGATTTGTCTTTAAACAGTGGTGAGCAGGACACTGTAAAATTCACGTCTGGAGAAGGAAGTAAGATGAGGGGAGGGAGAGTTCCTTCTTTCCCAAGCATGCTAGAAACCAATTTAAAAGAGTGCACGAAGCACAATGGCATCCTGTGCAATGTATATACAAATTCTCTTGTTGCGTTTTCACTCACTTTTGCCTCTGCTGTTCATACAAGGCCTAGGACGAAAGCATTCCCTCCCCTCGCTGACCTTCCTGCACCCCCTCCTCCCGGGAGGCATCATCGTGCCAGTCTGGGAGGGGAAGTGCTAACGCACACTAGCAACACTGACACACCGCACAGGGCTGTCAAATATGCGGAGTAAACACACAGTGCAGAGGCAGGGAAATAGCACCCTGCTTTCATCCTCACTCTCTTCTAGTCACTGTTCTTGTAAAGACTGCTTTGGAACAATAGTAGGTACGGCTTTTTTTTCCCCCTCTAAGGAAGACACAATTTGTCAAGTTGACAGCATCCCTTTATGCTGATGAGATAGTGAGGGTTGAGTGCCAACTAGCAGCAGAAATATAATAGCATCCATCAGAGCTGTTAGCTAGAGTTGGCCAGTGCTTTTGTTTGTAATTTAGAGGGCTATAACTCAGCCTTGCAAATAAGATGCAGAAAGAACTCTGCACTGAAAATCTGGACCTTGCAGTAGGCCCTCTAGTTTCTTAAAAAAAAAAAAAAAAAAAATCAAGTTTGCTTTGACATTCTGCACTGTGCTGAAAGGAAGTGATAAGAAACCTGGATGAGACGACTGCAGTGTACCAACGCCTTTGCACTGACAGGGCTAACTGGAAATGCTGATTTCTTAACTGTATCAGTGACTGTAAGTCCAGGGTGTTCAAACACACTTTCTGTATCAGTAAGTCTTGAGGCAAATGGCATCTTCACTTCCAAACAAATCACTGTACAGGTCAGCAAGGCTCCGTAACTTGTATCTCTACTCCACACAGTGGCAGGGCTCAACCCACATAAAGCTCACTGAAGATTTATAACCAGAATCAGTAAGTTACCCACTATCTGAAGTATTCTGGTTCCTTAGTGCTTGGTGGCATTTAGGCATTGGGGCCTCATTCCCAAGCCTGTTTCTGCATTTATCTTACTTTTATGCCTACCCAGAGACATGATCCCTACTTTTGAACATTATTTTTTTTCAATCCACTAGTGTCAGCCATTATTCTATGCTCTATTAAGCCAGAATGGTAGAAAGTCTAGAAAATTTGAACTGGATCTCAACAGACAAATGATATGCTTTTGTGTCTGATGACAATTAAATAATCAGAAGATCAGAGTGAAATCAAAGAAACACAAAAGCATGTCTTTAGTGCACTACATAACTGAAAGTTAAAGAGAATTGCATTTAGGAACTACTTTTTTTCCTCTCTGAAAAGAACAGCATGAAAGTATACTTGGCCATCTGTGTCTCAGGATGCTTTCCTTTTCCTGGGCACAGATGGTAAACTTCAAACATCACTATCACTCCCATCTACCACATAAGCCCTGTAAGCAATCTTTTTTACAATTTCTAGCCATTGCTTTCCAGTGACCTCATTTCTCCCTTTGGTGCTGTCTTGGAAGTTCTGGCTCATATTAAAGGCACTGAAATAGACACATTCAAAGCTCTCTTGTGGGTGCGGTAACATAGTTCTCAATAAAGCAAAGACCCTCTAAACAAAATGAAAGCTGGCCACATTTTCACCTTGTCCTTAGGCAAGTAAAAAATAAAAAAAAACCTTTCCTATGCTTTCAAAACAATCAAAATAAACAGCTAAGCAAGAAATCTAGTCAAGGTGAACCTTCATTCCATCTTCTGGTTTGCGCACCACCTCTCCAGACTGCACATTCTCTGAGGCAGAGACCTTGTTTTCACAGTGCCATACAGGAGACTGACTGCCACCAGTACTCCCATCAGTTACACCAAGGAGCCTGTCCCCTGGTGTTAATGCATCACCAAAATACTGTAGTTATTTCAGGATCAGATTTCCAATTGCCTGACACAGCAGCGGTCTTATCTTTTCCTAGATAAATGAGGCTGATCTGTGCAGTTTAATGGGTGGATTGTGTCACCACTGACAGCTCACAGAGAAATGGTCCAATTTTCAGAGGTGTGGAATACTTTGGAACTTCAGATACTTCTGATATACTTCTGATAACCCTCCCTCTGTGCCCATCTAATCTGCAATGTCAGAAGGGATGTCAGCACAATTTCCCCCAAGAGATGCAATTGTTGTGGCATTTTTGGTTAAAATTTCTTCTTTCTCTACAATTCCATTTTCTTATATCATTCTGTATCATACATATTGTCATTCTCCACTCCAGAACAGACTACACTCAGGTGGTGAACACCATCCTATTTCAAAAATTCAGTAATAAATGAAAAGCACCAAAACTAAAAAATAAAATAAATTACACAGACTGTCCTTTATTGAAATGGTGACGAGAGCTATGAAGCCTTCTAGTAACTGAAAATGAACTTGACTTTCAGGTGATTAAATTCAACTAATTAGTATTTCTCTAGAAAGGGGGAAAAATCTTTAGGGACGATCACTGCATACAAAATCAACATTCTGGTTGTTAATGATATTTATTCTTAAGTAAAGGCAGCTTATTCACATTAGCAGCGTTCTGGGGAAGGAGTATCCTCTAGCACAGGGCTGTTCTAACAGCAGCCACTGGTGCAATTCTGGACCACAGCCTGGTTTTGCTGAGAGCTCTGCATGCCCTACAAGAAATCACAGCCGCTTGGCTGCAGAAACAAACAGGGCCCAGGAGCAGCTGCAGCTCTCCAGGCTCAACAGCATGTCCAGTCCTCGGTAGTGGGACTGAGTTTGGCTTTTACAGCAGACCTGGAGGCCTTGATGTCACCTCTGGGACCCCAATAAAACTTCAGCAGGCAGCCTGGGTGGGGGTGGGAGTGGAGCCTGGAAACACAGACTTCTGAGCTGAGTGCTTGTCTCTGCAGTGTCTCTGAACATCTCACTTTACCTCTGACTTCTGCTTAGCAGGCAAAAAGCTACATTACACCTATTTTGGGGGTGATAGAATAATTAACTGATCCACTTGGTATTAAGCCTCTTGCAGTGTGCAGATAAAGGAACCTACAAGTGTACTGAGCCTTTTGCCAAGACAAAGACGTCGATACCGGAGTATTGTGTTCCCTACGACAGCGAAGGCTGAAATGATTTTCTGCTGCCTTCGAAGAAAAGAATGTTTTGCAGAATTTCTCTCTCTCTGAAGTTCCTCAGGAGCACAGTACCACACAGCTTTGAAAATACAACAGGGTTCAACTCCTGGACCTAAATCACTATCACAATGCTCTTCAAAGGAACCGCATCCTGCTGGGCTTTACAGCTGATTGCAACTCTTCACCTCTCCCTGACCCACTTTAACAGTGTGTCCTTCTACCTCATTCATATGAAAGGCTTCAGAAGGAAACTGTGAATAAAGGCCACAGTGAAAGACCAGCCCATCTGTTTGTTTAGGAAGGACCCCCTTTGCTTTGTCTCAATTTCAGACCTTCCATGTAAATCGGCAACTATCCAGATGATTTCCCTGGATACCCCCCTTTCCTTTCTCCACCTCTCCAGTAGCATCTTATCCCTTGGCCTTGTCACTCCTCTTATGTAGCGGTGACTGGGCAGATGAATGGGCCCAGGAAATAAATTCCATGTATTTAAAGTCCCCGCTGTATGAAGCACATGTGCATGCAGAGTGAAGAAGTGATTATGGCACTTCCGAACAAACCACGCCTGGATGATTCTGATCGATTCACTGGCATTAATTTCATTTTCACAGCTAAGGTCCCTTTTGCCTAGGGTGCTTTGTTTTTTATTTTTGTTTTAAATGCTGGTTTTCAGGCATTTACTATAAGATATGGTAAGAATAAATACGCCCTGGGAGGCAGTACAGCCTCAGCAGGCCTTTAGGAGGTCTGCAGAGCTTGCAGATACCAGGGATGTCTCATGGGGGGAGTGATGACGTATTGCTCAAATAAACCTGAGATGAAGCAGATGCAGGGAACAGTGAAGGGGCCTTCAGCCATCCTAAGTGAAACAGAAATATGGATTTATTGTTTTTTCTGTAATCAACCAGGGACTTCATCATTGCTATTTATTGCCTTATTAACTCACTTTTATTATAGCATTCATGATGTTTGGATATTCCACACCTGACAGAGAAATGCCTGCAATGAGCTAATTATATTCAGGCATTGTCCTTTATTTGGGCTGCCCTACAAACAACTTTATGGGTCTGTTAGTTTCCCCTTGAGATCTATTATATGTCAACTTAAACAGAAAATGTCACAAGCTGTTTTATAATTATAAACCAGCCCTTTAACCAGTGTTTCTGCCTCTCTTCCTCCTCTCACACCCCTCAGGAGCCCTCCACCAGGAGTCCTCTGAATGCAGCACCAAGAAGATCACTTGTCCCCAGAGTCCCTGTCATTACGTACTGCCTTTGCATGACCACGCAAAGTCCTACTGCGCTTCTGAAAACAAAGGCAAACCCAGGCCAGCTCCACAGATTCTCTCTCCTTACCCAAGCTGCTTTTCATGCTGTGTTAGCACCTTCCTGTCCAGTTTGGAGCGCAGTCTGGAGGGCAGCTCTGCTGTGAGGACACAGGACGGGGCTGTCTGGTGTTAATTAATCCGTGACAGGACTGCAGGCAGCACAGGGCTCTGTATCCAGGTGGGTGCTGTTAGGAAGCCAACGACAGCATCAATATTGTGCCAGGGACTACAGCTTCCCTCTTTTTATTTGGTGCTAGGTGCATTACTGGGAAAAAAAATAAAAGAAAGTGAGAGAGACTGATGCAGGGAAGGGAAGGAACAATGGTGCTCTGCTCTTTGTGAGCAACCAGACTAAAATGTTCCCCAGTCAGCCTAGTGATGAGAAATGGCAGGCTGAGAGCGACCAACACCATGGCCCTATTTCAACACACATGACCTGACTGCCAACTAACCCAACTCCGGTTAGACTTAGCAAAGCCTTCGATTTAGAAGAACAATACCTATATTCAGCTGAAAAAACAATTTGTGTTAAAAATATATCTACTAATTCTGGCCTGAAAGGACAGAATCCCAAGCCATGCCATGTTTGGAGTAAGTAGTGAATGCACCTGGTCCTGCTGATTCCAGTGCTGAGTTCAGTCAGCTGTTCAGTGAGCCAGACCCAGTACAGCAGCAGGGAGCCAGGCAGCCGTTTGGAAGGGAGATTTAAGAATAGACAGTGCTCTAAACAGACAATTGTCAGCTAGTGTTTGGAATTTAGCAGTCAGCAAGCAGAAAGCCTCCAAATAAGAGAATTAACTGCTGCTTAAGGACTTTGTGCTCTAGCTGCTAGCTGACAACCAAATTTGTGCTGATACTGATGCAGCAAACTTTAATCCTGCTGTGTTATCAATACTGTGTATTTCCAGGTTTAAACACTCCCAGTAGATAAAATGCCCTTGAATACTCACTGTCTCTTTAATTCCCAACACTTTATTTGAAAACATAATCCTAAATATCTCATTAACCAATGGTCACAACACCCTTCATCCACTCCAAGATCCTTTCTTATTTGATATCTACCACATTATCACAATCCACTGAAGCAGGCCCAGAAGTGCTGTTAAGAGACTCTGTGCAACACTGCTGAAGTCAGATGACAAATCGCCCTAAAACTACATATCCTGACATTGAAGGAGATAACTAAAGTAGAAATACTTCGGGAAAGGCAGCCTTCCAGAAGGGAAAAAAGATGACAAGGTACAGCAAAGACATTGTCACATGCTCTCATCTGATCACAAACTGAGACTGGTTGTAGATGAATCCCCAGAGGGTAATTGCATTTTATGGTTTTAAGCTCGTGCAAATCTCAGGGTTCAGCCACACACTCAGCCCACCGCCTTTTAATGTTACTGAACGTCACTGAGCCATGCTAACTCACTGTGCCTTCTGCTCCCAGTGCCTGAGAGCACACACAGCTGCACTGACCTAAACTGCAGCCACAGGCAGGTCAACACCCTTTGCCTAGGACTGGTTAGGTTGGAAATGCCAAGTTAAGGCCATACTGTATCCCCTTCTGAATGGATAGGACTAATCTGTCTCATCCTGTGCTTTAAATGTGATTTAAAGGTTTAAATGTGTTTTGCTGTGTAGGGAGGAGGCGCAAAGTCATGAGATATGCCATGAGATAAGTAGTGAAGGGATTTCCATCAAATATGCTCAGAGATGATGTGGTGAGGGGATTATGCTGGCGTTACAGTGGGCATGATGGCCTGCTTATTGATAGGTTATCAGGTGGGAGGACCCTTATCTGTGGAATTGGTGGAAGAGGGAGTGACACACTAACACATCAGGATTCTTCTCTACCCTTGCACAAACCCCAGACTACGTAATCTCTCTCTTTGTAACTCTCCATATCCCTCATTTACACATAAGAGGGCTGCCTCCCCGCTCCCATTTATGATGGCAGTAACAGGGTATTTTCACTACAGTTTCACCTCCACTTCTGCCAGAAGTATAAATGGGCATTTGAAATCCTCAGAGGCAGAGGATGAGAATACAACCTCACCTTGCAAACATCGACTTGCTCCTCTCTCCTCCCCAAAGCAGGGAGCCTCTTTGATAAGATTTTGCCTCTGACTGCATTGGAGTATGCCCAGGAACACTTGTACATAGCGTTATCCATTTATATTTTGCAGGTCTGGTGAATTTATCACCATCAATCTCACAGTAATCCGTAACCCGCTGCTTCAATAAACTGCACTATTTGTGCATCTGTGATAGCAAATATGACCAGACTTACAGTGTGACCCACAGGATTTGTGCATCTGGGATCTTACTGAATGCGACCAGATCCACCAGAAATTAAGCCCAGCCACACCCAGCCCCTCTGATCTCTGAGGACCAGCTGGAAAGCAGGGAGGGTAATTTTCTGCCAGATTTCTATAGTCTTAACACAACAGCCAGAAGAGGATTCAAAGGAGCTGGACCCACTCAAGCATCCATTCACCTGCTTTGCAAGTTTTCTGAACACAGCCCCTGAACTTACCTTTGCAACCCATGTCTGCTCCAATGGCCAACATGGCTCAGAGTTCTGCACTGCTCAAGAGAAGAAGAAATGGGGTTTAATTGTGCAGTGTGAGCCACCAATTTGCCTCTTGTAACTGAGGCTCCCTGGGCAGTCTCTTCAGTGATGAGTCAGAGATGTGGCTCACATGCCAGCACTTCCTCTTGCACACTCTGTCCCACTCTGAAGATTTGCAGCTCTGGGAGCCTCATCTACAGCTCTTGCCTTGCAGACAGGCAGCAGCCTGGAATGATAATTGGGGATCATAACCTCGGCGAGCAGATCCCCAAGGCTTTCCTCTCTGGCTGTTGTGCCTTCAGCATTATCAGGAGTCAGAGAAAATCAGATGTGATGGCATCAGCATTTAGGGCAGGAAAGGGCAGGGAACACAGAAGAGTTTTGAGGAATCTGGAATGGGAAGGTTGGTGTTTGGTATTTAGATAATGAGGCCACCAATTTCAAGATAAACTCTCGTGGGTTGCTAAAGGCCTCTAATTAATTCCAACTCTCCTCTTTTTCTCATCAGCCTATTTTCCCATGTGCTCCTTCACCCAAATGTGCTGTAGTCTTCATTACTGAGGAACCCTGATGGGGAGGCTGGGGGAGGGAGGTCTGTGCCCTTATGCAACTCCTGCTGATGGGGACAGCATCCAAACTGAGCAGCACAGGGAGCCTCGTAGTAAGTAAGTGTTTGAAACAACAACTTCCAGCTTTGTATATAAATGAATTATGTTACTGAGCAAAGTAATGCTCAGTCATGATCTTGGATTCACAGCTGAATAAGACTGACCACAGCCAACATCAGCAGGGAAGCAAAAGATTCATACCTGCTTACTGGATGGGCTGATGCTGGGACTTTCAGTGCTGCCTGCAGGAGCTCCCAGCAGTCAGATGGATAAATCTGATCTGATAGTCCAAACAGCATGTCTATCCTTCCTCTGAACTGCTCATTTGTAAGTACTTGACAGTGAAAGGGTTAACTTGGTGAGAGTCCCTCGATACCTATCTGATGGATCTATCAAGTGACCCCTCTGGCCAAACATGCTCACTCAGACCAGAGCCTGCTTCCTCATTAGCAACAATAAATTCAAAGCAGATGGAAAAACTGCTCTATTCTCTGATCCAGCTTTCAAAGCCCTTTGATTTCAGAATCCCTCAGCTGCTCTTTGACTTTTCTTGCCTGTCAAGTTCCCTGGCAAGATTGATAGTAGGAGAATATCAGTGCAAATTCTGGTTCTGGTCATCTCCCCTGTCAAATTTCTCACATCTGACCATGTTAATTGCTTCTCTCTCCTCCTTTGGTGTAAAGCCCGTTTGATTTTTTCCCTATCCTTTCTCCATCAGCAGTTATTACAATACTTTGAAACGGTCAGTGGTTAACTCTTGACTATGGCTGCATTACTTCTCCAATACACTGCTGCCTGCATCTCACCAGGTCAGGCTGGGAGCTGCCCAAAGCTAGGACACGTTTCTTTAGAGACCATGCTCTGGCTTTTTCCACACCACTGGCTGAAAGCCATGAAATAAGTGGACATCTGGAAAGGACAGCAAGATAGCAACTTAAGTACTGATGTCTGGAGGAGACTCCACAGCAAGTGTAACACCAGGACAGGCTCAGTGACTAAGCAGTGGTCAGAGCCATACCACAGCACACATGGACTCTGGCAGGCGCCTGCTGCAGAGTAACTTGGGCAGAAGGCACTTGCAGGACTCTAAGGACTCTCCCTCAGTGGGCACAAGACATTTCCTGCAGCCCAACCCACACCGTGCTGCCTTTTTCACAAAGGTATTTTTTCCAGTCCCCAGCCTCAATGTGCATTTTCAACCAACTGCTTCTCATCCCACCCAGGTGGGATGAAGGGACCCTCTCTCCCCTTCCTGCAGCCACTGAAGTCTCCTCTCAGCTCCTGAGGCTGCTTGAAAGGGCCCTGTGAAATGAGCAGGCACTGACATGCTGACTTCCTCAAGGTCACCTTGGGGAACAATCCTGACCTTGACACCTCGCCATCCTTCTGGAGGCACAGAGCCACCCACCTTCACCCCGCCCCTCGCCAGAATCTCATTTTGGCTGCTGCCATCCTGCTCCATCCATCCCATCCTGCCTCCTGCCCCACTAAAATGTCCTGAGCAATTACTACCCCTAAGAAAGGACCCATTTCCACTGGCAGAAAGAATGGGGAGCCCCAGTGGCAGGGTCATCCCTCCTTCCCTCCCTGCCCTCAAAGCTCACTTGGCCAATTCAACACATCCACCATCCCAGTCCCACTACACAGGGAGACCAGCTCTGCCATCCAGCTCAGGGGGTCTAAGCCACCAGAGGCCATGAAGAAACACTCCTGAAAACTGGGCAGGTCCCAGCCATCCTGGAGATGTCCTGTCATGCCCTGGCTCTTCAGGAAGACCATAGAAAAGTTTCCCTAAGCAAGGCAAACTAAAATGAGGTTAAAAAGTAGTGGCATTGCACAGAAACCTCCAGGAAAGTATAAGTAATAAATCCAACCTCAAATCACATTAGTCTGAGGTTTTGACCTCAGCTGCTGGCCCAGGAGTCTTCCAAAGTACAGCAAAATTCACTTTTAAACATCCCTGGGATGACTCCCTACTCCTTGCAGAAACACAGCAACACACAGAGCTAGAACTAGTGAATGCCTGGTGGGATGCCTTGGCCATCAGGGTGTGTGGCAGGCAGTGAACATGGGGAAACCTGAGACATTTCCTTTGCTAAAAGCAGCTGTCTAGGCACTGTCAGCAGTGAGCTTATGACGCCCAGAGCAGCAAAAATCTGATTCCATGTAATGAAAAACAACCGTGTGCTGATCAGGTTTTTGACTTAGGGCCAGTGTTCGATAATCCACCTTTTGTCCTCAAAACTATCGTGGGCGATGTATGTTTTTACACATTCCGTAGTAACACAGAGCCATGCCAGTAGCATACTAAACATGCATGAAGTGCTACATTTTGGAATACATAATGCACTTCTAAATCCCTCAGATGCTTTCAAAGATCTCTCCATCATCATGCCTTTAAGCTGAAGCCAGTGCACAGAATTCCAATGTTGAAAGAGCAAGCCAGGATCCAGGGGTCCTGTCCTGACTCACACAGCAAGCCTTGTGCTCAGGCAGTTTCACCTCTCCCTGCTGATGAGGTACACCAGGGTAAAAGCAGGATCATAATTTGCTGCTAGCTCACACACAGAAGCTGTAAAGCTTTAGTTCTCTGTAAGAGACTGTATAATAACCTGCATAAGGATTTTGAGGCAGGACTGACTGAAGGATGTTTCAATTTCTCTCCAGAGCAACAGGAGTGGGTGCATGCACACAGAACTGATACGTGTCTGCATGAGAGGAATCTGCTCTTGCTTAAGTTACGTATTTACTATTCACTAAACCTAGCAAAAGGCACAAAGCAACACTGAAGTTTGTCTCTGAGACTGAGTAGCTGCCACTGTTGTTTTGGAGTAGCAGCAAGCCAGGGCATCAGGGTACTCATGGTTCCTACTTGTTTCTGTTGTGGGAGATGTGATCGTAACAACTTTAATGATCAGACAGAAGGAAGCAGGAGGGAACCAGAGAACTTGCCGTACAGCAAGGGAAGGTGCAAGATGATGCTCAAAGACTGCAAAACTGTTATCTAGTTCAGCAAGTTGGAAGAGAAACTTTTGGCTGTGTGTTAATGAGGCTGCTGTGGACAATTCGGTCAACACAAGAGCACAATTAATTTTTACTGAAACTATCAGAACATCAGACAATGAAATATCAAAGCTTTGGAGCTTTATATTGATTTACTTGTCACCTCCTTGTAGTCAGTGCAGATGAGGTAGGGGTTACTCTGTAGTTAAGTGTACCTCATTCCTTTCCTCCCAAAAGGGCCCAAAAGAAGGTGTCACCTCCCCTCCTCCCACCCTAAGGGACTTCATCTTAGTTTAAATAAATCACTTGCAACTTCCCTAAGTGTTCAACACCAACTGCTTCCAGTGCCAGGGCAGGGGCCAACAAAGAAGGCCGCAATGAACTAGGACAGGGAAAACAGGACTTACGGGGAGACATCCATTGCTTCAGCAGCAGAAGCCTTTGGGAAGAGCAGCAATAAAATCAGTTTAGGGTTTTTCCTCTGCAAGCCTGCAGTCTTGGGGCAGATTTCACTACCTATTTTTACTCTGAACTTAAAATAAGTAAATTATTTGGTTTTGTCATTCTCTCTCCTCACAGCATCTTGTAAAGCCTAAGTCATAGTGTTTGCAATGCAGTCAGCAATTCCCAGAGAGAAAGTACCACTGAAAGGCCAGCGAGCAGCCTCAGCCAATGCTGTCATGAAGCACAATGAGTCCAGACACAGGGCAGAGGGAGCAGGAAGAGGGGAGTGATGAAGCAACCAGCCCAAAGGCCATCTGCCCCAGCCCCTTTCCCGACTGAGGGATGCTCAGCTTGCCACGATACACTTTAATATTCAGAAGGTCACAGTTTCAACTTTTGCCTCAGGTCTTCCAGACTCCTTGGCACAGCATTTCAAATTGCATTAGTTTGGGAGAGAGGCAAACAAAAAAAGTTATAGTTTTCTCCCAGGCTTTGCTTAAAATAGAAAGCAAACAAATGTCATTGCTGACATGCACAGCCCTGCAGTCAGCAGTGAGATGCACAGACACAGACAGATGCATGCGACGGGCCTCTGTGCTTGATCAAGACTACAATTCTTTAACTATCAACTCAACGTTTTCTGAAATGTTTTTTTAATATCAGATTATGGAAGATAATTAAACAGCTTTCCATTCACACACTGGGCCATTTGGTGAACTATGTGAATACTGTGGTGGTTTGCTCTCAGTTTTTGACCACTTTCTTTTCCACAGTCTCCTGTGTAATTTGTTCTGTCTGGCGGTTTCAAAGCACATCTTTATGATGTCCTTTTACTCTATTCAAATCACCATCTGTTTGTTTCATTAGCAGTCTTACTTGAGGGGTGGGGTGTGTTGAGGAGGTCATTCAACATTTCAAAATTAAAAGCTTGGAACTAATATTCTTCAACTAGAAAATGATAAAGTGCTGCTCTTTGGCATTTTCCAGGAGCTTCTCTAAAAGCAACCCAGTGCCAATTTCTTGATACTTGCCCCTTTTCTTTTACCTTAACTGAGAATCACTGCTTTACTTGCAGACTAAAGACTAAATGCTTCACACAGTTCAAGGAGAGGTTGCTAAATAATCAGGCTAATACTCCACAGGTCCACTTATCTGAGTGCACAGCTCTCAGCCAAGAAATGTGATGTTACTGAGCACAACCCCAGTCCCCCCAGAACCACCAGCTCCTTCTGCCCTGCTTTCAGTGGGGTCAAGTCCAACCAAGAGTGCTCTAGGCCTGCAGTTCATGGGCCAGCACCACATTTGATTAACGAGAGGGCTGCCACACAGCTTATCTAGAAAAATGCACAATGCTGAAACATAAGCAGGCATGAAGAGGGAAGCGTTTGTCACCCACAGTGCCAGTGTCACATGAGAGACAAAGGATCATTTTTCATGTCTCTACCCGGGAATGCAAGCTTGTTGGGACATGATGGCAACTCATTGATCTTGGAAAAAAATCTGAGTAATTTCTAGCTGAACCAGAGGGGGTGCAACAAATTCAGCTTCATGTCTTCATGCCCGCCTTGTTCTATAGTTCAGGATGAAAAACAAGCCCTGCTGGAGAAGGAAAAGGAGACTATTGCATTGCATTTGATTAGATTGTCTAGTGTTTAATTTTTGGGGGATGCAGGTAGGCTGCAGGGGGAAAAGGAAGATCAGGCAGACAAGAAACATGAAGGGTCACATAGAGATTTGTTTATTCACTGAGTCATTAACTCAGCAGTAACCATCTGAGATGTTTTACTGGTTTAGAACCCGGTTTGGAAAGGTTCTTCCTTAAGCTGTGATTCGTGGACTCACCAGACTAGAGCCGAAGCTACTAATTTCCCACTGGAAAAAACAAGACCCTTGAAAAACACAAACACATCATAACTAATGCACTGCTCATCTGTCTAAATGCAGAGTCCTGCTTACAGAGAAGTACACTACCCCTTGCATGGGCTGCTGGCTGAAAATACAGCTGCATTAGGATGAGTGGTGCCTCAGATGCCAGGCATGTCTGGAGTTACCAAGCCATCACCAGTGTGCTGCTAGGGAGAGGCTTTCCCAAGCTGCCACTTCAGAAGAGGGATGCTTAGTTGCTTCTTCCCACTGGCTCCCTAAAGACGGTGAGCAGAGACCCAAGCAGTTGTCAAGCCACAGCAGTGCAGCCAGACCTTCTCCACACTGGCAAGCTCTGGGACAAAATTAGCAGGAATAGTTTCAGCAACACTGTGGCCAGCAGGACCAGGGCAGTGACTGCCCCCTGTACTGGGCACTGGTGAGGCCAAACCTCAAGTGCTGTGTCCAGTTTTGGGCCCCTCACTGCAACAAAGACATTGAGATGCTGGAGCGTGTCCAGAGAAGGGCAACGGAGCACGGGAAGACAGGGGCTAGAGCACCTGGAGGAGGGTCTGGAGCACAAGCCTTGTGAGGAGCAGCTGAGGGAGCTGGGAGTGTTTAGCCTGGAGAAAAGTAGGGCCAGAGGAGACCTTATCACTCTCTACAACTGCCTGAAAGGAGGGTGTAGCGGGAGCTGGGGGTTGGCCTCTTCTCCCTGCTAACAAGTGACAGGATGAGAGGAAATGGCCGCAAGTTGTGCCAGGGGAGGTTTAGATTGGGTATTAGGAAATGTTGGACTGTGAAAATATCCCATGGGAGTTCAGAGGTTACTTTAATTCCTTGAATTACATTCCAGCAGCAGGGCACTGTAAAGCAGTCACGTAAGCTGAAGAGAAAGCAACGGCAGAAGGCCGTCTTCAGGTGGAGCATGTACAGGAGCACCAGCCCTTCACCAAAGGGACACGTCTCACCAAGCTGACAGATGAGATCTAACCACAGGCACAAATAAAATCCAAAGTTCTTCAGGGCATCTTAATAAACTCTCAGACTGAACAGAGATAAGGGCAGACAGATCCTCTGGCATTTTCCTAACAGCTGATAGTGCTGAGGGAAAGCCTCCCCATAGCCTCAGGGATCCTTCATAGGTGACTGACGGTGTGAAGTCAGACACTCACCAAACAGTATAGCACAAGCCTGTTCCCAGATGACAGTTCATGTTCTTATCCCCCCTTCCCCTTCATTTCCTCCCCTTTGCCTTCAGACCTGTCACAGTCCATGTGGTAAAAATTATCTGTGCTGCTTCTGTTTAAGGAGCTACTTGGATCCCATAATGTGGTTTAAAGGCTTTCAGACAGTCTTAGGCCTGGGGCTGCCACAGAGGTTCAGCTACCATCCTCAGTCACTGGAAGAGGGCTGAAGTCCAAAGCCCTCATCTTGAGCATATCTAGCAATGCAAGATCTTCCCTCCCATGGATCCTGAAACCATTGGCTACAGGTGATGGCACAATGCCAGATCAGACTGCATCCACTGAAATAAGTGCCTGTTTCTTCAAAGGAATGTGAAACCCTCGGGTGTGCCTGTGCATGCACGTCCTGTGCACTGAGAGGTAATGAACAGCCCCTGGAGCTGCCGGTGCTACCAGCCCACCGTGCAGCAGGATTGACCTCTGCCTACAGTGGGGTTATAAGGCTCATTACCATGCAGCTGAAGGGAGGCTCATCCTGACGCAGCACTGTGGCCTTCAGCTCTCACCCCACCTGGGATTTCACCACACACATGGCATACACACACCCCCAGGGAAAAAAACTAAGAGCAGGGGCTGCCCTTATGGGATTAGCAGGCAGCAATGCTACTAGCACTCCAACTCCCTGTCTGCCTTTTCCTCCGCAGCCAGAGCCTCATCCTCTTAGGGTTTTGCATTTTGTCCTGTCTTGGTGTCACACCAGCCCTTCCCCTTAGGGCCCAGAGCAGCTCAAAGCCCATCTCGCTGAGCACAGCAAGTGCTTCCCTTCGCTGCACCTGGCCTGTGCTGGGAACAGCTCCTCTGCTCACCTCAACAGATTAACACAAAACATGCTATCAGCACATTGGCAGGCCCTTAATATCTTTGCTGGCAGGCTTTAATGGCCTCAGGTCTTCTAAGGCATTTCATTCATCTGGTGACTGTCAGGCTGCAAGAGCACCAGGGTGCTCTCCCCCCACAGCCCCTTCCTCAAAGCAGAGATAAGAGCGCAGCTATTTTAAAAGCAGGAGGTGAGATGAAAGCACTCACTTTAGTTAGGACGCTGCTGCCATTCCATAATTAACTTCACCTAAATTTTCAAAGGAAGAAAAAAAAAAAGCCATCCGAAAATCATTTTGAATCACTCTCTCGCCCACGTTAGCCATCTCATTCTTGATATCAAGAAAAGAAAGACTTCTTTTATTTTTTTAATAATATTACCCTTCAAAGCACTATCTTGAGCTAATTTTTCAACTGCCAGCATGAAAGGCAGCCAGGTCACACTCTTGTCTCTGTAGTTCCTTGTATCACTTTGGGCTACCTATAAACTCAGGGTCAAAATGACATTTCTCCCTCCCACCTCCTCCCCCTCCTTTCCCCAGTTCCCTAAAGCAGAAAATACTGGTGCCAGCCACCTGACAAAGTGTTCCTTCAGGGCCTGTAGTAACCTGTGGCCCTGCCCTCCACACACTAATTCCAGTGTGCATCTTTAAACCAGCGTTCTTTACAGCAACTCATTTCCAGTACACCCCCAGCTCCCTTCTGGGAGACATTCACAGTCCACACATTCGTTAGGCTACAACCTTCCTCTGTGGAAACCTACAGAAATACCTAGTCGAGGTTAAGACCGAGCCTGGAACCTTATTCTAGAGCAAAATCCTCCTCCATGTGAAGAGCTATAGAAAATAATTGTTTCAATGAGTCTGCAGAAATAATAGGGCTAACAAACACCTAGAAGTTAGAAGAAAATAAAGAATTCAAACATTCGTTCACATTTTTTTGATCACTCCAAGAATTTTTTGCAAGAAGAAAAAGAACTTGAAACAGTTACCTGCTTTTCCAGACTTACCTCTTTTTTTTTTCCTCCTTAAATCTGCAAAAAAATCTTCTGTTAAATGGAATGGATTTAAAAGATTTTAAATATATGGATAAGACAACACTATCCAGTGGTTAGGAAGCTGGATCTTGGAAGATGCAGGTTCTGTTATTCCTGAAACTCATTTTGATGTCTCTCCCTGTCTCAGGTGTCCCTGCTTAAAAAACAGTGCAAATCCTCCTCTTATCCCTGCAATGGATAAAAAGGAAGAGAGAGTGATTAGTTGCTTGAGAAACGTGACTTAAACAAAGCAGCCAAATGATTCTATGTAGCTTCCTGAAGGAACCTGAAATTGGTCTAGAATGATTTTCACATATTTCAGGGATCAGATACCAGACAGACCAACTCCTGCTACAAATCCTGAAACAACAATTGCTTTCTCCTGTGAGTGCTGCGCTTGCAGCTCCACTGGGGTCACAGTGCAGGAATTTCTAACCCTGACCTGCAGCCAGCTCCAAGCCTGGCCTTGCTGATGAAGATCTGCTGCGTCTCTCAGATTCACAGGTTTGCTGCTTTTTTTTCTCCCTGTAGAAGCTCAAATACAATTTTATTTTATGTAATTCATGTCTTAACCGGCATATCTAACACAACACCTTGCAAGCGGATATGTAAGCCAGCTACTTTATTTCTGAAGCAAAGCACTCTCCAAATCCACTTTGGGTAATTCATTGGTACTGCTAACTCCTCTGCTCTGCACAGACTGCCAAGGGAGAACAATAAATACAGCAACAGATGCACGGAGAATTTTTGCTCTTGACTATGCATCATATTTGAGTAAACAGAAATTAGCAAAAGAGCAGCCAAGTATCAACCATACTTCCTTAGTCTGCAAGTTCACTTACTGTGCAGCATTTAAATATTTCTTATTCAGGTACAAGAGCTGGAACACATAAGAAATCTCCAAAGCAGTTATATATACATACAGATTAAAAAGCCAACCTTCCTGTCCTCCCCTTACCCCACACCTCTGCGAGACAGTGCTACTTTGGATGCAGTGTTGGGTGAGGAGCGTTTGGAACGTTTTCTAAAATAACTTTGTCACAAACAAATGAGAAGAAAAATCTACTCTGTCAAACACAACATCGTACTTCTTCATCACTGTGCCGCAACAGGACTCGCATCTGTCAAGGCAATAGCAGGTGTTCCAAAACAATGTAAGGGACTCAGATTCATTCAGTCAAATTGATGCTGCCAGGGCGCTCCTCAAGAAGTGAGAGGTTTGCGTGAAGCTGAGCTGTTACTCCTGCTGTTTCTGCACAGGTGAAGGTTATTGCATTTTTATGCTGGAAAATGACAGTGGTTTAAATTTGAAGGAGTTACAGGCTGTGGTATCAAATAATGAGAGATGAAAGGTTTTACCTCAGGATAACTGACAGGAATTAATCTTAGGTAAGACAAGACTAGGAAAAAAAAGAAAAAGCCACCTGTAGAGTGGCTGTTGGGAAGCAGATAGGAAGTGGTGGTCCCAAATCAATTTTCAGTGAATAGGGGTCTTCTGTACAGTATCCAGCATCAAAGCCCCTGCACCTACTGAAACACTTTGTACCCATTCCCACAGAAATGTTAAGGGTCAGATCTGCCCCAAAACTGCTCTACCTCTTCTCCAGTGGTCCCTGCAATAAGGTTGTAAGGAATACTATTGGGATTTTGGGAAGCAGAGAATGATGTTTCAATTTGTCTATTCACAGTATGTTTGGCAGATAAACAGAAAAGTTAATTTCCTAGAGAGATCAATCCAGGACTTTTCCAAAGTGCTGTATGCAGTATGCATACCCTCAGCTTTGCTTTGAAAAGCAAAGAAGAGCTGTGAATTTCCACATGAAGATGTCTTTGCTTCAATTAATAACAGCACATCATTTTGGACTATAGCTCCCCAAACAGTGAAAAGCTGCTTAGTTCTCTCTCCAGCAGATAACTGAGGCTGACTGATTAACACACTGTTTGCAAACCAGCAAAAGATGCTGCTCTCAAAAATCACTGCTGCCTATTTAATTTTTAAGGTGTAAAAATTAGGATCTTTAAACAAATCAAAGCAGAGAGAATAAAAAAACTTAATTAGGGATCTAAGCTGGAGAGTATGGTATTTATTATCAACATTTCTCAAGCATAGCTCTTGCTGGGATGTGACTGAATGAGCCAGCTCTGAGACCCCAGTATGCCCACCCCTGCAGAGAGCCCATTGTGGCAGCCTCAACAGCTCCATTTCCCTTGTGCCACTGGTGTTGAATTCTGGATCCACAGTTATTTTGGGGCAGTTTGCCAGCCCCAAACAAAGATTTCCATCTGAGAATCTGAGTGAGGGCATGTGATTTAATTAATGAGGATAACAATAAAACTGGCATGCCTTTGTGAAGGTAGCAAGTGGAGAAGAATCATGGAAGTGGGATATGTAAACCTCTGTATACTTAGAGAGACTCAACTATTTAGACATAACATTTGAATTAGTTCTCCTTAGTGTGGGAAAATAACTTTATAACATCAGGGGTACTTCTTACAGTAATCCTTTGAGTAATGGGACTTTGCCAGGAAGTGGGCCTGGATTTTGCGGGACTGGATGGTTCCCAAGATAGTGGTGGTGCCTGCATGAGGCATCTGTCAGGGGCAGGGTCCTGCTCAGGAGCGCAGCATCTCCACTTGAATCCGGCTCACGCGTCCGGCACGTGGATCACAGACCTGGAGATAAACAGGGACACTGTGCTGGGAACATGAGTGCTGGGGAAGTGGCAGGCAGAAATGGGGAGGGAAAGGCCAATGCTGACGGCCCCTTAGCTCTGTTGGTGAATCCATATACAGCAGCCAGCACGGAGCACCAACCTCTGCTGCGGCCTCGACAGTTTTGCAACAAAGCAGACAACAAAACTGGTTCAGATGCCTTGTCTTTGATGGCACAAACGGACAGCAAAATGAGAAATTATGAAATTAAGTAATTTTCATTTGTATAAATATGGAGACATATAGATCAGTATATTTTTATACACATAGGTACATGTCAGTTTCCAATATCACTTTGTTTTAAAAATATATTTAAAACTCACAAAGAGTTAACAAAACTTAACATGGAATGCAAAAAGTTGTAAGAAACCTCATGTAGGAGGCTATAAAACTAGAACTGAGACTTCATGAGACGGGAAACACTCACTTGTGAACAGTATTAAAACAACAATTTTATTCAGGAATACAGAATACATTTTTGAAGATTTCCAGTTTACAAAAGTTAAAGACAAGGCTGGCTTTCAACATAAAACCTCCTTTAAAGCATTTAAGTAACTTCTCTATTTCAAGTTGAAAAAAACCCTCAAATCAAGAAAAAAAAAAAAAGACAAATGAAGGCCACAGTCCTGTACTGTGATATATTCAGGCAGAATCCAGCACAGCATTGAAATTCTTTCTGCAGTCTGTATTTTAGTCCATGGGTGTAATATAACCTTGTGTTAATAAAAAAATACTGCAGATCTAGTAAGAACTGCAAGAAAAGCCCTTGTCTTACCATTTTCGTTCCAGGCATTACAGGCAAAGTAGCTTCCTATAAGCAACAGTTAAAAACAGTACTTGCCATTTGATCACCACATTAAAAATACAGCATTAATTTTTTTCTTCATTTATACAATTTTAAATATTCATTAAAAACCAGAATCAGTGTCCCTCCATCCTTTTCATCGTTAATAGTTCTTCTTATCTACTACAACCATTTGTCTTTGCTAAGATGTCTAGAAGTAAAGAGCACAAGATTAACAAGCTGCAGCATTAATTAAAGTGAGAGTCATCTTTCCTCCACTCAGTGTCTAAATCTACCACAAGGGCCCTATTAGCTGTATCGAAGTGAGGTGGTGTAAATAAAACTGATTTGGCTTACAAGTAGAGGAAGAAGGAATGCAGAGTTATTAAAAAATTGCAATGCAGTCTGTGTTGTTGCATATGTCACTGCAGACAAGAGCCAAGAAAATTATTCACAGGCTCTCCTTTAAAAGCATTACTGCCAGTTTTCCATTTCCAATACCAGAGAGGTAAATGGTAATTTGCCTTACAAGGAACTTCAGATTGCTATCAAGCAGAATCACAAATGGCTTGATTCTAAATACAAAGCACTCTGATTTCAGCAGAGGTTACTGACACTCAAAACTCCTAAATTTTATTTATTTGCTTATTTTTAAATGACCTTCTTTCCAACATGCCTTCATTTACCTCAAGTAGTCATTTCTTCAAACTCTTTTGTTCAAATATATTAATAGCTGCACTGAGAATTACTCAGCACAGTGGTCATCATCCAGTAGAGATGTGGAAACAGAATTTGGCTCTGGAAGAAAATTTTAATTGATTTTACTTTTGTAAGAATGGTTCTTTGAAATAACATCCATTTGTTTAAACATTAAGTACAAAGGAAAGCTCTTGGATGACTAACATCAAACTAAAAGGTTAAGAGCAATTGCAAACAACAGGATGATCAATTCCAATTTTACCTGCTACTGAAAAGAAACCCTACCATGCAGTATTGGATGAACTTACAATCAGCCTTACAAGCTGCAGGATTTTCAATGAAATATTTAATTTCATCAGCACGTTTCCCAAAGATTCCACTGAATAATGCAGCGTAGAGCTGTATTAACACACTAGAAGTGACACATCATAAACAATTTCTGTGTGCTACTACAGCAATTTCCAAAGAAGCCAGCCTAGCAAACCTGCCCTACAAACCAGAAAACTGGAGTAAGAGCCACCCCAAGTTTTAGCACGCCTTTTTGGAACAAGATACTGAACAGCTGTAGTCCTCAAAGTTCAGCAGTCCCCATGGGTAACAATGAAAAGGAAGTCAAGACTTGTTGCTCATTTTGGATCTCTAGACAATGATATGTACCAACAACCAGAAATGCAGGTAACAGCCTCTCCAATCAACATTCAAACAGAAAGGCACAATCTCCTTTTAAGTTGTGTTCTCAAAAACTAGAAGATTCCTTTACAAAGATAAATACACCCTTAGCTGGAAGGGAAAACATCATACCATTTAGAATATTTTTTCCTTTTTTTTTTTGTAAAGTCCAAATGGATTATCTTAATGCAAAAGTTAAATGAATATATACATCCCAAAAGAGTATCTTTTTAAAAATATATATATATATGTACATATATGACAGTGACTGACACAGAAGACAGAAGAAACAGGCTATATTCCCTCTTTTCCTACTTCTTAGCAATGCAAAGCAATGTTTTTCAGATGCCATAGGCACACAGTATTTGGGTTGCACACACTGGTGTTTTAGAATGCATATGGTGAAATGCAATCCCCTGTGGAAGGCTTGTTTGAGGGATACTGGACACAATAATGTAGTTTCACTAATACAGCTTTAGGCCACTTTAAAATTAAAAAGAGACCTAACTACAATGAAACTACTGCAAACTCTTCAATGGTATGTTTTCAAGACCACTATAGAAGTTTCTAAAACTGCAACAGAAAACCATTATGGTTAATTCTGATACAGCATAACACAGGTCTCTTACAGAGCCCAAGCAGAACCTTAATGAAACGCAAGAGGGACAACAGGGTCCAATGATCACAGGAGACATCCCTGCACCCACCTGTACTATTAACTCATTCATGTACCTGAGTGTGATCTACCTGTAAAATAAAGAATAACTGTCTGCTCTGTGCAATGACAACAGTCTGCCTATGACCTCGGTCAGTAAATAATAAAGCTAAATCCTGCTTTGTGCAGGACAGCATAATTACATTGCTTGAGTTCTCAGCAACGATGAAATCTGATCCACTCTTGTACATGTCTTTGCAAGGACCTAGGAGCACCTTCACCAATGCACTTCACCACAGGCTGCCTAAGCCTGTAATGAAAGCTGCCCTTAATCTGCTTCCAAAGTCAGCCCAGCCCATCAGCATTAGAATTCTCCAGGACTGCCCACCATGTCCTCAGTCCTGGAATGACCTGTGCTTGTAAATCTGTCTGGCTCCTGCCTCTTGCATATCGTGGCAATAGACTCCAGAGCTGGAAATGAACAAAATAAACAAACCAACAACATCCCCCACCTCTTAAAAATTCAGGTGAAATACACCTGAAGAGAGAACTGAGCCTGAACTTGAGTTGTTCCCTTACCTACACCCCAAACTCTTGGGTTCTGAGCATATTACCTTTGGGCAAAAGAATCTACCTTAGAAAGATGGGGAGGAAGAAAGCAGAAGGTGTGGGCAGTCAGCTTCCTTCACTTCCTTTAAACAGCAAGGTCTGTTTAATGACACCGTTCTTTTACACAGAATGAGTGGGAAATGTGGGATAGACAAATATAAATAATTTTTCAAGGCAAATTTCCCCCCAGACAAGAGGAAGACACTGCATTGTTTTCTGTATACTGAGCACAAGCAAGGCACTGCAGTGGCATTTAAATTCATAGCTTCTTCCCTCTTGCCACTCTGAATACCTTTACCTCGGAGGTGCTTTCACATGGGTGATTCAACAAGGTGCACTAGAACACATCTGACAGGAGACCACTGCAAGACTTAGGACAGACAGACATAAATAATTCTGGTTTTCTGCAGAAGTTTAGAATTTCAACCAAATGAATGTGAATAATGCAAACTCTGTAAAAACCAACGAGTTTATCAAAACCAAAATTTTGACAGTTTAGAGTTCTTGTGGTGCAGCAGAACTACACCCACGTGATACTCTGGTACATACCTACACACAGTATTACACAGGAGATTTTGCCAGACATGTATCCATGCATGTACACATACATGATGTAGCTGGGATGACAAGCCCAACACCTTTCACTGCATGACCTGCTTTCAGGTATTTTACGAATACAACGAACTAGTCATTGACATTAAAGCTTTCTGTGCTGGGTGTTTGCCTCACACCAGTTTTGGTGCTGAAGATTTAGCTGGAACAATTTGGGGTTTTGTTTTGTTGTTTAGTTGTGGGGGTTTTTTAAGAGGGAAAACATGGAGTAATATTTTGCCACCCAGGAAAAGAAGTCTTGCTCTGTTGTTTTGAGAAGCTTCAGTGCCTCTGTACTCAGCCTTGACATTTGACAGATAAACCAACCTCTGTGGTGTTCCTGAGACAACCTATGCAATTTTGGCCTAAATACTGGCATCTGGGAAAAAACTTCTTGCTTAGATAGAGTTGTTGCATCCTCACAAGCTTAAAACTCCTTCACAGTGAGAATGTTCCAGGCCATGCAGAAATGGGTCAAGTAGGAGATTTTCTGCAATTTGGGCACTGCCAGGTGGCTGGCATTGGGCACCACACCTCCAAGCAGAATGATTGCCTCTCATGTGCTTCAGTGACCACCAGCTGGCACCAGACAGTAAGAAGAAACAGCGCCCACGTCGACAGGATGGAAGGCAGTCTGAAAACAAGAGTCCTTCTGGCAGAGTTCTTGTGTACGACTTCTGTAAATATTATACACACACATATATACATTCATATACAGTAAGCAGTCCAATAAATACATCACATCAGTTCTTTTGACAAAGCACTGATGTTTCTCTTACTTGTCTGAACCAGAACTTGCTCACAGAAATACTGTGGAGAGCTGATGTGACTCTAGGTTTAGCCCCGCCCCGCTCTGCCTGTGATGAGCCCAAAATGCTGAATTCAAACATTAACTCAGTGTGAATTCAAACCAAGCATCATTCAGGCACATGTCCCTCTGAAACCTATTAGCCACAGCAGATTAACCCACAAAGACACAGTAAATGCCTTCCTGCCATCCCAACTACTGGAGCAGTTACACTTCTCTTTCAGCAATGTGGCTGACCAGAGAATCCCTCTGATCTACTGTCCTCTCCAGAAGAGTTCTGTGCCCATCCATGCTGCCATGGACGTCTCTCGGCCAGCTGTCGGATGTGCCCACAGGACTTTCTGCCACGGGGGTGTCTGTGCTGGCCAAGCTTCCCGACCGAGAGCGGTAAGGAGGAAGATCTGGCTGATTAGGGGATTCGGATTCGGAACAATAAGGTGGTGGAGGAAGGTCAAACCAAGGTGGTCTGCTGTAAGACACACAACAGAGTAAGAAGTTACTGAGAACAGTGGGACAGAAGATAGTACATAGTATTCCAATTATTAAAAAAGCAAACAGTATTTCTTAGCTTTTCAATTATGACACATATCAAGAGATCTCAGAACCGCCTACATCATTCAGGTAATTTCAAAATATCCACACCACCAGAGGGAAGCAAGGTTTCTGGCCAAGGTGCAACAAAGAAATTACAACCTGTTTAACGATCCACACGCTTAGTTGGCTATGGACTTCTGACAAATCTGGCTCAAAAAGACAGCTGTGCAAGAAGTAAAAAACTTTTCTGTTTAACATTTACACCAGAGAAAACACTTTAAAAGAAATAACATTAGGTGGTGGATTTACACCTATAGATGATGACGCGAACAGAAGAAAGCTCCAAGGAAACCTCCACTAAGTGACAGAGATTAATGGCTTACAGTCTACAAATAAGTAACAAACTGAATTCTCCACACTGACAAATGACTTCGGCTGTTGTGAGATCGCATGCCGAGCAACTGCTAAGTAGGCACAGGCAAGACGAGTACTGAATTCAGGAAAACTGTTCTGTGGTTCTGATAGCAAGCAATAAAGGGACTGAAGGGTTGAGCAGATTGATAACAGGCCCTGGGAGCAATTAGCTCTGAAATTGCTGATGGTTTTACCAGCTCAGATGAGAAGTGATTACAATCTGGACACCTGCTCATTCAGTTGTCCTTAACAATGAAAAGATATCATTATTATGAAAGTCAACATTAATACAAGGGACCTGCAGCCAAAAGCAGCAGAGAATAGGAATTTACTATTATTCTTAAATCCCACAGTTTGTACTTAAAATAATCAACAGGGTGATTGTGAATAATCTGAATTGTTAAAGTTTGCACCATGTCCTTTTTATGTAGAGGGGATGTCTGTTTAAAAGTTTTGTTTGGAAAGGCTATACAGACAGAGGTTAAAATGAAGGTTATTATCTACAGATAAAACCAGTGTCATAACTACATAACTACAAAAGCATCATAAACAAGCCACACCCACACCCGACTTCAAAGCACTTTCAGCTATTTAAATTAAGAAGATTTCTTTCCATTCCAGAGTTCTGTTCTTTTCTTCTCTTAGTAAAAGGAAAGCAGTGCAGAGCAGAAGAATGACACAATTTCTTTATACAAGAATGGAAGAACTCTCTCACCTTTACATACTTATTATAAAAGAACAGGGCAATATTTTTTCAGTGCTATGACTTACAGCTTAGCTGAGTTTCTTCTGCCAAAACTCCAAATTCAGTTTTCACATTTTTATTCCAGATTGGCACAGGATATCACTACTAGACAAGTGATACATTCTCCTGCCATTCTCCAAATCTCTACTACCAACATGTGCTAAGGGAACACAACTTGAGTTAGCCTCAAATCCATTTAATACCAGTAACAGTAAAGGGACCTGAGGACCGTGAATTTTTCATACAAAGAAGGAGCTCACATTTACCTGAAATTTGACCCTATGCAGGTGACAGAAGTGCAACACTGGACTTCTGTCAGAAGCAGCAATAAGTGGGGAGCAGCAGCACAGATTACCAGAGCTGCAATCAGCAGAGTGACACTTTGGTGAGCCCAGAATCAGCTCCTGTACATACCTTTGGTCGAGCACAGCCTCTGAATAGGACGGCGGGGAGTCCAGGTCCACTGGCCTGTGGTAGGGCTGGCTGGCCACGTACTGGATGCCGTTGTTGACGTTGTAGGTGACGCTGCAGTGGTGCGGGTGGTCGAGGACCACCAGGCGGGACAGCAGCACGGGGTGCTGCAGGCGGTGCACCGGCAGCGTCATCAGATTGTTGCGCTTGCGCTGGTGGTGCAGCACTAAGGCAAGAAAGGCCACCACGAGGACGAAAATGACAGAGCTGCCAATGATGGCGTAGGTAATACTCGGGTAGTAAAGCAGCTGATTTTCGGAGGTCACGTAATCTTGGCCACTCCCTGCCTCTGCAAGACAAACGGAAAAAGGAAGCCTGAGATTGGTTTCAATATAAAACTGCTTTTGGCCTATGCTGTGTCTTCTGCTAACACACTGTGTGACTGAAGAAAGTTTTCCTTCTTCCTTCAGATTGTGAAAAATGAGCTTATTAAAAGCACACGCATCCAAATTGGAGATTAGCAGAGAATCCCTCAGTCCACCCTCACCTGCAGTAATGCCAGCACATAAACTACTAGGGAGAGACAATCTGAGAAAGAGGAAAACACATACCATAGTAGGAAGCATGAGCATTATCATGGGACTATCTCCCCCACTCCTACCTAACAGTCATAACTTTTGTTTCCAGAGGTGAGACACCCAGTTCCAGGCCAGAACCAGAGTACCTCCGCTGCACCTGGCAAAGCTCACTAGCATCAGACATGTAGAAGGCCCAATACTTACTGTTCTTTTTCTTACTTTACATTCCCCTGACACCATTTAAGCCCCATGTTCACAAGGTTATGCAGCCACTGAGCAATATTTTTTTGGGCAGGAATTTCTTTTTCTGTGCAGCCTGTAATTCCTTACAGCCTCAAACCAGCTATTCTGACATTCATCTACATCAAGAAAAATATGAGGCTGAGTAAAAACCAAACCAAACCAAACAAACAGAACCCCAAATCCACAGAATTACACGAGCATGATCCATCCAAATTCTTAATTTCCTACTGCAGAGGGCTGGCACAGTAAGTCTTAGCATATGATTTTCCTTTCTTTTCCCTATCAAGCAAAACTGTTTTTAGTCATTCAGAATTGCAACAGAGCCACTAATACATTTCTCTAACAACAGACAATGAAATATACACTGATTGTGCCCAGTATAATCGAGCTTTACTCAAGCACCCAGTGTTCTCATCAAGATGCTTTCGGTATCTCTCAGTATTTGATTTTGGTAGTTCACTTCCACGGTTAAACACCAAACCACAATTTCCAGCATCACAAAAAATAGCTTCTGCATTTGTTAGTAAGATAATACAATATAAAATGGCTAATCCTTTAAACAACTTAATTTTAAAGCATAGGTACTTTCGTAAGAAGAGATAAGATGGGAAAAAAGACTGTACCAGAACAAAGAAAACATGATTTCTTCACTATGAGAGTAGTGAGGAACTGGAACAGGTTACCCAGAGAAGCTGTGGATGCCCCATCCCTGGAAGTGTTCAAGGCCAGGCTGGATGGGGCTTTGAGGACCCTTTCCACTGGTCTAGTGGAAGGTGTCCCCGCTCACAGAGTTGGAACACAATGGTCTTTATGCTCCATTGCAACCCAAACCATTCTGTGATTACTGGTCCTGCTACCAGCTATGAAAACTACCACTCAGATAGATCTGTGCTACTGATGATGCCACTACAACCACAGACCAGAGCTTTGCAGGCCAGCCACAAGCCACAAACTTTTCCTGATGCTTAGTGTAACACCTCGGGGAGGATCTTTGCTAACTTTATTTCCCCAAGCAACTGTGCTAGAGAAAGCAGAAATCACTGTTTCCAGTCAACATTGTGTCTCTGGCTCACTCAGCAAAGTGAACCAAGTCTGCAGGAGGAATGTAAATGAAAGCAGAAGGAAGGAAAGGAATTGACATGCATTAGTAATTTTAATTACAGCTCATCACATATTACTCTGGCTCCTTTCATACACTCCCTAAATTCAACAGCTGAGAAATGAATTCATGTCACATACCACAGACAAGGGCCAGCGCAGGGAATATAATGACAAGCAGATCATTTTTATTCAAACATCAAGAAGTTTATTTGCAAGGACCGACCCATGGATGAATACTACTTCCTGCAGCAAGTGCAAAGAAGATAAATCTATTATGACATCCCAGTAAAATACCACAAGACTCTCATTCAACTTGGCTCACTGGTTACAGTGCATTGGCATAAGGCTGAAAACAGGATGCCTTTGCAGACCTGATGAGACCTAATTAGTTACCAGGGGGTCATTCTGCAGCAGCACAGTCCCTTCTCTGTAGAATCTCCATTTTACTAAAAGGGAAGAAACATGAGAAGTGAATTATCCACCAACTTTTTCTCCAAACTTGTAAAGTTATCCACCTGTTTAGGATAGCACCCTCTAGGTCCTACCAGAACCAGTTCTATAAATCGAAACAGGTTAACCAGACTGCTGAAGAAAAACTACTTTGTCAAAAGTCACATGGGACCTGACGACCAGCTTTCAGACAGAGTGAAACAAAACATCTCTTCTCTGGTTTTACAATCCTTTTCATACAACAACCATAGACATATTTTGCAGAGATTTGGGGTAACTTTGCAGTTAACATGCTGTTTTGGAGATCTGGGATTACTCTGGCTAATGAAACATCATATACTTACCAGTAACTCAATTCCTGTTCCGGTGTTTAGATCTGTTACTTGTATTCCCATTTAGTTCACTGTCTCTCTGAAACCCAGAGCAATCTAAAGGCATGCCTGCAGATCTGTGTAGAGGTCTCTGAGCCAGAAGCGGAGCCATTAGGGTGCTGTTTTGAGCAGTGCTGTCTCGTGCAACCTTTGAACCAGCCAACACAGCAGTACTGTATTTGGGATTGGAATTAGAATCTCCATCAGTTCAGCTAATTCTAGCCCATGTGTCTCTAACATGAAGCTGCACAGAGGAGTACAGATATATTCTGTGAAGAGGAAAGAATCTGGTTCATTTGTCAAGTGCTCTTTCTTGTGCCCCAGGCAGTGTTGAGGATTTGCATGGAGACACGCTCCCCATGCAAAGAATCCAGCTCCCTAAACATGCATAGTCTTTATACCTGTCCAGGAACAGACTGCACCTGAGATGGAGTTCCAGCTAGGAAGATTCAGCTATCACTGAAACTAAGTTTTCTTTCACCACAGTAACAACCTTATTCTTGCCTTACAGGTGGGTTTTCTGGGCCAAGAAGATATAAGCTAAAGATCTCTTAGCAAACCATGCCCACAAGTGAAGTTCAGTGGCATTTCACTTCTGCCGTGGTATGCTTTATTCTGTGAAAGACCAACCCATACCTAACCTCTCTTTTCTAGCAAGGTCAGTAAATCCAAACCTGCAAAAGATGGAAGTAACATTACCTGAGTCTATCAACACCACTTGGCTTGCAGCCCAAAAGAGGTGAATTGCCCTTAATGGTCTTCCAAAGTAATGCTTTGGCAACAAAACTGCTCTGTGGCACAGCTAAAACAAAAGTAGCAGAACTGTGAGGCAGTTTTGCATACAGGCGACTTTTACATCAAGTTTTTGCTTTGTCTTCATGTATACCTGATCATGTTGAAGTGAGTAACTTCTTAGAACTCCTTGATAACATTCTGGGGTTTTTTTGTAGAGGCTGGTGAATATTAAGAGGTGTGGAGGGGAATGAGGGGTACTGAGCTGAGACTGCCTGATGAACCTCTAACCATTTTGCACAAGACGTAAAAGGGAGAAGGTGAGATACAGAGAACACCTGAAAACTCTCAGATGGACATGCACGACTACTTAAGGAAACAAAATCCATTACTATTTAGCTCTGCTCTAATAACTTTCAGCAAATGTTTACACATCACAGAAGTTATTGAAATGAATTTCTTGGTAATTCAGTTATCCCCTCCCAGGAGAAGCAGGTATTATCCAGGTAGGTTTAAAAAGTTCTGTCTGCTCTGCTACTAAGTGCAAATTCATGAAAAAGAGTGAGTGGGCAAGCAAATTTAATTTAAATTCATGAAGCATTTATTATTTTGTGCTTTTTCTTCCCCTTAAAAAGATCAGTTTTCTATCAAGCCACATATAAACAGTTTATCAATGCCACTTATGCCTATTAAACTCTAGTATCTGGGAAATGCTGAATTCACAGATTAGAGATTTTTGGAGTGTAAAAAGCCTTGTGAATAATTTAGAAAAACACTGATAAAGGAAACATAGCAGGTTGTGCTCAGAGGTCTATTTTATTGACTGTGAACAAATTTGCTGTCTCAAACTTAAAAAAAAAGATCTAAGAGTAACTGCATTAAGTCTGCCAGACATAGGGATGAGAGGCTATTATTTTATCTTTCACAATCCTCTGCTCAAGCCTGGCTTTTCATAGTTCATTGGAGAAAAAGCTTTTGAAATACATAATCTGAGCAGACATCTGTAGCCTTAATGAGCACGACTCATGGTCCATCTCCAACAAAGATGCTACTGTAACAACACATTTAAATTCCAACTGGTTAAAGTGCAGAGCTGCAGCTTGGAAGGTTAAAGACAACAAAAATCAAATGTACACAGGCAGAGCCTCTGCACATTATTTACTTTCTGTGTTTGGAATTCTTAGGGCATCCAGCTAAGTCCCCTAAAACTCTTATTAAATTTCTCATCCTTGATGATTTTATGTCCCGCTAAAACAAATCTTACATAGATTTTGTGCACTGAACTCTCAGAATACTCTTTATTCTAGTGATGTTTTTCTAACTCAGTTATCTTTTTTCCCTATTGCCCTTCTCAGTGTTACAAACAAGATCTCTCTCAGACTACAGAGCACCTTGACCTCATGAAATCTCATGCTAGGTTACCATTGTTCCCCTCCTGAACAGCTTCACAGTTCCCATAGACACCAGAGACAAGGATTTGTTTTCAGCTGCATTCAAAGCATGTTTTTGCCCTGCTATGGCTCTCTCTGTTTCAGGCACAGGAGAGATACTCACTAATGGAGGAGTTACACATACTAAACAGACCTTATCTGTGGGAATTGGTCAGAGGAATACAATATGATTACATCTTTGCTTAACAGGTACTTGGTAAATGGATAAGATTTCTGGGAAAGCACCAGGATGAAGTTCCTTCCAGGTATGTCTATAACAGTGATCGCTTCACAGATAAAGACAGACAAGAGATATCTGCACAGATGTCCTGGCTTCAAATGGCACCAGTTACCCTGTGTTAAACTCCCTGCTAATCACTGTCCCTAATGCCCAGAGACCAGAGCCACAGCCATCAGAACAGCCCTCAATCAAACAAGCTGGAGCAAAGGGTGGCTCTATTCCCAACTCTGGAAGTTGCCCATCAGGTCATTTTTCCCACCTCTGCTTGGCTCATTGCCCAGCTATCCCCACTTGAAAACTACATAGCGATATTCCTACAATCTCAGGACACTCTCCCAAGCTCTTTCATACTGACAGGAACTACATTTTCCTCAGAAGTCTAAGTGTTTCAAATATCAATCAGAAGTCTATATACCACTGGATGCTCTGTCTTTACCTGTTCTTTCAGATGACTGGAAAGACAGTCATGACCGTGCCTGCATAAACAGAGTAGGACCTCTTGATATGAAGAACTTGTTAGCTGTACATATATATAATATATATTTTAAATCACTATTGGTATTAGTGTAACAACTTGAGCTCCGAGCAACGAAATAGCATTTCTCTGTATAACGAACTTTAGAGGCTCTGAGTAAAACAATGGTTATTGTTCCCAAGAATGTAAAGCTAAGTGTAAGACTTGGAGCTATATATAGTTATACAAGTAGCCAGCAAGACACAGATAAACCTCAGGACAGTAGCAGTCAGCAGAATTAGAAGCAGTGCCAGCATGTCTCATTCAGTGCATCAGAATGAGTGCATTACCCGTGCCTTCCTCCCCAGACTTATATCCTCATCCTGACCACGCGCTCCAAGAGCTGTGCTTTCAAGTCTTTGCAGCTGCTCTAAAAGAGCAGCTGAGTCAGCCTGAAAGATCAAGAGCCTCACCTCTCACATGCTATCCTTTTTTATCTTCTGCAGGGCAGGATAATTACTCCATGCACTTCAGACACACAAAGAAAAGAAAAGCAGCAAACTGAGCAAATAAGTAGAGAACTAAGAAATACTTAGCAGTAGTCATGGCAACTAAAGTTCTAAAATTAACTTGGCAGCAATGTAAAAACCTGCAAAGCCAAAATCTGCCATAAAGCACAGAAACAAAAGGTCCAGACTTGGCAGCTGGATGGAGCCCAAGGAGGAAATTAAAGCGTTACTCAAATGTAATTCAGGATTACTCCAGCACTGATCTATGCAGCACTTCCTGGACACGTGATAGGATAGTGGTGTACTTTGATTAAATCATAGCCAGTACAAAAACCAGGCCCAAAAGCAGGGGTAGAACATTAAAAGGAAGAACTTTTTCCTAAAAATGTCCTCCAAATGGAGTGGTTCAGTTCCTTCTCTTTGTCTCCTCTTTCTCATTTGTAAATGAAGGGTCACCATCAAGGAGGCTACCATGGAATTAGTTACTATAGAGTTCTTGTAACATTTTATGACCAGAAGATGCCCCTCAGGAAGAGTTGGGGTCACCGAAAGCTTTAGGGGCTTGTGCTACTACTGGCCCCTCCCAAGCAGTAAATTAAACCTGCTCTGCAGAAGGAAAATCTCAAGCTGCATCCACCAGAAGGCTCTTGGGTAGACCAAGCTTATAAAGTAAATCATGAATGTGCTTCAAAGAAAGAAAAACAGTATTATCTTCATAGCATAAACATAGTCTGGTGCTCTTGCCAAGACACGTGACAACTACACACCTCCCAGGCTCTAGCTCCAGTTCTAGCAAGGTGCTTATGTTGGAGATAATAGCCATTGATCCTGAAGCATAGCCTGCTCCTTCCCCCAGTCTTCCAAGAGATATTCCAGTCTCACCAGGTTCCAGTTACAAACAGTATTCCTCAACTGCATAAAAAATCCAGGTTTGGTGTCTCTGGCTGCTGTGTAATCCCTTGCACACCATTAATGAGTAGTACAGGATAATACTGAAAGTTAAAACAACATAATGTTTTAATGGAAAAGTTAATAGAACTGTGAAATTCAACCAGCAAGACTCAAGTGTACCCAGTCTCCAATATTAACGAGTAATGGTCACACACTAAAACACAAGAAGTTCCACTTCATCATGAGGAAGAATTCCTTTATGCAGAGGGTGGCAGAGCACTGCAACAGGCTGTCCAAGGAAATTGTGGCATCTCCCACTCTGGAGACATTCAAGAGGTCCCTTCCAACCCTAAGGATTCTTTGATTCTGTAATAGCAGATTCATCTTCACTTCTTTAACTAAAGTATACTATTTTCTACCAAATCCCCTTGGCAACACTGGCAAACTTATGTGCAAGTGCACTGTCCTGTCTTCTGCAAAGGTTATTTGGAGCTCCGAGCCAGGTAAGAGCCTGGACTTTGTATGAGCTCCCTGCCAGGACAAAGCCATGTCCTACCTCAGTTAATTTTGAAAGGTCTTCAGTACAGTTCCAAGTCAAAAGTATGAAGGAAAAGCAGTTTGGCAAAGGCCATGGGTGGCTTTGCCTTTCCTATTCCAGTCTTGACCCCAAGTGTTTAGAATCCAAGTTCCCACGACATAATCCACTAACATTCCCTGGAATCATGTGAATATCTACAAGGCAGAAAAAACCTAGCAGATAAAAACAAAAAGTAAACTAAGTAAATGAAAATTTGTGGATGAAATGCTAGTGTTTCTATCATCTATCAACTCTGAAACTAAATTACACCCACTGCAAAACTGTTAGCAATTTATCTTGAGTGATCTACATGCCTGAAAAAATGCATGTTATTTCAATAGAATGTCTGGAAAAAGCTGAACGTGGGATGCTGTGCAGGACAGCTGAATTGCATTTTTGTAGTGTTTATTCTGGAGGCAGGCAAGAAGAGACACACAGTGCTCAGCTAGAATGTGCACATTAACTTTTTCCTAGGTGCTGATTAGTGCTATGAACAGCTGGAGCATAAGAAGGATAATCAGGCTTGAAGAAATGCGGTGCAGGATTTATGGAGCCTGCAGTCAGGTATACATGGCAAGAAATACTGCTTAAATGTGATTTAAATCTATCATAGAGTAAGTTTATAAGCAGTTTATAAATTTAAGCTAATCGCTCAAGGACTGCATTTTAACGGCTCTGATTTTTTAAAAAGTGTTAGTACAACATCTGTGTCCTGTTTTACGTATCACTATTGTCAATCCTATTTTTTTTCTAGAATTGTGAAGAGGAGATGTTGCCAGATACACAGTACACAACTTCCCTTGTTCAAGATACTAACAATCCTAACAATTTAGAAACCATGAGCAGGTTGTGATCTTGAGTGAAAAAAGAAACAAATCTGCAGAGACAGACATTACCTTCCAGGTCACCTAATCCGTTCCCTAGGGTCCCATTTCACATCACCCATTCATTCATACCTACTCAATGCCCCTTCAATGACTGCTTCTAGGATGCCACAGAAGAAACTAGCAGCAAATCTACTCTAGCACAAGCCTGCAGGCTACCCTCTGGCTCTAGGAAGCGAAAGGAGACTGGAGAGGAAAGCAAGACTACAGCAACTGAGTGGATGTGGGTAGACACTGGCCAAACCAAGCTGGAACTCAGCGCTTGGTTCCACAAGACAATGCACCTGTGTGAAGTTACGTTATGAGATGCTTTGCTTCTTAAACTTAACCTGACTTTGCATTACAATTGTTTGACATACAAACTAATGTTTCCTTTCAGCCACAAGCCCTGTAAACTCAAGAAACTCTTGCCAAACACTGGACTCTGTAGCTTCACTGTGTTCAGGTTCCACCTTCAGGAAGGTCTTAACAGATATTGTACCTGATTGCAAATCAAATTCTAAATATTTTCTTAAATATTATACATACATACAGAAGAAAAAAAAAAGAGTAGCATACAACAGCAGAGAAGACAGCAATTGGCTGTGAAAGTAGCTATTTCATAGCCCCTTTTGGCCTTCCTGATCACAGGACCCAGACTGTCAAATGCCAGAGAAAGAGAGAGGGGGGAAGAAAGAACAGAGAAGCAAATGAGGCAAAGAGAAGAAAAAGAAAAAAAAGCTGCATTTGAAAGCTAGTGTACACAAATGGGACACTAACAAGCATCTGGAAGGCATTAACACCAGGAAGAAGATAAACATGTGCTTTTCATTCTCTGATAAAAATCTCACTTGATCAGAAAAGATGACACTGAAAATAGAGAGTGGGAGGGAAACATTCAAAGGCTGTGGCTGCCAGTGGCTCATTAGAAAACTGAAAGCTTTTCAGGGAGGTCCAAAAGGCTCTGCTATGAACCTGAAACTATTTAGTAATTACCTGAATGACAGAGAATGCTTATTCAGCTTGCTGTTAGGCAACATCAACTCCGCTAGATGAGATCAAAATTAAAAATTATTCTAAAATAGCAGAAATGGTCAGGATCACATGCAGTCAGGTGTCAGCAGAGAATAGCATGCCAACTGGCAGTGAAAAATACACTCCAAACAGAATCCAGGTATAGCAAGGTGTCTGCTCAGGACATCACGCTTAAAAAAAAGAAAAAAAAAAAGCAAAAATGAATCAGAGCTTGGTGGAGAACAACATCAATTATCAGATGCCCACAGAGACACTAACTACCAAGAAGGCTTGTAAGAATTGGGGTTGTTTAGGCTGAAGAAAACACTGTAGGGAAGCTTTTAATATTTTTAAATACAGAAGTTTGAAATGAATGAGAATCAAAACCATGCCTGCTCTAACAATGTAAGTGCAGGGCTTTCAAACACTGCAGGGAAGCGTCCCACATGACTGTGAGACATCACATCTTTATTTCCTACGTCTAATTGATTAGAGCTGCTACCTTTGTCAGTGAATAAACAGTAGTAGCACCACATGCCTCCATGCCTTTAGATTTCCAGTTACTCTGACCACTCTGATGGTTTTATCACAGGGACTATCATTCCTGTACATCCTCAGGAGAGTTTCCCAAAGTTTTTCTGAAGAATATAAAAAAATCCTAAAAATTTTAAGTATCTACAATCCAGGTTGAAGGCAAAGCACCACAGTAACTTACTACCCGCACGTGTAGCTCTGGTGTGAGGTGCAACTTGCTAAGTGACAAGGAGAATGCAGCACTGGAACAGATCCTCTCGAGCCAATAATGGTCTAGGCGCACTTTGGAAGTACCCTGAGACCACTCACAGTCCTGAATATACACTGGCCTGTAGTCAAAAAAGAAATTCCAACACTTTCACCCTGCCAATTGAATAACCCATAACACCCCATAAAACCTAAATCTGGGTTATTTCTCTTGGTGAGCTGACAAACCTGTGTTTGTTTCACCAAACCTGTCTTCAGATAAACAGAAAAAAGATGAAAAACGCCTTCTAACATTGAGGATGGAGGTCCTCTTGTAAAGAATTTTATATCACTTGTTACATGATCCCATTCTTCTGCCAAGTTCAATAGGAGTTCATACTTCATTGACAAATCAATAAATTCTATAAGCCTTAGAAGCTAACCATGCATTCATAAAGGAAGGAGGGGCTCATCTCCTCCTTTAATGTGCAGAGGACACTTGGATACCTTTCCCCCGTGGATGGACTTAGCATTACATTTCGGACAGTAAATCAAGGTATTATAGTACATGGGACTTCATCCAGAACCTTTCTTTTTGAAATACACATTATAAAAATTTTGGTCTCACTTCAGCAAGTTTTCATATAAATAAATTAAGCAAAAAATATCTTTAATTACGGAACGAAGAAAATTGCTGCACTTGATGAAAGGTTGTTTATTCAGCACTGACAAATGCAGCCTAATGAATGTGAGAGTGCCAGATTTTATTCTTGCTGAAGATGTAGTCTTGTTTTTTGTTTCCAGAGAGATTGTGGAAACATTTATTTTCCCTTTGACCCTGGCTGACTAAACTAGTCATACTGAATTGTGCAATTCTCGATATGAAAAGCATGTGTACAATGCAAGAAAGAAAAATGTATTTTAAAATTTGTATTAAGAGGCAAGAATCATAATTATTAATCACTATGTCAAGATAATTACTGTATGCAAGGGTAAATGAAGAGATTTTCGGTGGCATACTTACAGTTCCCATTCTGTGTGAAAAGACTGGAGGCAAATAATAATGATTAGTACAGCTTAGCATAGTTTAAAAGGCACTGAACTAGCTAATGTGTCACATGAGAATGAACCTTTATTGACAGAAACTTTGGCTAATGCATAGCAGTGGTAAAGAAGGTTAATAGAAAACTGGCTTATCACAAGCAAAGGATATTAACTGTATTATGGCATGATTCTGCAAAACCCCAATGAAACCATGTTTGAACACTGGCAGTCTGTTTTGGCCAGCTTACTTGAAGACAGAATTAGGTTGATGAGAGTACAGCATGAGAAACAAAGATGATGAATGGGGGAAACAGGGCTTAAATATCAAGAGAGAAAAAAGCATGATTTATTTAGTCTTGAGAAAATATTATGAAAAGGAGATATGATTGAAGTATTTATAATAGCCACGGGTTATAAAAAATAAGCACAGTGACTAATTCTTAGATTATTGGGCAGATCAGAACTAAAGGCGAACAAGGGTAAAAGGGAAAAGATGCAAGACTAATGAAACACTTTGCAGGAAGAAGAGAAAATAGGTAAAAAGATGCTTCATGACTAAATTTAAACAAAAGCTGGGGAACTGTGTGGGCTGGGTAAAAGCTTCTAGGGAACATAATTTGTAATAGCTGAGACATGTTTCCATTTACACACACACACAAGCATCTGCTGCAATTTTAAAAATCTTGTTAAAGCAAGAAAGGTTAAGAGTGTATCTAATTTGAAAGAAACAAAGCCATTTACTACTACTCCTTCACAGTACAGATGCAAATGGCCAACTCTACTATTTTTTATAGTACTACTCCTTTAAGTATTTAGAGACAAATCACATAAAGTTACAGTAATCCAACAAGATAGGTAAACCTATTCCTTACCTAAAAAGCAAGACTTAAATTAATAAAACGATCCACTTCAAGTTGCACAGCTAAAGATTGTCAGCCAGGATCAGAAATTGGGAGTTCTCAGTTTCCATCAGCCATACCCTGCTCTCCACACACACACACTTTAATGAATTATTTACTTTTTCTTTACTATCAAAGAGGAGGCAGCTTTATTGCTTTACTCTTAAGGTGCACTTAATTATCCTTGAGCAACCCAGTACTGTCCTCCCCAGCACTCTGTGGTATTTTAACAAGCTGTCTACATACAGTGTTCACACATTAAAGATGGAGGCTGATTTAATATGTCTATGTCTCAGCTTAAAAACTTAGGAAATAAAATTAAATTAGGAAAAAAAATAAGGAAATTAGGAAAGAAAATTAAAAAAAAAAACAACGGACCAAATCACACTGGATTCTAGATTAAGTGAAACATACTGAATATCTAGAAAATACTGAATAAAAATGCAAAACAAACCCCAGACACACACTCGGTCTGTATGACTCCTCACTCCCTTTACAAACAACTTGTCTTTAATTTTTCAGCTAATTTTGTTCCTGTAGATAAGAACACCATAAACAAAGACCTCTGGATGCTAAAGTCCTGACTGGTCCTAACATCACTCTGTACAGCAGTCACTCTTGCCTTGTGCTTGATGGCTCCTCTGCATCATGCTCACCTGTGCAACTCAACATCCTTCTCTTTGAACATTTTAAATACACAAACAACAAATGGTGCAATTTGCTTTCATCGGGCTTTTCACAAAAGTTTCAAGAGCTGTAAAATTGGAACATAATGGTTACCTGTGATTCATAAAGTGACAGATGACCTGGGAGATCTCCACCTAGGAAAAATAAATCCTAAAATGCAGTTTTCACACCCTGGGGTGTAACTACCCTGCCTTGGGAGTGTCACTGCAGTTTTGAAGGGATTAAAACAAAGAGCAGTCTCCATAACTAAGCCAGCTAAAAGTTTAATTAAATACAATTGCTTGCTGTGCTTCCCTTCCCCAAACAGCCTCATGCATATTCATCACTGTAATTACAGCAGTAAAAACCTCCACAACTAATTATGCCATGCTTCTCATCTTCTATATGCCTGGAATTTTTTACATAATTACTACTGAAATTAATTGCAAGTTAGTTAATTTTGCACTTTGTCCTTTCAAGCTTAATTGAAAATTAAAATTTTTCAAACCAGTCATTCTTGAAAGCATGGTGCTTTTACCTCAGATGGTGCCATAACCAAAATGTGATTTTAATGGCTTTTAGTAATATAGCATAGAAGAGTACTGTAAATTTTATCATTTAAAAGAAGAGTGTTGCTCTAATACATATGTACCACATCCTTAATAGTGCTACACTCTTCACAGAATGAATATTCAGGCTGCCCAGTAGCCCCTTGGCCTGTCATGCAGCGTATTAGCATGCCATCCCCTGAGACACAGACTACTATCAGCCCCAGTTAGCTTAGATCACACTCAAACCTGGAATTTTGACTATGATTTAAGCATTGTGCGCAATATTTCAAGGGTGACTAATGATTTTGGATGTCCAGTTCTACAACAGATTTTGAAAAAGTAATGAACATTTCCTCCATTAGGAGGTAGGGAAAGAGGGTAAGAGCCAAAGTTTGACTTGATCTACAAAAATAATTGCCTGAAAAATTTTGACTTAGGTCAGTAGCACACAGTCTCCTCATTTCTAGGGTAGTCTCTGTAATCAATTGTGATTTATTGATTTGGGAGTGCCTTCAGTGAAGGACACTGTACAATACAAAATCTTGCTAATGACTAAAGAAGCATCTAAATCCCATGCTGTGACAATAGACAGAAGATGCAGAACCCCTGGAAGGGGATCCCAGCAATTTCCACAACACAAGCGGTACTCAAAGAGGACCAGAGACCCATCTCAGCAAACCAAAGGACATTTCTGGGGCCCACACCATATAGCCCCATATAACTCAATCCACTATTTAGATTTTCATTTAAGCCTATGTCCTTAGGATCTTAGTGGCAATATTAGGGGGTTTTGCCCACTAAAATAATTCATTATTGTTTTTAACAAAACAAAGTCTGTATTTCAAACACCTTTTCAATCTTAACTTCAAAGCTTCAATCTTGCTGTGTTTAATCAAATCTATTTTTTTTGTCTGTCAAGAAATCTCGCAGATTTCTTATCAGATAGAAGATTTTCAAAAGCACAAGAGAAGTTTGCTAAGTTTGTGTTCCTTACTCCTCCACAATCCCTGTACGCTACTGACTCAATAGGTAAATTTTCTGTTACAATCTTTTGTTTTCAATTTCTGTAGAATCTTTCCATTCTGTAGAAATATTACAATTTCTGTAGAATAGTTCAATATCTTGTTGCAACAAAAATCAGGATGGCTGGGGAGTAATTAAAAAAGCAATTAATAAGAAAAAGCATTGAAAGTCAAGAGCCCAAGAACGCCAAGAAAGCTCTTTCAGCAAGTCTCGTAAAGACTTTTGACAAGTGATCCTTACCAGTAAAGCAAATGAATACAGCATTTGTTCTGTCTCAGTAGACTAAGAGCTGCCTGTGAGTAACTGAACCTGTGACCCACATGAGTATTATTAACTAGGAGGTTCTGAACACACTAGACTGGTACAGTGTCAGAAAGCAATGATTTCTGTTTTACAGATAATTTGCAATTCAATGAGGAAAAATCCCTATGTGTTTACTATGTCCAATTTAAAAGTGAAGCAAAACATAAATTCAGTTGTGTGTTTTTATAGACTGACTATAGTTAAATACTTCTAACCACATAGAATTGCAAAGCTCTTTGTAAACCAGTCTCAAATTTTCGTAACCAAAGAAACTTCAATCTGCTAATGGCTAGCAAGTGTTACACAGATGCATACACAAAAATACAATGAATAATTTGGTGTGAAATTTGTGATTTTTTTTGTACTCTGCATCTTTATCTGATGGAAGTCTTCTATGCTCTTATTCAAACCTCAGAAAACATGCTTCAAAAATGGTGGTTCAGGTCTCCTAAGGATTTCTCAGTGCATACCTACATACTACACTAAGAAGCATTTTTAAAACCTAAAAAGAACAAGGAAAAAAAGGAGAAAAATCTGATTCTGTCAGTCTTACATATGTTGACAGTCATTTATTTCAACTACCCCACCACAATACTTCTGCTTTAATTAAACATTAAATCAGTCAAGTAGGCATGCAGATTTAATTACTGCTGTGGTTTAAAATGAGCTTATTTTCCCTTGAAGCCAGTGAAGGTTAGCAGGATGACCTCAGTATAATGGAAAATCCTCAGTCTGGCAGGATGCTGGACACGAATTTGTCCCTTATGGCACAGTTTAAATATCATTTTCAGTAATACAATGCTTACAAAGAAGTACTGGTTTAACAAGTTTAATCCAAACATACCTGAGGTCTATGGCAACTGAATACTTGACGGAAATAACCTGTTTTAGAGAAATAGCCTATTAAGCATTAACTTTGTCAGCTCAGTAAGAGTGGACCTGATGCAGAAGTCCCCAAATATCCTCATGTTTGATTGATACTTTCCTCCTCTGACTCATCATTGTGACCATTTCACTCAGCCACCTAGGTACAGGAGTCAGGGTCAGGTCACTTACGGTGAAACAGTCGGAGCTCTCGCAGGGGACAGTGCGTAGTACAGGAAAGGGGAAAGAAAAGAGGAGTCTTTTAGGCTACATGGCATCAGTTCAAAGCATTTCCCATCAGACAGGAGAGTGAGGACTGTGACCTTGAGCAGAGTCTCTTCCCGTTCACACCAGGGGTTTGGAAGAGACCAAGAACACACCCACCATGAAGATGGTAAGAAGTTCTGTTCTCTACTGAGTTATGTCCTACAGACTTCTGGGATAGCTGTCAGCAATCTGAAACCCACACACTGATTTCCAGACCTCTGTGAAGGAAAATCTGTGTATGTCTTCATCCTTTTTCTGCACTAAGATTTTTGACCAAGAATCTCAAAGGCTGTATGTCAGATGCAGACAGTGATTCTGGTTCTGGGCAAAACCCAAGCAATGAAAGCAATTACTTGCTTAGTGATAGAGCTGAGTAGTCGAAAACAGGGCAAAGCTGTTTAGTAGGAAGCAACTACAGACATTTGTATTTATTAAAAAAACGTAAGTATTAAGTGAAAAGCAACTGGCAGCTGAGAAGGTACTTAGTAATACAGTCCTCTTGCATTTAAAAATTGCAGATGTTCCTGAGTATCTTTGCAACCCTACTCTAATACTCTGTCTAGACAAAAACACCATAGAATGTATAACATATGACACTTTCTACATCCTCTGTGGAGATTAAGCAATAAATCAGGTTTTCAGACTCAGAAAAATTGCATTCTTTTGAAAGTGACTTGCCAAATTTCAGTAAAGGAAAGGTTTTCTGCCCTTGGGAATAAACCCATGATGCTTTAAGGATGAGTACCAAGAGATCATATCCAGGAAAATAATTGAACCAGTTTTTAAGTAATAGGATCTGGAGAGCTCAAGGAGAAAACAATGACATACTCTGTGCTGCATAGCCTCTTTTCAATGCTGCATCTTACACAAACACTCCAAACTTGACACTCATTGTACAGAACAAATATTATGCATGTTCCTCATTGCATGCTAATTCTGTAACAGAACTGCAGCATTATGACATTTAACAAAAAATCAGTATTCTTCTATTCTCCTTCTTCTCTAGCATCTGATAACAAAGGAAACTGGGGTTGTATGATTCTTTCATCTCCCCCAACTTACTGAGCCTACCTAACCTTTAGGTTGTGGCCCAATAATCACAGAGTTCACCCAGGAAACAGGACATGCCAAGTCTCATATCTTTTGCAAGGACTGCTTATGTTTTTCTATACAGTGCAACATGTAAATACATGAACCCTACATATGGAGAATGGAATACAGAGCTGCCTCCTCCCATGCCTCTTTTGCATCATCCTTTCTCTTTCTCCCCCTTACCAGCCCAAGGACTCTCCAATTCTCTCCTACAAAGCAGTAACATGTAATAAAAAGAGTGTTTCCACTCATATACCCTGAAGCTGTAGAGTTCAAGACTCTCTTTTAAGGTGTTTTGCTCTTAATCATTTTAGGATGAGAGCAGCAAGGTGTTCCAAGGTGTTCCATTCTCCAACAAAGATTTAACTAACCATGATAGAGGATGAAAGGGACAATCAGCTTATGCTGGGTCTTTCTGAGGTAAGTGGATGCAAATGCTACATTTCTGGTGGAACTTAATCCTGTTTGTGCATGTGAGTCCTTCACCGTGGGAGTCTTCAGCAAATTAACTCCAGCTGAGACCATCCCAGGCAGACACACGTGTGAAACCAAAGCCAAACTGCTTTGCCACACCCAAATGGAAGCAGATACAGAACACTTCAGCTGCATTAATCCAGGTACCTTTTTGGACTAACTGCTTGCTATACAGTGGCACAGATCTTTCAAAACCACATCCCTCTCATTCTATTGTCTCAACCATTACCCTCAGTATATGGGGGACAGATTAGCAACAAACTTTCTTTCCGACTATGTCTTTGGAATAGTTTCTTTGTTGAAACTCTACATGTAATTATTCATTTACTTACTAGTTGCTTGCTGTTTCACTGCTAACTGGATATAGAGCATTTCACTTAATAAACCTTATTTAATGATCCTTAATACTGCACTGCCTTTTAAATAAGGGGCTGAGTGAAAAAAAATCTACTGCATTACATCATACAAGGCAAGTACTTTCTTAAATAAGGAAAATTTCCTTTAATCTGAACCCTACAGACCAACTTCATCTGTTCTATTTACTTATACTTGGTGAATGCATGCCACAAAGCATAAGCATTTGCCAGGGCAATACATGGTGTGTGATAAACATCCTAAATACTTCATGCAGATCCCTTCTTTTCCAGCACACAAAAACTCCTATCCATCCTACACCATGAATTTTTAGCACTTCAAGGGGTGATTTAAATAAACCCTAACTCAGACAGAATTGTACAGAAATAGTCCAAGGCTATGACCTTCTCCTGGAACTAATGACACCTTTATAAAACACATAGTACAGGCTCTTTACTGTTTTTCTTGATATCTTAAAGTTAACCAGGTATCCTGGAATTTTCCTTTCCCCCCTTCACTCTGTAAAACTCCTGATCATTAAAATATCATAAAAAGATGCAAGCAAATGCTTTCATCTGTCTAGAAGAATATTCTGAAATAAGCTGAAAAGCAAGAAACAGAAGATAGAGACCTCCAGTATTCAAGGCAAAATGTGTCCATGGATTAAGTCTGCTGCTCATTACCAAAAGCTTTTTGGCACAACGAAAACATACCAGGAACCTGTTCTCCAGTAACATATGTACATGTATATGACAAAAGAACACATCTGTTAAGACTGCAATTATGTTCACTTTTGATTGCTCTGGACAAACAGTTAACAATTAACCTGCACTGCTGACTAAAAAAAAATAACTTTATACCCCTTCTAGTTAATACAGATGCTTTTTCCTTTGGAAGAAAAATACATTTTTCTGTAGTACCCAGAGTTGTGAGTGCAGGTTTGCTGTTCTGCCTTATGGTTATACCATGCATTTAAATCATACACCATTTAAGAGAAAATAATACGAAGTCTATGATCCTGTCGGTTTTTAAAAGCTAATGATATGTGCTACTTAAAGCAAAGTGCAAGCCCAGTGGGAGGCATTATAATTAATACAGTTTGTTCAAAGAAAAACAAATGCAATTCCCCCTCATCTGTCAGCCAGCTGTATTGCAACCTGAATGCAAGGAACACGGAACAATAAAGCAAGCGTGTGAGAAAATCAGACAGAATTGGGGCTCGACAAAGAACAGTAAGAATATAAGCCAACTGCACCAATATCAGGCAGAAAGATTTGAGTTTTGTAATCTCTATTTAATAAATATAAGTTTTCCCCATCTGTTCTGGTTTCAGGTTTATTTTTCCTAGCAGAGATTAGCAGGCAATTTCAAAATGCTCTCTCCTAAGGAGAGCTTTTCAATTGCATTTATAAATTATGAGAGCTTGCAAACTCAAGCACGGAGGAAAAGCATAGTAGAAAACAGGGGAAAAAACAAAGCAAAGTTTGCACAGCAGAATAGGCCATGGGAATTTCTCCCCAGTCCCTGAAATAACACCCACACCAATCAGTGGCATCCCATTAGCCACTAATCTGATATTGATTTTAATCTCATTTACATCAGATTAATTACTACAATACCAGACGACTTTCTATTCATTTAAAATGGAGTATGTTATACTCAGATAAGGTCCTTAACATTTTGACAATCTTAATATTTTGATTCCCCCACGGCAACTAGTCTTGCAGAATTCCTCTTAGTAACATCTACAAAGCCATTCTTTGAAAATATTTTTTTAAAACAACACCACCAACAAAATCTCAAGACTGGCTGAGAAGCATTCACAACAAATTCAATCAGTACTTGGTAACAGTTTCATGCTCCAATATTAGTATGGTACTTCCATGCACTTGCTGAGGCTTGAAACGACAGAGACACTTCATTTTTCACACTGACGCAAATGTAAATTTATTAACGTGCTGCGCTGCTGAAGTAAGACTCCATCTGAGTGAGAAACCAGTCTTGTGGACTGCAGGTTAGCCAACAGCTTCCAGGTAGGACACGTGGATGAGAACAGGTATACTTGGTAGAAATCTATCTGGACAATGGTAGGGATGCAGCCTCCTCCCCTCCTGCTGCAACCAAGTGATCCAAGAGCTGTCAGCTGAGTATTTAAGTTGAGGTGTACACAAATGTATGGCTGAGTTTAAATTACCATGTCAGTAGCAGTGTATTGCCGGGAATGTCTCCACACACAGAGACCTGCACAGCTTCACCTTCCTTCATTGCTGGGCTTCATTTATGAACAACACCTGTTTCTATCTTTAAATGATTCACAAATTAATACTTAATTTTGAAAAATAAGGAAAATATTCAACCAGGTCTTCTCCACACTATAAAATTCACCTGGCCCATGAGAGGAGTAATTGCAAGAGTGGAAAATCAAGGACCTTCCTCTTAGCACATTTTCCCTCAAAACACAGGGTACACATTAGTTCTAACGGGGTTAAAAGGAAATGGGTGGGTAATGACATACACTGCAGATCTACTTAGAAAGAAAATGACTCAAAATCTAGCATTCATGAAGTTTTAAATAAATGAATCCTTTCTTGCACTGTTTCTTCTCCTTCCCTCCCCCCCACATCTCTACAAACATGAAAAAAATCTGAATCTAATTTATGCAAGTCCCAACATTTATCCTGGTACAATACTTGTAATAATACACTCTTTTTTTCAAGCAAAAAGGCACTTCTGAGACCACACAACCCAGAGGAACTCAGGATGGCATCCCTCAGCACCCAGCTGGATAAGTGAAAAACTGCTGTCATCACCAGCATCAGATCTCCTCCTCAGAGTTGAGTATTGCATTGCTCTAATTTTTGCTTCGCTCAGTATTACAGAGCTGTGTATATGATATATATATCATACTTGTTTGGAAGTGTGACCACCATGCAGAAATGCAATAATAGATAACTGTTTTATTGCTCATTGACTACTATAAATTTTAATAACTGTTCCAGCCTCTGTTCCTCTCACTTGGCTTTCACACTCTTTAAAGGGAATGATGTTTTCGCCTCGCACAACATACTGACCCCGTTCGCTGGATTTTCAGCTTGACTGGTCTTTTCTTTGAACTGATGATTTAAAGTGGTAGATACTGTATTTATAACACATTTATTCAGGAAATAATTATTGGTATCTTTCAAATTTGGGTAACCTGAGGACCGTTTCACTTAGCTATGCACAGAAACTGAACAGAAGCAGCTGAATGAGCAGCACTGAACATAGAATTCACATCAATGACCTGTATAACCCACATAATATTTTATTAGATGTGGGGTTTATATTAATTCTTTTCAGCATGTACAGAAACATATAAAATTCAGAATTGTCTTCAGAATGGTATATAGGTTTAAATTTTAATGGTTTAGAAGTATCCTTTCAGACTCAACTTCTGAAGATGCTGAAACAAAACAGAGTCTTCTCACATATCGATTATAAGTAATTAACAAACAAGAGCTGTTCTTTGCGGAGTTGAGGGGCGACAGAAGCATACCAGCTTTGGATTGTCAATAAATCAAGAAGCAATGAGTCTCCTCTCCCTAGTACCTCCACAGCACTTGTATCATCCCGCCAAACTCCATGGGGTTTGTATGTTGTAACTTCAGGGGAGCAGAGGCCGCCATGTACACAGACTGTGTGAACACGATCATTATGAAGATGCTAAAAAAGAAATTACTTTCCAAGTAAAAATCCTCAGTAGAACACCAGATGCTTCTTCCTGCTGTTAATTAGTAACAGCAAAAATTCTCCCCCACCTCTGTAATAGAACAGAAGCCATTTTACCAAATAAGCCTCAGTGTCTTCTCTGTTCTCATGTTTACTTCATGTTTGGGCCTTCATCACTTATTTGTAACAAAAATTCCTCTTTCTCTATCTATTTCCAAGAAGAGCAGATCTGAATGAACGTAAACTTGGCTTTTGTGGAAGAACACTCTGGAAACACTTTTAATTGCATTGTTTTAGTGAGCCGGTATTAATCTCTTCCTGATAATTAGTGGATTTCATTAAAAAAGACAGTCTTTCAAAGAACTAAAATATGACTTTCTAATGCACACCAAGCTCAATGAAAAAAAAAACCCACACAAAATCAGAAGCAGGGATAACATACCTAGAGTCATTAGAATTATATGTCAAGACTACAAAAAGGTTATCCAAGCACTTTATCCTCTCAGAAGACAAAAATTACCAGTGTAAGCAAAAAAAAACTCAACAAAAAATCCCCAAACAAAACAGAGAATAAGAGACAAATTATGAACTTCCATTCATCATTATTTACTTGTACAGACAAAGCAAAAGAGTGACTTAATCATATTCTGATATTCTGGTACTTCTATTTAATTACTGGATTAATTTTAAATGAAAATATAAATATATGAAAAGGGATAAAAACATCTGATAGTAAGATTTAGAGGTCAGAGTGAGTATTTTGAGATCATAATGTAAATGCTTATTTTGCAAATATCCTCTTGTCCTTACATTATTTTTTTACACAACTCTAAAGTGTTATTTTACAGGAATTCCTAGGTGAAATGGATCTTCAGTATTAAACTGTCTTCTTGCTGCTCAAGAGGATTAACAAGGCAGAAAAGAGTCATGCTAAAAAACAAAGACTAATGTCTAGAATCAGACTGTATTGATCAGAACGGGAACTACATTTTTTCCTGTTCTGCTTCAAACTGTTGATTGATACAAGCATTTTCCACAAACAGAAAAATGCCCATTTCACCCATGCAGAGGTCACACAGCAGTTCTGCTGGCAATCAGGGTAACAAAGTATTAACAGCTTTTTTGGAAACTCCACATACAGGAGGTCCACATTGCTAGAAGTGAAATAATCTACTAGGAGAAACACAATTTGAATTGAACTGCAAACATACAGCAGGATCCAATCAAGATCAACCTATTCCAAAATACCTAGTTGTAGGTGCCCTGGGAAACTGCATGAATTAACTCCTAACTTTTCCAAGGACATGTCCAAAGGAGAAATGGATTCCTAACTTCTTTCTGAGCAATGTTTTCAAGTGAACTTGTGACAGTACATTTCTGTCCTGGTGGATATAAATGACAGGACACTAATAGTTACTGTCTTTTTAATGTCTTTTTACAAGGGCATGTAGTGACAGGACAAAGGGAAATGGCTCTAAACTGAAAGCAGATTCAGATTAGGTATTAGGAAGAAATTATTTATGGTGAGGGAGGTGAGACACTGGAAGAGGTTGTCCAGAGAAGTCATGGATCCCCCATCCTGTCCAAGGCCAGGCTGGATGAGGCTCTGAGCAAACTGATCTAGTGGAAAGTGTCCCTGCCTACTGGCAGAGGGCTTGAAACTAGATGATCTTTCAAGTCCCTTCTGTCCCAAACCAGTCTATGATTCTATGATTAAGTAAGCAATCAACAAACAGTTTATGTAATCTCCAACTATACCCTTTGAAGATAAAGGAAGTGCTACTGCTATCTTAAAAAATTTGGGGAAAAAAATTACTGCAACAGAAACTTGCTGTAAGTCACATAGTAGGATCACAGATGATCAAGGAACTAAATTCATTCTCTCAATTCTTTGATTAGATGGCCCAAACATCAAGGATGCCTTTTTTTCATCTTTATGATCTCTGGTGACAATTACAGTGTGTCAGGAAGCCTTTAGACAGATCATTCCTAGATTTCTCCTCTAGCTAAAAGCAGAGTAGCAATAGCAGAAAAGTATTTTGAAAGATAAAAATTATATCTTCCTTGATTTGCAAAACCAGTTGCCAACAATGCAGATCCACTTAGTAACACTGAGAAGGATCTAGAGCAAGGAACACCTTCACATATTCAGCAAGTAAGCACCCTGAATTGCACTGTCATATGCATGACTAAATGTCAGACTCCCGCCAGCAGCTCTCTTCCTTCTCTGGAGGATGCACTCAAAAAGCTAAGCTCCACAAATACACCTAGAAAATACTTCTTCCCTAATAAGATGCTCTGTTATAGAGGGATCATTAGATTCATTATAATATCAATAAAACAGCAAATTAAGATCACAAGACTTATCAGCAATACCGTGCTCCTGAGTCTGTCAATGCAGCCACGGCCACGCCAGCACAAGCAGCTGGGATGTTCTCATTTACTTTGCAATTGGTCTGGAGTACAAACAACAATAAATGCTGAAGCCATAATGGACTGGAAGATTCAGGATAAAGAAATGACATTAAAACATCCTTCTTTACATCTCTGAAGATTAAGACAGCCCCTGCTTTTAGGTGAAGTCTATTCAGTGCAGGATGGTAGTAAATGAAGCATGCAGTGAATGTCTGCTCACAGATGGGGCTTCAACACCTTTCCTAGATTAGTGACGTTCTGCTGAGCCACTGCATCCCCAGCACAAGTCTGCAGTCTGAAATCAAAAATCAGAAATTTCTCCAAAACAAGTGCCTGTGTCTGAAAACATTGTGCTGGATAGGCATCATCACTCTTTCTTCAGCTGACTTAAACTCAATATTGCTGTTATTAACAAAAATATTGGCCAAATCTGTACCTCTGACTGACAGAACAGCACGCGTTCCCAGGATTAACGAGTCTGGACTCATGGTCTCATACTGATCCCATCCTCTGGTATAAGGCAGTTTGAAGGAAGACAGTATTGATTATCAATGCCTTATCCATGGGCATACATTTTAATTCTTTGGGGTTGAAACACAGCGTGTTTGTACGAGTGCTTTAGGTTTGTTCATTTTTACAGTAAATGGCTACTTTTAGAAATTCTACTGTAGCTCAGGGGCAATATTATTCCCATGGATCAGGGAACAAAAGAAATAGAGGGCAGAGAAACAATCAGAGTCACACGATTTGCACACAGTTGTAACAAAGAAGGCAAAGAATTTATAGTACAAAGGGATGCAAACACAAAAAGCTTAATGTTGACCTGATGTGATGCCAAAGAAATAAAATAGACTGAAAAGAAAATATTTGACAGAACATTCTGTGGATCATTAACAATGTCTAAAAACATCCTTGGTCAGCAGCTTTCCTTGACACAAGCAATCTGTTCAGAAAGGCAAGTCAGCCTCCCACTAAATCCTGATCAATAACAAAAATCCACAGGATACAGTAACATCTTCTCTTGGCAAGTTAAATAACCAGTGCTTTGAACATCTGAGTAAGCATGGTAGAAAGGGAACTAACAAAGTAGCAGAAAGCTGTGGAGGTACATGAGGGAGAAGTGCAGAGGACAGAAGTTGGAAATACCAGTGTTCAAGCTGCACGTCAAAGTGCCTCTCATAAGCACTTCATTTACATAGCTGATCTGAAAACTCATGTAAATAAATATTTCCTTTGGAAAAAAGACCTACTTGGCATACAAGAATCAATCACATGATTACATGTTAATAGACAGAAACAGAATGCTCTGAATGCATTTAATTATAGTAATGGGAACCAGAAGGGAAAACATTACCCACTGGAGTGACAGAGGCAATGGCAATTTATTCTGATAGAAAATCAAACATATTATTCCAGAGCTTTCTATGTGTAGCCCAGAGAAAAATGAGCTTCCCTTTGCTCTAACAATTTTAAACCCAAAACAAACTCAGCACTTACGTGATACCATTAATAGTAAAACAGAAACTAAAATATAGCTAGCATAACCCCAGCATGGCACAATTATATGAAAGGCTGATAATCCCTGTAGAGTGACTGTAACACAACAGAAAAGCTCAGCCACAACACAACCCAGAGCTGACTTTATCGTACCACAGAAGCACAACAGCTCTTGAAACAGGCACAAACTTACTTAGCAAGAGCTCAAGACGTTTCACTCATCCATGACAGAGGCCATGTAGTTGTCAACACAGGAAATTATACACAATTCTGACATTCAAGTGTGAAGTTTCTAATTTTAAAGGTTCATCTTGAGAAAGGTCTAACTCAATTTTTATACAGCAAAGTGTCTGAAGTGGCCTATTTTCAAGTCATAAAAATGTGATGAAACAGGAATATCCACAGCAAAATATCTGGGGCAAAACATGGAAAGTATTTCACATTATTTCACCTTTCAAATCTATCTCTGTATTGGACAAGAAGCAAAAAAAAAGTTTTGACTGTTAAAGCCCACAGTGATGAGGTGAATACACAGATCACGGAAAATGAGCCCACCAGCAGCAGAGATGCTCTGGATCTGCTGCCCTCTGGAATGCAAGACCATGCTGATTGCAGAGGGTGGCAGGTTTTACCACTGAACACTCACACTGCAGCTCACAAGTCTCCCCTGACAGCGAGACAGCACTTGGGGTGTGATGAACCTGGGATGGTTCAGTGCTTCAGAATGAAGCCTTATCTTCCTTCCTATCTGGCTGCAGACGCCAGACAACAAAAATGCAACTGACTGACCTCACTGGTGTGAGGATGAGGAGTAGTGTTCAAAGCAGACTGTGCTGTAAAGACACTGCAGAGGTTATACTGAATAATTACCAAGTTAATGCTTTTCACTCTAGGCTTAAAACCACATGGAAATGATCAGATTTCTATATTTGAAAAAACTGACACTCACCTCTAGCTACATAAATCATTTATTAAATATTGTGCAACAATCAAACTACAAGTCTAGTAGTGCTAAGAAGCTGCATTCTCCATGTTCTTGGCATAACACAGACCTGCAGAGGAAAGTTCTTTGCCAAACATAAAAATCTCTATTTAACAGGTGAAATTCACTTCCATTCTGAACAGCAATTCCAACTTCATCCATTGCAAGCTTCAAAGTCAGAATTCGTGGACTGGCAACCTTTTAAGGTTAAAGACATGTTAACTAATGTGCCTTGAAGTATGATCTTGAACCATCTGCCTGTTGAATCTCCTTTGGCACCACGAAAAGCTAGAAGGAATTTATTTTCACAGAAGGATGGGACAATTTGTGAATGCTATTTCCAATAGCATTTGACAGCACTCACAAAAAGTAACTTTGACACCATGTACCACATATTGTAGCTTCACAGAAGACGACGACCCTACCATTGCAAATAAATCCTCCCATGCACATCATCAGTCCATATCAGCTTCTGCCTGCACACGACTACCACCCGTAAGTAGACTTTGATGAGCTTTCTAATTCTATTTTTTTGGTAGGTAAATGACCTGATGTGGGAACTCTCAGAGCTGCCCCCCAGCCAGGAGAGTTCCAGGCAGTGGGGTGTTTCATGGGATGTTCTCATTCCCCTCATGCTGAATCAGACATACAATCAATCAAGAACAAATACATCAGGTCTCCAGATGTAACAGCAATAAGGCTTTGTCAAATATCACTCCCCCAACAAACACTTCCTGTGTTGTACCAAAAAATTAGGGACCCAACACTATTTTTTTTTTTAACCAAATATCCAGAAATTTTTGCTTTATGCATTTTCACACAGCCTCACGACACACACCTTTTCTTTGGGAAAGCCAGCAATTATGCAGCAGTAACCCCCCAAGCCTTAGTGAGATGCACACAATGCTGTGCAGGACACTGTCTCATTTGGCAAACACCGCCATCATACTGTTAGATTTGTTTGCTTTATACTGTCGAGATGCTTTAAACTTCTAAAGATTAGTTATAAATCAAAGCAACACGACTCTTTTTCAACAGAACAGATAGTCCTCCCCAGCTCTTGCGGATGCATCTCATGCAGCTCTATAGACAGACACTAATTCTCCTGGCAACTGCACAAGTTAACAAAACCACATTTACATAATAAGACTGTGAAATAAACTCCTGGAAACCAAGAATTTCAAAGTTAAGTCAGCTCTTTGTCATTGTTAATGATGTGCATACTTGTGTGCATGTGAGTGGGCAACAATCATCTGCAAAATGAAAAAACTGCATTAGCATTAAATTTTAAATTTTCTGTGTCTTGCTTGGGTTGCAGATTTAATTACTTTTTAATACAGGCTTCTTGTCCATTTTCTGAAAAATGAAATAAATAGAGGGTTATGAAAAAATGAAATGCATCCACACAATTTTATTGCTTTAGCCAAGTGATTATTTTAAACTGTTTTAATGTTTTGAAAGCTTTGTCTCAAGTAATCAAACACCACTTTAAGGAGGCTGTTCATGATATTTATGAATGCAATTGCTACAGCAATTTATTCTCAAGCTGTTAGCTCATTGGGTCTCATAAGTCAAACACAGGATTAGGGTAAATGAGTTTCCTGAGATGCCTGTGACAATGCAAGACAGGAAGAAAGGGAAGAAAAAAGCTACTGCCAACAGTAAAAATTAGGAATTCAGCAAGTGAAATTCTCACTTTTATCAGGAACACTGCCCTTCCACCAGGCTAGAAGATTCACAATATTCAAGGCTTTGTCTCAGATGAAAGCAGAAGATCCTCACTGAAATACAGTCCTGTATTTCAAGAGTCAATACCTAATTTGCAGTTTATTGGCATTTTTCACAGGATTCAGATTACAACTTCCCTTAGTCTGTGCCCCATTACCCTCAATGCAATTCCTGTGGAAAGGGAAAAAAACCCCAGAACTGCCACTCCCACAGCACAGAGTGTTCACAGAGGGCAAAGCAGTTCCCTCTGTGTGAGCTCTCAGGGCTCCCACTTTGCCTTCTGGACTTCTCTGAACCTGTCTCTTCTGAGCAAGCTCTTGTAATGAATTTAGCTACTGCTAGTTTGCAAGGAAAAACTGACATTAGGATGTACCTAAAAGAGGACAGACTGAACAACCTGAGCTTTGGAAGCCTATCTGGAAGCATTTTAAAGATGTGTATTTTAAGCAACATGGCATAAGATACAGTGGTAAGTTGTAAGAAATGATGGTGAGCCTGTAGAGTGGGAAATTCCCTCTGTCCTGTAGGAATGAGAGCTACACCAGCACTAAGGATTCCTGCTGCAGTGACAGTTGTCCCTCGATGAACCAAACCTGTGCGTCATTTAAAGCCCACTTGGGCAGAACATAGGTGGCATCATAATTCATAATAGTAAATGCTTTTAAATGACAACAGACAGGAGTTTTGTCCTTGCAAGGAATGAACATTCATAACCTTGGTTAAGCAAGTGAAACTAGAGAAAGCAGCAGCTTTCTCCAGGGCTGACAGAACATACGGCTAAGGTGCAGCCTGAAATCAAGATGGAAAAGACAGGTTGATAATCTCTTCTGAAAATGCTCCTACTTACACTTTACTGTCAGAGAACAGACCTCTCCCTCTCCTTTCTTAGACTGCATAGTGGTAAAGGACCGTGCTGCCCACTTACATCTACTTTTGCACCCTTCCCACTACCACTTCTCCATCAACAGGACTAAAACCACATCAGCCAAACAGCAGCCTTACCACACACCATTTACCATCGGAGGTCAAAAACTGCCCAGGGGAAGGGTAACACAAAACTGCCATGCCCACAGGGAGCAGCAGAAAAACCTGGAGCTTCTCATGTCACTAAGAAACACTGTACAACAGGCAGCATCCCTTCCAGATTCACCAGAAAGCACCAAATAAGCTGCTGTGGGGGACACCAGAGAATTCTCCCCAACTAGAGAGAGAACAGAGTGCCCTCAGAATAATGATTACAAGCAATAACTGCTCTTTTTTGCGTTTTACAATGGGCTACGTTCTCCCTCATATCAGCAGAGCACCCCTGTTTCAGCAAATGAAAACCACTGAACATCCACCTGTCCTTCCAGGCACTCTGCCTGAAGGGCAAAGGAAAGGATTTTCACCAGCAGTGGTGAGACAGGGGCTGGTGCAGCACTGTCAGTGAATGAACGTGAGATGGAGCAAGGAATGACAGAAGGAAAACACCTTTTAACAAGCAGCAGCAACAACTGGAAGTTTTAAGAGATACTGGTGGGGTGGAAGAAAGGAAAAGAGGGACTCAGAGACTTCACTATTACGGCCAAAGAGACCCCTGTTTCTACCGCACTGATTTCCCTCTGATAGTTTCTATTATTTTCTCCCTCTTCTCCTTCTACCCTTCCATGGAAGGTCTCCTTACCAGATCTGTTTCATGGACATTTCATGCAATACTTGGCAAGTAGAACACTTTTCTGCTGCCTGAAGTCATTTTCATACAGCTTGTACGTGCCTAAGAAAACAGACACTGAGTATTTGCTGTGGCTGCAGCAGAGCTACCTTTCCCCACAGCAGCTGGACACCAGGCAGAGCTCCCTCCTTGCAAGGAGCCCTGGCCATTCCCTGGCCCAGGCAGGGGACAAGGGCCTGGCACTGGATCTTGCCCAAGGAACAAGCTAAATAGGGAGCGGGAAACTCCCAAGCATTTACCCCCAGGCTCACAAGATACACTTTCAGTCTGAAACACTAAATGGAAACTATGTAGGGCAAAAGTAAGCTTAAGAAATTGAGATCCAGTAAAAACATAAATAGGTAATAAATTCAGCTGGACTGAGGATGGATTCATGTGAATTACCAGTCACTGACTGTGCAGATCAACCTCAGTCACTTCCATCCACGGAGAGAGAAACTAGTGCCAAGAAAAATGAAAGAGAACCCTTGTTTGATACTTGTTTTGAGTTCCAGATATCAAAAAAAGCCCAAACAGTATAATAAATACTAAAAAATGAAGTCATAACATCTGTATCCCTCTTGTAGTCCTCTGAAATGAAGCACCTATGCAAACACATGAAACTAGCAGAGAAAAAACCTCATAACAGATAGAATGCAGAGGACAGAATGAGATCAGGACAGGATGAACCATGCACAAAATGTCAATAGAAAGGTCAGTGTTTGAAGATGAAGCCACAGGGAAGCAGTTTAATAACTCCCTAATGACAAAATGGGCCTAAATGCAGCTGATCTAACCACTGGAAAAGTAACAAGCTAAAAGACAAGCTCAGCACTACATGATCCTACCTCTGGACAATGAAAATCTTCTTTCAAGAGTTATTTAGGAAGACCCAGCAAGAACTGGTCCACAAAACCGTAATAAAAAAATGCAGCTGGGATGGAGCATTCATTAAAAACAGGGAGCACATTTAATGTCCAATTCACAGAAAGACCAGAAGCAGCCCAGTGTAGGGCAAAGCTCACTAATCTCAGCATCGGTTTTCACCCAGAACAGCTGAGATAAATTCACTACCCTATTAAGGAAATCAAAGATCTAGAGACTTTGTTCTGGATGCAAAAGACAAAGGAAAGGTAAAAGTTAAGAGCCATTCTGCACTACAGGCTTGTAGAGGCCCTGAAACCACACAGGCTCTGTAACACTTGAGTTTTCCTTGGCTTTAGAGCAGAGGTGAAGCTAGAACAGGAAAACCTGTGAGAGCTCTCAGTTACAATAATCCCCCAAGAATAGTAATTAAATCCTCACAGCCCGAGGCATTGAAATTTAGACTGAACAAAGCATAGGAGTGGTGCAGGACAGGGCAAACTGAATTGTCAGGATATGGTGATCCTTTTTGAAGCGTCTAACAAGGAAATAAGGACTCTGGTATCTGCTCCAGTCAGCATTCTGTCAAGCAGGGAGAAGCCTTACTTGTATTAAGTTATCTTTGGTGCTTCATTATTTACCTTGTTTAAAGAAAACCCACATTGACGTTATATAAAAAGGGAGGTTTTTTCAAATTTGCCTTAGAGTACAGAACCTACTAGAAGTTGACCTTTCTTGTGCATCTAAACATGCTTTGGAAAAAAATCCACTTCACAGTTTTTGGCTTTCTTATTGGGATAGAGCCATAGCATGCATAAGAGAGACACATTCCTTTCTCAGTGTGAAAAGGGCAGAGGTGTGCAGCATCCTCTTCATTTCCCTGGCTCTCTCACTGCATAGTAAAAGTAGAAAGGAAAAGGGTATGAAAAAGAAAAGAAAGGAAAAAGGAAGAAGCTAAAGAAGCCCATCCTAACTACCAGGAGAAGAGACAGAATATGATGTGATTGCACTTCCAGAGGCAACTGCCATAAAAGTAAAGTAATGGTTTTGGAGGGGCAGTCCTGCAGCCCCTGGAAAGCAACAAATTGAAGAAGTCTGAAAAATTTTTTTCCCTCCCCTATCTCCCACAACTGAAAAACTTGGGGTAAAGTGCAGCAGAGAACTACACCCTGTTACGCTTGACAAAGACTTGTGGTTAAAAAAAGCCAGGGGAGATTTTTCTCTGAAGCATCACTCACAGAACTCACAGCAGTGAGGAATGCTTCTAGACAACTGCTGGCAGCAGCCTGCACTCAACCCAGCTGCAAAGGCTTCCTCTTCCTCCTCCGTTTTAATGTATGAGTGGGCAACAGTTCCTGCTCTGCACCCCAGCCTCTGCAGAGCCACATTTGCTGCTGTGTGCTGCACATGGCTGGGGCTGGCCAAAGGCTTGCCCCCAGCTTACACTCCAGAAGCGGACTATTGACCCAGCTCTTGTGGAAACCTCCTCCTCTAGCAGATGTTTAATGCAGCAACCTCTTTCAAGACACTCCCCCCGCACCACCTCCTTCCACTGCAAGGGCTTGGTTTTGGTGTCCAATGGGAATGTACTGCAGCCAACAAATACACCTTACGTCAAAAGCATCAGGACACTGCCCCCACCTAGCAAACCACAGGCAGGGAACTGCTAGCAGCATCAGAGAAACTCATGACATACGCTATAAATCACGGCCACAAACTATAAGCAGTACAAATAATACGGCAAAAAAAAGGTAGAAAGGAAGTTCTTGCTCTAACAGCTATACCACAACCAGAGCAGAAACTGACTCCTTTTCTCACCTGATTGTGAACTGCAGACACCACTAAACTTACATTAAATCTCTGCTGAAAGAAACACACGACTGCTATGAATACTGCCAGCTGACAATGTTCTTAGAGGGCCGCTCTCTGGCAGAGGGCCACTGTCTGGCAATCGCATTGGAGAGAAGAGATGTGGTCCAGAGATGGAACAGAAAGGAACGTATATCCAGTCTTCTCAGGGAGGTGTGTGATTCTTCCTGCCCGTGAGTTTTGAGGGTTTTCTTATGTTTATGTTTTTAGCCTAGATGATCTCCTGCCCCTCCAGGGTGACACTAGAATAGGAGAACAATGATTCAGTAGGGAAGATTTACCTGAACAGAGCAACAAAACTTTGTGGTGTTTTAACCAGAGGTAGTAGAGCGAAGTCTGGATATGGCTTAGTGCACAGTTCCCCTTGTTTGACACCTCCAGAAAAGCCAAAAACAAACACATGACAAAAGAGCAAGATGCAAACACTGAAGACAGAAAGAAACCAGAAAGCAAACAAACAGAAACAAGCAAGAAAAAGACCCTGATGGCTTACAGGAAAGAAGGCAATTAAAAAAAAAAACACAAGTAGGGGAAAGCACAAATTTGACTTAATTTCTTTACTTGAAGAGTTTTTCCAACAAAAGAAAGTAGAGGATATGGTGAGGGTGAAATGATGAATGAAAGAGCACAGAAACAGAAGAAACAGGTTCAGTATGTTTCCTCTACTCTGTATTTACACCAGGCTTCCTGGAAAGATTGACCATATTACTGATGTACAGGTAAGAAAGACACAAACCAAAAGCATTCCTGTACCTTGCTGGGAAATTCATTATTTCAAAGGTTAACTCATTGTACAGTGTTTTTCCATGCGCTTGGTTTCCACCTCAGTAAGGCCATACAGCTTGCAGAGGCATCTGTTGGGATATATCTTTAAAATGTGGGCTCACAACACCACGTCTGCACATTTCCTCAGGCACCTCCAGCCAGCACTCCTTCACATACAAAGTCTTGAATTACATCCACCTTGGCCAGGAAGGCACTCTCTGAATATTTTCTTGCAATTATCAGTCGCGGCTAGAACCTGATCTCATATAGCTGCCAACTAACCATCAACTGGGATTTACATATCAAGAGGTGCAAAAGGTAGAGTAGAAAACAAGGGAGAGGCCAGCGATGGCTTCTACAAAGACTCAGCAATTCAATCACACTTGTGCTGTGAACTCAACGAAAAAACCAAGAATTCGGGCTCAGGATTGTAAACCTTGGCAGCTAATTCGTCACAAAACTGATCATGGGTGCATGTGAATAGCAGGTTACCACCATTTCAGTCTTTATTATATGAGCTGCCTCCCACACAATAGCAATTGACAAGACCATGGCCAACTGACCCTTTCATAAAATGCAATTTAAAAAAAAAAGCAGGAGGAGCATGGCTTAAGCCCCTACCTATGACGTGCACCTGATATTTGCACAGCAAGCTCTGCTCACTGCCACCAGGCCTCATCTTTTATCCCAGCAGCTGCTCCATCGTCTCATCCCTGCTGTAGCCACCATGCTGTCTGAGCCCATCTCTGAAGAATCTCCCTATCTAACCTATACCCAACACACCTGTTCCAATCTAGTCAGACAAATTTGGCTTTAATAATCCAAAAAATCCAAAAAAATCAACCTGGAATCCGTTCAGTTTTGAATGGAACATACGGTCTTCTCATCCCCTATTTTGTGGTTGATCACAGTTGACCAGCTTCTAAACAAGGATACAGCTTACCTCACAGCATTGCATTCATGAAGTCACATACTTACTGTTTTCTAATTCTAGAGTATGAAAAAAGAAAATTAAATTTGATGGTCACTTACTGTAAGGACACACTCTTTCCCATACATTATTCCTTACAACTGTGGGTTTTCACAAGTATCAGTGCAAAATACCTTGCAGAGCTTCCATTTTAATTGCACATAATGTTCCCTTTCCCTCAAACTAAGTCCAAACCACCTCGTCACAAATCAGTCAGCAAGGCTCCAGCCACCAGGGACTTCAAAGTTATCAAAGACACAACAGTTCAAGTTTTAGTTCAGAAAACCTCTGAGGTCTAGAACCTGTGCTGCAGCATAGTCCTAAGTCTTCTCCCATAGAGAACCATAAACACTATTTGCCATGGAAAAACCTGCCTCAAAAAGTCTAAAAGTGTTTTCCTGACAGCCATCACTCAATCAAGGCTGGTGTTTGCTTGCTATTCAGCATGAAGGAGGCAGAGGGAAATGACAATCTAAGAAAAAAAACACCTGAACAAATGGAACAAGTTAGTTTTTAATTCCCACGGGTTTCAATGCAGTGTAACACATTTCCTAACATCTTAACAAAAACACCAGATCCTCAAAATTATTTGCACTTAAGAACTTGTTGGAAATCACTGCATTTACTGTAGTGAAATAATGCTGTTAGAATAAATGAAGCTTTGAAAGCTTCTGCTTTGAAACCTCAGATGATGTACTTCAGCGCCAATGACCAGACCCCACAGTGACTGGCTGGTGCACTGCAGGTGACTGACAATATTCAGAAATGATTAATTATATTTATTTTCTTCAAATGACTTAATAATCTTTTATAAACCTTTCAAAAGTTATAAGTTTGGTATATTTCCCATGCAAGATAGAGATCAGGCACACAACCCGAACTGGCCAAGGTCATTTACCACACCAGCAGCAGTGAGCATAAGGCGGCTCCAGCTGTTGCCACCTCTGTGCTCAGGACATGTGAACAGACACTCCCAACTGTCCCTGCCTTCAGCCATGTTAATGGAAACATTTTATGTTTCCATGTTAATGTTCCATGTTAAACATTTTCTTTTCCATGTTAATGGGAACTATTTAATCATAGGGCATAGGTATCAACAGGAGTTCTGAATCCAATGCTTCCCACTCACCAGGTTGTGACCTCCCCTAATAGCCCATACCTGTTTTGACATCTGAACTGAACCTGAACAGAGATGTTAAAAGCACTTTATGGCATCATACCCTCCACACTCCTCCCCCTGCTCGTTCCCCAGGTTTTACTGTTTGCATAGACTCTATATTACAAATAAACAGAAAATTAATTATTCAGCTTCTAATTCCCATTGCATGTTGATGTTTATGTAATTGAAAACCATATAATTACTCTATGTTTTAACATCCCTCATAAATATGGATATTTTAACACAATCCTTTACAGCAAATTAGCACCAAAAATCTGGTAATGTGAGATGGAAGCATGAGTTACTTTGGCAAGCTCAGGGAACAGCACAAAGACTAAATACTGGTGTGATGTCTCTCATCACTTCATAATTTTCAGCAGGCAGAAGAAAATCCACTGCAGTTCCCAGCTTTGCTAGGAAGCCTGATCAGACTCTGGGACAGCAGTTTTAATGCAAGAGCAGCAAAGAAGGAAAATCTAGAATTCAACAGCCTCATCCTTCACACATTTACAGGTACTGAAATGCTTGGCTGAGGATGAATCTCAGCTTAATCTAAAGCCTGGAAAGAAACTTCCTTTTTCATGATAATCCACTTACTTATCAAGTTTCACTTGCTAGTTTTAGATCAGGCAGTATGAAATACCTTTCTCTGGAACCCTGGCTGGCAACTTGCTTGGGCTTTAAAAATCACCCTCAAGCAATTTGTGCTTGAATACACACATAGCACTCTGGCATAGCAACTTACATGTGATCTGCAATATCGAAACAAATGCTTTTAGCTTCAGCTGCAGAAAGTTAATGCTTTGCTTCCACTGACCTAGCTGGGACTAGGACTTGGAAGGAGTGGGCATGAAGATATAGTAAGGTCTGGTAGATACACTTTTATATTAATACCACCTCAGTGATTTGGTATCCCACACAACTCAGTTTTCCATGCCTTTGCATGTCCTATAGTATGATACAGAATCATATTTTCTGTAAGGCAGAGTAAAACTGCAGCTATGCTAGTGCCATGAAATGAAACCACTTAGAGAAAAAACAAGAGAAAGCAAAGATTTCTCAAAATAATAGTCACAAACTGCCAAGGCCTATTGAGGTCCTGTATTCACGGGATCACCTGCATTTCTGAAGGCAATTCTGCATTTCTACCTGCTCTCCTTCCTATGAAGCAAGTGCATTGCACCAGCACGGATTCTAGCTAAAGGGACATCTGGCTGACCTGCAGTCAACTGCAGTTATTCTTGTTAAGCAAATGTCAGTAAAACTTCTCAGCACAGCTTGATAACCCCGCTCTAGGGGACTGTCTACACTGAAAACACACTGGTTTAGGTCAATCACATAATTGGCTATGTACTAAACTGCTACAGCATCTGAATGGAGACATTTTTACACCTGGTCATGTTGGCTTTGCTTGTGGCTTTACCTTTGAGTAAGAGCACATATACAAGCTCTGGCAGAGCTCACATGTCACAAATTATTCCCAGATATAACTGAAGTTGTGAAAAAACACAGATTTTAACCATGTGCGACACTAGTTACATCTGGGGGCAGAGTTACAGCCTGACATTTTAGGAGCCACACCTTCCAACTTTACTGCTGGCAGCTGCAGGGGTAAAGAACCAAACCAAAATAAAAAACCTACCCCAAGGTCTGACGCTCAGGTAGCTGAGATCTATTCCACCCCCCTCCCCCCACAGGTATAGGCAGCAAAACTGGTCTTCTTGCCAATTCCACTGCTGCACAAAAAAACCAATCCAGCTCCTAAAAAGAAAGAAAGGGACAGTGGTGCTCTCTGCCCAAGCCCTAGTGCAAACTGCTGAATGCAGCCACCATCCTCAAAAGTTCATCTTGGGAAATCATTTCTATCTAGTGTTTACAGACACAACAATGCCAGACCACGATTTGCAAAGGCACTGAAGCATAAATTAACCTCACATTTTTTGCTGACCTGGTTAACTGACACAGGTCTCAAAGCTAGATTTAGGCTAAAGCATTATTACTTACCTGAGATTAATGTCAATAATCAGGCTAAACAGCAAGGTTTAACTAGAAGTGCAGAGTTGATGGGGCCAGACCTGGTGGGAGAGCCATGCAGACCAGCTCCCAGCTGGGCTTGAAAGTACAACTACAGGTTGGGGCAGGCCAGTCTGATGAATGAGGGTTAGAAAGAGAAACAGAAGAGACAGGCGAGCTAACTCCCACTCTGCTAGCGAGAGCGTCTCTTCAGTACTTAACCCAGGAAACCTTTGTTGAGGCTCCTCCATGACATGTGTTTGCTATGACAACTCCCATTTCCCAACAAAAACCAGAGGCTGTCCCTGTACAGAAACTGCATTAACAAAAGGTTTCATTTTAAATACAAATGCAATTATCGTTTTCTACAGTAACTGTAGAAAATGCACTTGGTCATCTTACCTGGAATTGATTTTGTTTCACAGCAAGTCAAAAATTAACACCTGTGCCTTTTATTTGGATTCCCTCCAATGACAGCAAGAGGACTTGGGTCTGGCATCTACAGTCCAGCAACAGGAGCCTTTTGCACAATTAAACCACACTGACATCTATGAAAAGTTAATGCAATTCAGCAGCCAGGACATGGCATGACATGCCAATACATACAGTGTATTTGAAACACCGACATGATATACGCTTGTGAAAAATGTACGTCACAGGAATGTATTTATTTTTACTAAGGAGAACTCAAGAGATAATTTAATGAGCCTCAGGATCAATGGGGAAAAAGAATGTCCTTTATTTCACATTTGTCTTCTTCAAGTGTACTATTTTATAACCTGTTTCTGAAGTTTTGAAGCACAGGCAATGAAACTGGATATACAAGTCATCATCTCTTTCCCAAACTTTTAATTAGACATAAATGACACAAAGTGAAGGTAAGAATATCTGGTCACAATCGTTAAGAGCTCATATTTAATCTCTGCACAGGTGAGGAGACCCCATGCCTTTTCAGGCTCAATTCCCAGATCTTCTTATCTGTCACTTGATGAAAGAAAAGTATCTGATAATCCCTTCATCTCCTGTTTTTGGAAAGAGCGTGAGAACTGCAATTTCAGTTCCAGCAACAAAAAGCCAACCAATCAAAAAAAATTAAAAATCATGGTATTACAATAAGAGTCCAACGAGGCACTTCAGTGAGACCTGCACTTCCATGATGGGAGTAAGCTGTGCCTTGAGGGAAGGTATCCTGAAGTACATCTATCTACAGAACACGGTTAACACAAGCTGGAGGCACAATGTTAGTTCTCCATCCTTACTATCTTCAAGAAATTGCTTTCAGGTCAAGATGATTGTTGCCACATCCTATTTTTCTTCCCTATTATCCCTGATAAAGCTGTTGGTAAACATGGTGACTCCTAGAGACACGACACCCCACCCAAGATTTGACGTCAGTCATAAAACTGACTCTTACAGTAGTCAAGTCATCATCTGCCAGTAACTGAGCTTGAAGCCATCAAAGGTGGGCTGAGCAGGAGATCAAGTGAAGAGTCTGGACACCTCCCAGATCTAGAAACCTTTTTAAATGAGTTTGTTGTCCATTTGAAGACTTGAAGTCATTGCTTGTCTACTACCACATTGTAGTTGCTCTTAACAGAGCATCTGCTCTTCAAACGGGCAGAATGACATTTTGGCAGCGTGTCTTTTATTATTCTGTCAAAATGACAGGCCACAGTGCCTGTAGAAGCAACATGCTGGTCTACAAGGAGATTATTCCTCAGCTACTTTTGCCTGTTCTGTAACAAAACCTTACCATACTCACAAGCTCAGGGAGCTGAGAGAAGTAGCAGCTCAAATCCACTTGTACCAGCTGTCTGGACATGTCCCTGAGATCCCCACATCTATTTTAAACTGCTTTAATTCCAAAGCCTCCATGCACAGTGAAGTAAGAGTTCCTCTCTCGATCCCACTCAGAAGTTATCATGTTTCTGAATGAGTCTGGGTTATTATCAGCTGTCTTATCAAGTGATCAACAATCAATTTTACAAATGATGGTCTGGCCTGGAAGGCAGCACAGACCACAGAGTCCATGTGCTGTCTAAATTAATGTGCAGATGAGCTCACCAGTCACCTGAAAGGTCAGTACCAACTACACAAACACCTGCCTTCTGTAGCTGACTTTACCTGTTAGTGTCCATGCAGATGGATCCATTTTTTCTTGACAAGAACTCTCTCAAATAAATAATCTTTTGAGCAGGGGAAAAAGGCAAAGAAGAGGAAGTGTGGATTCAGGGAATGGAGGAACATAGGAAAGAAAAAATCCACAGATAACAAAAACATTTCCATCTAGCAAGTATTACAAAAGAAGGATATTAGAGAGCTAATATGGTCAGGAAAAGCCTTCATTTAATAAAACATTCAGTGACATTTTATTTGTATCCTTCCTTATGTTTCTGCTTCTATTCAGTCTGCCTCTGAGTATTAAATTCCTGCTGCAGGCTGAATTTGGGCTAAGATTATGCACAATAATTGCACGTTGAGCTTCAGTTTACAGACTGAGACAATAATGAGTCACAGAGACTCAATAAAAGGAAATGTATACAGACAGGATCAGACTACAAAGTCTTGGGATGTCTAAGTGATACCACAGCAATTGGGAATTTCAGAATTCCAATTTACCATGTGCAAAGGGCTGGTTACAAGCTCCATACGGAGTGGGATGTTCTGGGAGCTATCTGCGTTTCATAAGTTAGGTTTTGTGGTATTTCACTGAAATTTAGAGTACGTCTGTTCCACTTAGCTGTCAGTTCTAAAACCTACTTTGCCTTGCAACTCAATAACGCAAACATTAGCAATGGTCTTAGTGCTTACCTCTACAGCCAGCCCACTTCCAGCTTTGCCTGTAACTTAATCCACAGAAATAATCATTACAGAGTTCGTATTATCACGTAAAAATTGATTTTAGTAAGCTAACATTTTGAACCGTTTTCCACTTCCTCGACACAGGGTCAGATTTTTTATTTTTTAATATGCTGACAAGTTTTATATAAGCAATTTATAAATGCCACAGAGAATAGAACAGAGACTTCCAAAATTGTGTATGCTTCTAAATCTGTTTTAGAATATGGGGGTATATAAAAATTCTAGTGCAAATTCAGTGAAAAGATATATAAAAAATAAAAGGAGGAGGTATCCACATGCACAGCAGTGGACATTACCAAATACACAGGACAAGAATTAACTTCTGAACACTTGCAAAACATTTGGTTTATAACTTGACCACAATGGTAGTGTTTGCAAACAACTGCAGAGCTAGAATTTCAGGAATATTACAGAAGTCAAGAGCCTCTCTTTACAGCAGCAGACAGAGTGAATACAGACTAGCAGCAATAAAACTCCCTTTCCTAGGCAACAGGGTTAAAGCTAGTAAAGGTATTTAGCAACTTAGACGGAAAGAAAAGAAGGGCCATGAAAGAAAAATGGGTTTGAATTAAACTACCCAGTATGCTTTTTTTAGTGTTAAAGTCTTCTAAACTAAAAGTACAAAATGGAGAAGAAACACTGTGAGGACACATTCAGATTTAAAAAGCCCCAAACCAATTAAGAGAATAAACTAAACACAGTCCTAGAGCTGAACAAATTTACGTGGTTGTTGGAAGATACTGAGAAGGAATAATTCCCTTCCAATTGAGTGGATGCCTGCCACAGAACAGGAAATCCCCCCAGCGACAGACAGGCGTGAGGAGAACACCCAGAGTAGATGCTATGAATGATTAGCACAGTCAGCTAAATAGAAGCACAGGAGAAAAGTGTTTGGGGGAAGGAAACTTTCCTCTGAATTGAGATCGATTAAACACAGAACAGGAGCAGAAATTTCTAATCACTGCTGGTGTTATTAAACCTGGAGTAATACCTTAGAAAGAACAATTCATAAGCAATTCATATATTTGACTGGTGTCGATAATCTAAGCAATTATATTCTCCATCCAATCCCAAAGCTCAAGCATATACTTCAATGAATACATCACATTCCAGATTAAGGGAAATATTTTGCCATGCTACTTCACTGCTGGAAAACTGAGATGACCAAAGTATAGCTGGGGTGGGATTAAAGGAATAGCTCTGAAGTTTATCATGGCAGTGACAACAGCTACAGATAACTTCTGTCAGGAATCAGAGAAGAATACTTTGACTTGCTGCTATATTGGTGCTTTTTAATCTGACACTTTCCCCATGACATACAAACCTTTGTAAGATACGCAACACTCAGTTCCAAGTGGTAAGGAGAAAGGAGGGCAGGAACATCCTCCAAAATTTGATCTTCTTCTCATTTTCACAACTAAATCATGGGACCCTCCCTCCTCTCAAATGAATCTGCTCTTATTTATGACTAAAATTAATCTTTATAAATGCATGTCTCCAGGTTCATCTCAAATTGCAGCATGCTAGCAAAGCTGTTATTCATCGAGGATGGCACATTTTCAAGTGCTCCATGTCCAAGCTGGGTCAGTCTGTTTTTCAGTAGGAGGCCACATTCCTGTTTTCCTAGTCTGCAGAGTGACCCTTCTTGACTGAAAGGATCCTTATGCAGGGAGGAGTATTTGACACAAACCAAACTGATAAGATTCTGGAGCCTTCCAGTAATGACAGCAGGATAAAGGAGGCCTTTGAAGCTCATGGAAGAGCAGGAAGAGGTGATAATTCAAAAAGCTTGTCAGTATACCCAAGAGCAGAAGGAGAGCAAAGTACCAATTAATAATTCACACTTCTATTTCCCATGTTATCACAGTATCTCAAAACAGTTTGCAAACATTGATTAAGTCTAATGACATGCCCCTGAAGCAGACAAGCACGGATGAAGCTCTATTCCTACCAGCCAGGATGGCACTCTGGGAGCATTTCCTTCAGCTGATCTATGCCCTCTCTTCCCTGTCTGTTAAATGGTGATAATGACACTATCATGCAGAAGTTCAGAAGCTTAGTGACTTCTAAATCAACACATTTACAGATAGATAAACATCACACAAGGACAATCTCATATGTCAGATTACACTCAATTACACTGAACTAGAGCTACCACATTTGACATAACATAACCAGTGGGAAGAAACCCCTCTATCCTCATTTTATAACACCCTACAGATTTGCCTTGCTCTGTCCCTAAGTACCCAGAGCACTTGAGTTCTAGTTAATGACCAGGATTCTTGGGTACTGTGTTAACAAGAACACATTGTAATTACAGTAATTAGATCTGCTGTAGAAAGAATTGTGAGAAATTAAAGACTGTCCACAGTAGCCTCTAATTCCCAATTAACACAAAGTAGTTGGTGTGTTTGCAAGCCAGGACAGACATACCCATAGCTGCAAACTCAAGAGGGAGTTTTACATTCATTACATTCATACTCATTTACATTCAGATGGGAAGTTGAACACATTACACTGTTTTAATCCTTGCTTTGAAAGACAGGTACCCACACATTGTCCACTTACAGATGGCGAAAAGGCAGTTCAGGGAGGCTCTGAGCTGCCAAAGGGAAAAGCCAATCACACAGGCTCCCCACAGCCAGCATTTCACTTTGGGAACTCCTCATTCCCAACCCCATACTTGGACTACTTTTTTCCTTTTTTTTTTTTTTTTAATTAGAAAGCCCACAACCACGGCTGTTCTTGTCCTAATGGACAGAGTTCCTTCTTCCTTGTTTGGGCCTCTTTCACACATCTAATCAGAAAGAATTACTTTGCTTAACCTTCTTACTAATTTAACATTTCCAGAAGGACTAAATATGAAGACAAAAGTAATGGCTTCATGAAATACAGCTCTTTCTTCTCTTGAGCCTGACAGTCAGTTCCAAAAGCAGATTGTCATGACAACAAACAACCTGGAGGCAATCCAGCCAATTAATCTGCAGAGGAAGCAGTCATCCCAACCTAGGAGAATAGCACTGCTGCTTTAAGCTTCAGAAGCAAAAAAAAAGAGAGAAAGCAAAAAAAACCTAACACCAAACCTTACCACCCGCATTAATCTGATTAGGCTGCCTTAGAGCTGTAGTGAAGAACAGTCCAGCCCTGGGCACGCGTTGGGCCCTCGGCAGCCCTTTCGTCCCGCTCCCAACAGAGAGCGGGGGCAGGCCAGACCCTGTCCAAGGCTCTGATCCAAGCAGAGCTACGTTCCCAGGCTGTGATGTAGCTCAGCACGCGGAAGAGTTACCAAGATGACCCCTCCAACCTTTACACGTGGAGCCAAGGAAAGAGCTTGTAGGTTAGGCAGAGGTATGACACAGAAAAGACCACCACACACCACTGCTATAAACCCTGTTCGGTTGGCAGTGCTGTTGTTTGTTTTTCCTCTTCCTCTGTGAGTTGTCAAGTATATTTATCAGCATCTTAAGCTCAGGATTATTTTCTTTTCCACAAAGGACTAATTTATCAGTGCAGGTAGATATTAAAATAATTCTCCTTCAATTTCACTAATTACTTCTTCCTTCATACCCTGCTTTATCTCTCTTCATGTATCTTGTTTTCTATAGGCTGAAGCACATCACATCTCCCCCAAAAATATTCACTGTCTCCCCCATTTTTTCTACTCTGGTCTCTCAGTAGTAACTCAGACACTAAAATGCTTAGCAGCAGAGGCCCAGTATACACTGTTAACCTCAAATCATTCATGTATACTTCATGTCTTATAAAATACTGTGGCATTATGTTACAGAAAACAAAACTGAGAAGCACTAGCTGTAGACTTATAAGATAGGTTAAAAAGAATAAAAATGTCAAAGATTGTGTTTTGAGATTCTCCCAAGACTCAATACACAATCATTTTCAAACAAAAATTTTCTTCCCTGTCTTCAGGGGAAGGGTAGGAATAAATGCTTTCACTGTAGACCTGCCCTGCAGTTAAACATGTCTTTCAGAAGGTAACTGAGCAATGAAGATCTAAAGCTTTAAGCATACACAAGATTTGCTGAACTGGTAAATAGACAGATTCACTTCCAACTGAGGTTTTACGATCAATCCCCCTGGACCCAATCCATCTCACAGAAGTACTAAATGGATTCCCAGTAACATCGGTGAGCACTGGATCACAGATTATAGGCACTTCCTGCAAAAGTGTGTTTTTACAAACCTGAAAAACATACCAGTCTTCTGAGCACTGAGAATGCAATGTATGCATGTGCACATTCTCTACATATTTCACTTGCACTATCTGCAGCGCTAGCCAACACAGAGCAAGCCAAGAGAATCACATTTTCTGCTGAGCCTGTTCTGTGTTAATTTGAGTTGGTATAATATTGCAGAATAGAATAAAACCCCTGTGCCTACCTTGAGGGCTTTCGCAGCTTTCTTCATCGCTGTTGTCCTGGCAGTTATTTTGACTGTCGCACACAAAGCTTTTATCAATGCAAAGACCATTTTTACAGTGAAATCGGGCAGTAGAGCAAAGCAAGGGATTTGCTGCTGCAAAAAGAGAAAGTGAGATCTTTCATTAGAAATTTTCTTGCCCGGGCAGATAAATAGCTGATAAGCATCAACCACAGGTCACAACTCAACAGCTGGTCAGTTTGCTGGGTATGTGGGAGTAACTTGGCAATCAAACTAGCCCTGGCCCTCTGAACAGGGAGAGCCAAAACTTCTAATTCGTGCAAGATTCATTACAATTAGCAGAGATTTAGCCCACCCACAGTTGTGATAAGCCTTCTGTTCATTTTCATGAGAGCCCAGTCATGATCACTCTTCCACATTTGCTCACGCTGAAGACATATGGAGGGTAGAACTGCCTACCATAAACACTGCCTGTTGATTCCCATTACAGAAGACTCAGTTTAGCTTAAGTTTCATATTATAAGACAACAATTCTGACTGAGAACTGCTAGGCAGTGGTTTATTTACCTCTGCTTCTCTTCCCCATTCTCCTCACTATCTTGAATTGATACAACAGCAATGTTGAAATCTCTCAGCCTCTCACTGTTTGAATTTCAATACCTTTTTAAGGAACAGTGTTTGCGCCCTTCATGTAAGTCACATATAACTTTATCCTTCAACACAGTTATCACTTAGCTGAGATATGCATAATTTAGCTGGTTTTAATATCTACTCATAAATCAATCTCTGTCCCTTAATCATTTTTAGTATTCTTCTCTGAACTCCAAACAGTTTTTGGTAATGGAGTGGCTGAAACAGAATGCAACTTTCCAACTGAAAATCTTAAAAAGCTTGCTTAGATGTCTTGCCTACTTCAAACTGTGTCTCTGCCACAATAACAAAGGGGATTAGTTTCCAAATACTAATGGGCTTTCATTTTTTATTCTTTAAAGTAAGAGCTACATTTAAAGAGATTTTTTAAATTAAATAAATCAATAAAACTTTAAAGTCTGCCCTGCATATAACCTGCAGGACATATAACAAACATTCCCAATTCCTCCAGCTCCCCAAGTGCATGTTTAGCACGAACACACTAAAGCTCCTTTGGCTTGAAACTGCTGCACACTTGCACACCACGTTGATTTTCAAGGTCACCCTCGAACCTATATGGCTGTTCCTCTCATAAGCAGTCACTAGACATTTAGACATGCTAGAAAACACCAAGTGCTTCACTGGCATAGAACAGGGGAGATCAGCACCATGCTATCATCAGCTGTAAGGTCTCACTGGAGCTACACACTACAAGCTCATGAGAAACCGTGTAATTCCTAATGAACTCCATAAGCTGGTGCACTTTCAGTGGTTGTCAGCCCACCACCTCAAGGATATTCAAAGCACTTTTGTCAAAACTTATTTTTAGTCCACTTGTTCAAGCGTAACCCAGAGTAATCTCCTTAAGCCTTCAATGCTTCTCTGGCTTCACTCGCTCCAGTAGTGCTGACTCCCTGCCATAGTCCCGCACTCCTTGCAGGACCCAAACCAGACTCTCCAGGCCAACAAGAGACGCCACCTTAAGAGAGGTTCATGCTGTGGGGGAAAGCACACCAACCACCAACAAGAAAGGCAAGTCCTCCACGAAGCAGACAGTGATGGATCACTGTGGAGATTGCCCCTTTTGTTATCTTTGAAAGCTGCTGTCTGTTGTCCTCATCCTGACCTTTAAAAGTCATTGAAAACAAAACCTCAGCATGCTCTGACAAGAGAATGAGCAAGTATTTTGCTGCAAGCTTTCACCTAGAGACACATGCTTTTACCAGCTCTTGATAGTAACAACAGAGCTGCTGGATTCAACATAACTCTCCCCTGCTGCTATGATATATCCCTGCTAGACTTAGAGATACAAATGGATCTATGCAGCCACACGCAGAGGGTTTAGCCCAAAACAAGCAGTACCTCAGATCATCTCTCTACTACAACTTTCCTGCTGCTGTGCATTGGCAGGCATGTCTAGCTTCAAGAACCTCCCTCTCCTTCCAAGAACCTGTTTCACTAAATATGCCATTATTTGCTTCTTCGTTGTTTGAGAACATGTATAAACAGAGAAATCTAGATGTGCTGATGACCAAATACATCATATTATTCTGTGACAAGACACAGGCAAGTAAAAATGGAACAATTCAAATGATAGTTAATATTTGGCCAATTTGAGTTATATCTGAGTACAGAAAACATGTTCAAAGCAAACATGAAGCTTAAAACTCATTTCAGGGGCTTGAAGTATCATATAGGCATTATGTACAAAGCAAGACTGAGATGAACCATAAAAAAAAAAAAAAAGGCAGACTCATTAATGAAGTGAAAAGCCAAGGATCATCTGGGTCATAAATGAGACAGAATATTTGACTCAGAAACTGAAGGCTACTGAACGCTTCCTTTCTAAGTAGCATCAATTAGCTGTAACAAGCAGCAGTGCCCTCACTTGCAAGCAGGCTCCCACTTACTGCAGTTCTCCTCATCGCTGCCATCGGGACAGTCCTCGAAGCCGTTGCACCGGAAGCGGCCAATGATGCAGTGGATCCCACTGGCACAGGGGAAGAACGTGGCACCACATTTGGATTTGGCTTTTGCTGTGAGAAGAGACAGAAGCGGGCAGAGGTGAGGGAAACAATTTGCAATGGTTAGAGGTCCTGTTGTAGCAGTACAGTTAAGGGTGCTCTATGCAGCGCTGTTGGCACTCATGTTAGGTGTCTTACAAGCAAATTAGTGTCTTTGGGAGAACAAGAAGCACAAGAGACTCTCATAAAAATATTTTTCAGGCCGAAAACTCAAATTAACACTGCCTTTATTAACAAGATTCATACAAAACTGGGTGCAAAAGGACCACTGTATCTCCTGCTGCAGTTATTCACGACAGAAACTACATCTATTTCATAGTACCAGCACAGCTACTCATAAAACATTCAATACTAACATTAGCTTCAAAATGTGTTTAACACATGATTACAGAATCTCATTATGATCTCAAGTACTACACATTTTTTACTTTACTGCACAGCAACTCTATATAGCAAGAAGAGAATATTGCCCTGAGCCAGAGTAATGCATGGTTCCACCATGATGCTCAAGGCAAGCACCAATTAAGTCCTGTGGTATCACCAGCCTAGAACAAAGCAACTCCCAACACAAAAAGCAATTCTACAAGACAAATGATTACATTTTTGCTTTTTCGAATTATCTCATAACTTGATGAACCACATCACAGGACACTGAATTCTTCAGAAAGTCCACTCTAAAGTAAAGGCAGTCTCCGCAGGAAGATTTTGCTGGTAACTGCAGGAAGGTGTGTGTGGTGCAGTGTGCTAATGCCACTGATGGGAGAACACTAGAAAAGAAGCCAGATCCAGAGCTTGCCAGACTTTTAAACAAATGTTTCCTACTCCTACATCAAATCTACTCGATGTGCTTACAAGTCACAGGTTTTGAAATGTGACAGATCTGGGTATCGCAGCAAGAGGCAAGTGTTTTAATGTGGTCCTATGGCACACCAATACACCAACCTGCACAGTTTTACAAGGCCAGGACAAGGTCAGGGACTATCAGTGCACAGACAAAAAAAAAAGTATATCCAATAGGGATAAACAGCATTAATGTAGAAGGAATCCTCTCTTCCAGGATTAACTACTAAGTACAGCTGTAGCAAAGCCTTCTTCCATCACTCAGTAGTGCATATAAATTGTTTTAAACCACAACTATAGTCATTCTCATTTGGTTTAGTGTCCTCCAAAATCCAATTGCTGCAGTTCCTCTCTTACATGTTTTTCTTCATTATATTAGTAGTTTTCAATTAGAATTATGAAATGTAAAATAAAATGCATCACTAAATTTCATATATTCAACTACCACTTTTTCTGAAGAGTATCCAAGGTCCACTTGGGGAAAAGAAAGTGAGCCATTACTTTGCAGAAAAACAGGTGACGAATTACCCTGAAGTTGCCCTGTGCTTCACACCTCTGGCAATAGAAAATCATCAGCAGAGACATTTGAGCCCCTGCAATTCTTCACACAACTTCAAAGAGCAGCTTCTGTGTTAGAGTTCTGAGATAGACTGATCTCAGCTAAATAATTCAGTAACCACAAGGTGTGAGGCACCATCATACTCCCAGTCTTTAAACAAAAGCAGCAAAACAACCTCAGCCACAGATTCAGTGTCATCAAACCAAGCGGTCTGTATTAATACACTAACAAGCCTGCCAAGATGCTGCTGGAAGAGTGTGGTAACAGCACATTAATGTTAAGAGGTGCCCAATGCTTCCCATGTTGTGGTTTTGTTGTTGTTTTTCTTTCTATAAAAGCTAACAACTTTTTGAAACCATACAGTGAATTTACATTCCCCAGGCCAAAGGACTGCTTCCAGACAACTTCTTATTTTAGAGGTGTATTTTGAGCCAGAACAGTTCCAGAAGGGGACAAAAGGAAGAAGTTCCAAGAGTTTCAAGAAGGAGAAGAAATAAGAAAAGGGGAAAGCAACTGTGCTTTTGCTTCTGTTAACATTTACTGGATCCCATTTCTTCAAGCAGGTTTACTTTAGTCGCTTGGGGTCTGAATTCAGAGGCTATCAACTTTATGGCAAGTCATACTCAATAATGTTCCTTGTCTTCTCTGAAAATCTTGACAAATTAAGGCTTCAAAATTATTTACTTCTAACATGGACCATTCTCTTACTCTTGTAGCCTTATTCTTCCTGACAGATTTCAAGGTGCTACTTGTCAAAACCAGAGCCTCTGGCCCTCTGAAGAGGAGAGGTCATGTGCCTGCACTTTCCTAATCAGAGCCAGAAGTGGCGGTGAGTGCTGCAAGAGCCCCGTTTCAGGTATGACAGACACAGGTCACAACATCCTCGGCTGCTCTGGCCCCAGAGGGTATGAAGCACACCTGGGATATCACCTTGAGCTACCACAGTAAAGCTGTAAAGAATGTTTAATGTTTGGCAACATCTGGAAGAAAAACATGCTGGAATGACCAGGAACAAAGTCATTTCTGGAAAATGAACTCTTTCTTCTGTATAAGGCATACAGATACCCCATCAAAAAAGAGGGAGAAGCCATTCAGGACAATTATTGAATGTAAGTATTACTTAGATAGTTATATAATGTTTAGTTCAACATTTTATCACCAGATGTTCTTCTATCTTCTCCTCCTACTCCTGAGACAGCAGCCAGAGAACAAGAAAATTCTGTTTTAGAGTAACTGTTTATAAAAAAACACATACTAGTAACCACAGACCGAAAAACAAACAAGAAACTAAACACCTTCAAATTATCTCTACGTTGCCCTTTTATATAGTCCACTAATTTTATTTTTTTTAACTGGAGGGAAGGAAAAAATAAACAAAACCCAAATGCAATTCTCTACATTTGCAACAGATATGATATATACACAAACCAATCCCAATACAAACTTATACTTACATTAGAGATCCCTGAAATATAGAAGAGCATTTCAACCACCATGGTGGTTCACTAGTCACTCAGTCAGTCGCTTACTAGACACAAGTCTCACTCCCAAACAGAACTTAGTTTCCAAGTTGCAATTCCAGACATAAAATGCGTTTTTCATATGCTATACACAAATGCAGGAAAAATGAGAAACCAGTAACATCTTGGTCCAAGTCATGTCCCCTCACTCTGGAGAACTCCACTGAGGAATTTCGGCTTTATTTTCAATTTGACATCCTTCTTGCCCTCTGGCATAGTTTCCCAATATCTTAAAGCAAGTGTTTTTTGGTCACTGTTCATAAAGTTCCTATGGAAAGCACAATCATTTCTTCCAGAGCAGAAACCTACCTTCCCATTCAGAAGGATCTCTGGAAATACACTAAATATGAAGAGGCTATAATTTTCTTCAGGTCTTTGGCACCCTAACAAGTAACAGATACATATAGTAGGATCATGACCAGCCTATAGCACATACAAGTCATGTGCTGCACTATCTCAGCATTCCTCTGCAATTCCTACTCCCATTACATGACTGTTACAATAAGAGTTTTCTTCTCCTTTGCTCATCATTGTGTCTTCTACTGCACAGGTTTCCACTTTTCAGGCAGATCTGTATGTGAGAAGCTTTATGTTTATCTAACAGCAGCTATCTATTTGGCTATTTCGGTGATTTCAGCCTCGATAAGCTTTCAAGGACAGCACTGTCTTTGCAATCTATATTCTTCTCTGTTACGCTTGGTTGAAATGGGCTCAGGGTAATCAAGAATTACTACTGATATCAAGAGATATCAGGAAATGACAGAAGAGAAGTGAAAAAGGACACAGGTGCATGTGGACTGTTTGATCTTATTTAGCCAAGGTATTATAACCAGCTAAAGGAAAGGGAAAGGAGGAAGTTGGTTGTTTTTAAAGGAACAGGCCCCCTGAACCCTTGTCTCCAGAAAGAAAGAAACTGAGAGACCACACATTGGATAGGAAGGGGTGAAATACAGCAAGAAACCACAGAGCAAGTTACAAAACTGTGGCTAAAGAAAGGCTACTCAAATACAGATCCAGTCTGGGTTCAATATAGCAAGCACAAAGAACACCCCAAAAAATTGCCATTCAACCAGTTTGTGACCCTGTGGTGGAAAGGATCAATTCATTCCAGTTCCACTCTTTGTTTGTTACCTTCTCATGGCAGAAGTGACCCAGGACTGGAGGATTAACATGAATCTGTATTTACATTACACAAAAGGGAATTTCCATGGTATTTAAAAAGAGATGTCAGTGAACTACCATGAACTTGAGGAGCCTCCTGTGACTCCATTACCCATGGGAAGAAACTGCTCTTCACTAATATATTCCTCTCATCTCTTAAAATTCAAATATGAAGCAAATGGTGAAGATGGTGCCAGAGAGCTGCTGGCCACAGTACAAGCTTGCCAAATGTTCCCTCCAGGTTGCTTTGCTTAAGTTCAAAAAACCTATTTTGGCAGTTGTACGTGCGAGTGCGTGAAGTCGCTCCTTATGCTACACAGAAACCAATCCTCCTACCCTCTTCTTTCAAAGCTCTAAAAAAAATACTAACTTCCCATCAGGATGAGTAGCACACTCCACAAAGGATGTGACAGTTTGCAGGCACAGCTCTACAGCAGTAACTAAAAAACATTTTGCTATCTTTAGGATCCCAAGTGTGAAACAGTGCTATTTTTAAAAAAGTGTAATCCATTTTATTACTTCTCAGCAGAGAGGCACAATAGCAGAGGAAAAGAAATCAGATTTGGCACATACCGTGTAAAACCTTATACTGTATACATACAACCCTCTTGAATAAAGGCAATTTTGATACTCTTGGCTACAATGACTTGGAACCTGACTAGAAGGTTACAAAACTGATCTGCAATGGGCAAATGAGTTTTCTCTTCATAGATGGAGCAGCAAAGACATCAAATGCATTCTATAATTAACAGCATTAATGATAAGTTTAACAAGACCAAGTACAAGGTGCTGCACCTGGGTCAAGGAAAACCTTGGTGTCAAGACAGGCTGGAGGGTGAATAGACTGAGAGCAGCCTGGCCAAGAAGGACTTGAGAATTCTGGTGGATGAGACTGGACATGACCTGGCAATGTGCACTTGCAGCGCAGAAAGCCAAATGCATCCTGGGCTGCATTCAAAGCAGTGGGGCCAGCAGGGCAAGGGAGGGAATTCTGCCCCTTAACTCTGTCCTTGTGAGAACCCTGGCGTGCTGCATCCAGCTCTGAGGTTCTCAGCACAGGAGGAACATAGACTTGTTAGAGGGAGTCCAGAGAACGGATCAGAGGGCTGGAGCACTGCTCCTCTGAGACAAGGCCGAGACAGTCGGGATTGTTCAGCCGAGAGAAGAGAAGGCTCTTGGATGACCTCACTGTGACCTTTCTATAGCTGACAGGGACCTACAAGAAACCTGGAGAGGGACTATTTACAAGGGCATGTGGTGATAGGACTTAAGCTGAAAGGGAGTAGTAGATTTAGACTGGATATAAGNAACTCTGTCCTTGTGAGAACCCTGGCGTGCTGCATCCAGCTCTGAGGTCCTCAGCACAGGAGGAACATAGACTTGTTAGAGGGAGTCCAGAGAACGGATCAGAGGGCTGGAGCACTGCTCCTCTGAGACAAGGCCGAGACAGTCGGGATTGTTCAGCCGAGAGAAGAGAAGGCTCTAGGATGACCTCACTGTGACCTTTCTATAGCTGATAGGGACCTACAAGAAACCTGGAGAGGGACTATTTACAAGGGCACGTGGTGATAGGACTTAAGCTGAAAGGAATAGTAGATTTAGACTGGATATAAGGAAGAAATTCTTTACTGTGAGAGTCGTGAGGCATTGGAACAGGGTGCTCAGAGAAGTTGCAGATGCCTCATCCCTGGAAATGTTGAAGGCCAGGCTGGACGGAGTTCTGAGCAATGTGGTCTAGCAAAAGGTGTCCCTGCCTATGGTAGGGGGGTTGGAACTGGATGATCTTTAAGGTCCCTTCCAACCAAAATCTGTGATTCTATGACTGTGTTACAGTTGAGCCAGCTAATCTACACCTCCAGCGTTTCACAGCTAGTTATAGTGAACTGGGTACTTATTGCTGCATGCAGCATGCAAAGAGAGCACACAAGAGGCACCCCACATGATGTGGCCAGTAGACAAGCCTACTTCTTTCTTTTAACTTTAAAAACATTTCTGTTTTAAAATGTTTCTCAATTATTTTGCAATCTGAAGTGAGGAAACAGGATGTAGCAGATACCAGAGCTGACATTTTGTGACAAAATACTGAATCGCTCCGAACAGAGCCTGGAGACACTACAGAGACAGAGAAGCAGGTATTTGCTTTATTTGGTGCTGGGTGCGTGGGGGATCGCTCCTCCTAACACACGCACAGAACTCCATACAGTCCAGTATTATGGGTAAAATTCATGGATATTCATCACATTCCTTGGGATGGGAGGGGTTATACAAACTACTTCTCAGAAGTCATTAATATCATTAGCATACGTGCCCCGCATGCACTGTGTACCCTGGTGGTCGCACTGAAGAAGGCTCCTCTTCCTCCTTGGAGGTCTTTCTGATGAAGTTTAGTGGTCTTCATCATAACGCACTTTTCACCTCTCTTTCTGGAGCATGCGCAGTCCTTCGTCAGATGATTCAGTGGTTTCTGTGCTGGTTTCAAACAGGTTCTGTTCCTCTTATCTTGACAAGATTAAGGTGAATCCTGCTTCTTAGGTTTTGTGATTTGCTGTCTCTTAATAGTTAACTTGTGCTTACATGAGTTAACTATTGATCAAGCCCTTTCTCAATACAGATAGAAGTAAATCGCACAGAACTTGAGCATCATTGAACTCAAATTGTTGCCTTAGAACCTCTCCAAGTAGCAATCAAGCAAAGTAACCTTATGCTGCTTCACAGCTACACATCTCAACTCAATAGATAATGATTTATTCAGCTAATCAAAACTTGATTACTTGCATGTGACAAGAGCAACTTTCTAGACAGAAACCACTGAGTGCAGATGCTGCATTATTGCAAAGCCACTGGTATTTTCCTGACTTTGATAATGAACAACCTTAAACTCCTCTGTTGTTAATTTAGGTAAGGGATGCCACATCAGACAGCACTGTAAAACCAGATTCTTTTGATGAATGCGGGGTGACATGCAGCATTTCAGTAAAGGCTTTAGGTGAAGGAGATAAAGGTTTTAACTTTAATTTACAAAGGATTGATTTGACAACACTATGTAACACAAGCAGGATGGCACCAGGATATGATTCTTATCACCCCAAGAACTGATATAAACCCTAGCCCTGTTAACACTTAAGAGTTATTTTGGGTTAGTTAATTGCTGTTTGGACCCTTCATTTTCAGTTCTGTTCCCAGTGGGAAAGTCACTGCTACCTGCAGTCACTCAGCTGCCTCAGCACTGAAGGCAAATGCATCATTTGTTGGCTCACAGAGCTCTGGAACATGGCTGTCTTGCAGAACAACACAGAGAAGTTTTACTTTCTCTGCTTACTTTTTCCTATAAAGAACAAAGCTAGCACTTGAGTAATATTCCCAGTATAAAATACACCCAACACTCCACTATGCCAGATCTTCTCCAATTCAAAACAAAACTATTTCATTTAATGAGTTAGGATACAAAACACAGCCAACTGCAGAGCATTCATTCCACCTACAAAAAGCCCTTTGGGTCACTCTTGACTTTGCTCCCTGTTTAACAAGGCAGGAGAAAGAGCTGCTACTCTTAAACTGCTAATGCAAACAGAGAAAAAGAGCCTAAAATGTGCTTTATTTTAAAGGAAGCAATTCTATGGTTTTTTTAAGTAGTGAAATTAGCCCAGTAGGAAGCATCAGGGTTTGCCTCCAATATAGTAAACTATCATCCACTTACTTGAGTAATATTTACACTATATATAGCAGTAAGGGAAGAAGGACAATGCTAAAGCAAAAAAAGCCAAGGGAGTCTGCTGCCATGAAGAGTAAATGGCTTCCTTCTAAAAGGGTGAAAAAAGAAAGTGCTTCAGAGCTGAATTACTATGAATCAGTGGCCTTTATTTCTTCCCAGACAGTAAGGCCCTAAAGTAATCTTTCATGGTCTAGGAGTCTATGTTTTAGTCTTTCAAAATCATCACAAAGCAAACAAGATGTCAGGAGAGAGCACAGACAAAAACTCTGGTTTTCAGACATTCAGTGAAGCAGTATATCACTACGAGAAGTATTTTAGAAGTTACTACTCACTAAACAACTCGAACAATAACATCATACTAAAGGACAAATTAAGCACAATTTCAGAATTGTTAAGTTACTCAGGCAGGACAGAACACCACACTTAAGGCACTTCAGTAGCAGTGCTTCTCAGGAATATCTGTGTATCTGATGGGCTACAATCTCTCACTCGGTTCTGAGCTCCTACCGACCTGTTCTTTTTCTTTCAGTTGTGCCACTGATTCCATCCAACTGTTAAACCTGTCCAATTCCAAGCTCTCCAGCTGGGCTATTTACTGACCCCCATCAAGAGGATTAAATAATTAGCACCACAAACCCTCTTGATCTCCCTGCACAAAAAGCTAGCAAACATAAGCAGCTATTGCACTTGCCCTTACTTGTGTAATTGAGCTTCAAATGAAACATTCACCACGGTCACTTAATTACAAATCTTATTATAACTACTAAGTATTTGGTCGCTTAATCATGAGTAAAAACAAGAGCTAATTTCAGTTTGATATTCCGAGTTTGAGAGCCATCTGAGTAAGTGGCAAAAAGATCAGCAGCTGCCTTACAGCATCTTCCCAATTAATGCAGATGCTCACTTCATGCGTTGTTTAATACTCAGCTTTGCTTAAGAATTCTGTTGTTTTTTACCTACCTGCAAGAAATATTCCAGGTCAACCAGGGGATGACAGGAAGCAGCAGGAAACACAGAAGGAGACTAAAAAGCACTCATTATGAGATGTGACTAGAAGTCCAGACATCTTCCATATATATACGTGCAACTACTACAAAACATACAACTACTTTTATTGAGAAATTCCTAGCTTTCTGCTATATATTTGTAATAGGTTAAACCTGAATTGATTGATGGGCTATTGGGCCAACCGCACTTTTGCGATTTTGCATATAAAAAGCCGTGCAAGCGCGGGAGATCTCTCTTTGTTGCCTGCCTCGGGGGGCTGAGGGGTGGCTGACAGCGGAGGGCCCTGGGCCCCGGCGGGGCTGGGCCTCCCCTTGGCCCTTTGGCGTGGTGGCGGCGCGGGGCCGGTGCCCCTCTCCCAGGGGAGAGCTGCTCCTGCTCTGCGGGCAGTGTGTGGCTGGAGCCACGTGGCCAAGATGGTCTGGGGCCACCGAGACCCCGCACAGGGCCAGCGGGGCACCCTTGCATCCAGCACAGCTCTCACCAAAGCCGAAGAAACACCACACCTCAATCGACAAAGACACCTTTTCTTTCAAGTCAGCGAGGAAAGAAAAGAAAAGTCACATGGGACGAAACTGAACATGGCGGCCCCAAGGTNCCTTTTTTTCCTTAAGCAAAAGAAGATTTTTAAAAGTACAACTCTGACCAAAATGTCATGTTCTTGTTTTGTGTTCACTTGTGAAACATTTGTGGTAAATAAAAAAGCATTGGGAAAAAAAAGGTTTTTAAAAGCTTGCTTTATTTTCTTATAATTTCTTTTTTTTTTTTTCATTCTGTTCGTTATAAATTTTCCTTTATATTCCAACTGTTTAAGTGTGGACCTTGTTTTGCCCTAAAGTTTCTTTACATTTTCCTCAATAAATCCATATTCCCCTAATACACATAACTGGATTTCATGTGTTTGGTTGGCATTTAAACCAGCGTCAAACCACAACAATGTTTTAGTTATCTAGAAAAAGGAAAGAGGTGTAATTTCATTAGATTTTTACTCAAATTATTACTGGCTTGTAAGTAAGAATGAGACACCTAAAGATTGGTTTTGTACCGTTTTCTACAATTGTTGCTTGCACAACAGCAGACAGCCTGAAATCCTAGCACATGACAATGCTTATTCCATTAATATGCAAAATCTACTTTGACTGCAGCTTTTCACTGCCATGATCCTTCCAGGATGCTAATTCTGGTAGAATGCGTCTCTCTTTCTAAGTCAAGGCCCTACTGTTAGATTTTCTCCTTCCATATATTAACCACCTCCCACCAAAAGTAGTCAATATAAAAAATAATCCCTATATATAGTCCTGTAAGGGACCTACCTAGAAGGGTATCCATCTAGAAGAGGCAAGGGGATCTTTGGCAAAGACTGGCCAACTCAGTGAGCAGGCTTTAAAGTGAAGGACTCAAGGTGTGAGGTCCAAAGTGGCAATGCTCACTACATCACATCCAGTGGGGGAATAAACCAGACCAACCACAGCAACAACAAATGTACCTTATCTGCCTCCCAAGATGAGATACAGAAGGAAAACCACCTATGGGGTGCCTGTGGCTCTGGTGCGTCCTCCTGCACCCGTTCCTCCAGCGAAACCTGCAGGAATAACTACCTCTCTGAAATGCCTGTATACCAACACACACAGCACGGGGAAAACCAGGCAGAATGAGAGATCTGTGTGCACGATCTCCCTGCAGTTACGGAGATGTGATGGGATAGCTCACACAACTGGAATGCTGTCATGGATGGCTACATCCTTTCTAGGAAAGACTGACCAGCAAGGGGAGGTGGTGGAACTGCTCTTTATGTGAGAGAGCAACTGGGATGTGTTGAGCTCTGCCTCAGGCTGGGTGAAGAACAAGAAAAGAGCTTGTGGGTAAGAATTCAGGGACCACGTGGGTCACAACGTGCTGTGGGTGTTTGCTACAGGCCACTCCATCAAGAAGAGGAAGTCAATGAGGAATTCTCCCATCATCTGGAAGCAGCCTCACAGTCACAGGCCCTGGTGTTCATGGGGAACTTCTGCCGCCCTGATCTCTGCTAGAAGAACAACTCACGTGGGCACACAGGAGCCCAGGAGGGCCTGGGCACTGATGGCAACGTTTTGACACAGGTGGTGGAGGATTCACTGAGGAGTGCTGCTGGACAAACTTGTACTTTGTACTGACAAACAAGGAAGGACTGGCTGGGAATGTGAAGACTGGGGGCAGCCTTGACTGCAGCGACCATGAGATTGTGGAATTCAAGATCCTGAGTGGAGGAAGTCAGCAGCAACTAGAATTACAGCCTGGACTACGTGAGAGCTAACTTTGGCATCCTCAAGGCCGAAGGAATCTGGAGGAAGAATCGTATGAGTTACGGCCCTAGAAGGTATGACGGTCCAAGAGAGCTGGCTAGTACTCAAGAAGCGCTTCCTTCAACCTCAAGACTGCTTGATTTCTTATTAATAGGGATGCACGAAAGGGGACAGGTGCATCCCTATGAATAAGAAATCAAGCAAAGGGGGCAGAAGACCTGCATGAATAAGCAAGAAGCTTCTGGAAAATCTCAAACAAAAAGAAATATTCTGGAATGTGGAAAAGGGGCCAAGCCACTTAGGAAAAACACACGAACACTGTCAGAGTAGATAGGGAAGCGACAAGAAAAGCTAAGGTCCATTTAGAATTAACTGGCAATGGATGTCAAGGACATCAAGAAGGGCTTCTTCAAAAACATCAGTAGCAAAAGGAAGACCAGGGAAAATCTGGGCCCACCCATTTGTGAATGAGGTGGGTGCCCTGGTGACAAAGAACACAGAGATGGCTGAGATACTGAATGCCTTTTTTGTTTCAGTCTTTACTTAGGCCAGCCCTTGGGAATCCCAAACCATGGAGGCAAGAGAGCAAGTCTGAAAAAAAGTTGACTTTGCCTTGGCTAGGGAAGAACAGGTTAGAGATCAGGCAAACACAGATCACAGGGGCCCCAATGGGATGCACTGACATGTGTTGAGAGATGCTACTGCAAAGCCACTCTCCATCATCTCTGAAAGATCATGGAGAACAGGAGAGGTACCTGAGGACTGGACAAAGCCAATGCCTCTCTACCTTGCCCTGGTGAAGTTGTATTGGGAGTACTCTGTCCAGACCTAGTGCTGGTCTCAAGTCTCCTTCTCTGGGGATATTAAAAAGCTACCTCAACATGATCCTGTGCAATTGGCTCCAGGTGAATCTGCTTTAGCAGGGGGGTTTGACTATGACCTTCAGAAATCCTTCCAATTCCAATCATTCTGTGATACTGAGATTCTGTGACTCCTAACAATCTTGTTTTCTCTGTAAGCATTTAAAATGCACTAGATGGAGATGTAGCATAAAGCAGGGCACCACAAAGGTAGACTGTTAGTCCTGTTTACAAGAAAAGTCAAACTCCCAGATCATACTCTCAAAAAAATGCCACAAGCCTCACACTTCCACCTTTCACATAGATTTTAGCACTACTCAGAGCTACGAAGTATTCATCGTGCTGTAATTACACTAGTTATTTTAACATACTGCTTTTATATTTATGCCTTTACCTTGTTCATTGTGCCTGTATCACCCTCCTTCATGCTCACAGGGGATCACAGAGTACTTCAAATCCATCAGTATTTGACAGCTAGCTGTGTTTGTATCAAACATTCATCTGTCTTGGGACACATCCATTTGCAGCAGACGCTTGTCATCACCTCCACAACTACACACAGACAATGACCAAAGCTCACAGCCACCTAAACCTCTGGTAAGTACTGTGAACCTTATCACAGCCACTCCACACTTCCCAAAGTACCAAATAGAGATTTGATGAACTAAAGACTACAAGTTCAGGTCCAATACTTCTGAATCGTGTTACAATCATAAGGTTGTAACAAAATCCTCAGATGTGAAAAAGTGATTTTGATGCTGGAGTTCCCCTTTAGGATTTTTTGGGTTTATTTAGTTGGGTTTTTTTAAGTGCCAGGTCACTAAATCACTTACTTGCATAAGCAACTAATGAATACTTATCTTCTCCAAAATGTAGTCAGCTTTGATACTAGACCACTTCACAGCTATTTAGCTCGCACTACTATAAGCTGTATACCAGCAAGACAGAATACAACTTATCAGCAATGGGGACTTCTCTAAGCTAAAAACGCACCTGGCTAGCAGCTACCGACGGCAGCAGATGCGACTCCTTCATCTTTACACATGATGGGGCAGTCCAAAAACTTGTTGCAGGTATGCAAGGCTGAATCTTAATCCCAGGAATCTGAAAGCATCTCTTGAAAGTATCACCTTGCCCCTCATCTTCTGTAGAATTACCGTTTGTCTACACCTGGCTTTAACTGATGCTTTAGAATAATTTTCTGGAGCTACTGAATATTAATTCCAAGTCAGTAATCTTTACTGATGGGTAGGATTAGTCCTGCCCAAGCCTTGGCTCACTGCTGTATTTCTAGATCTCAACTGATTTAGACAATCCCTTCTGAATTGGGCAGACATTTCTTTTTAACAAAACACTGCATCTCATTCTTCAGTGCACTGAGCTCTGCTCGTTGAACTGAAAGCCTAGTATTTAAAAGGATAGGAGCCAGAGTTACTTTGTGCCCTTTGTTCCTGTACATGAAAGCCATTCATTAGACTGACCCTGCTGAGTGGTTAAATCCAGGCAAAATGTCTTCAGCTGTAATAATTGTACTATCATAATAAGCACTCATTAAATAACTTATAAAGATTGCAGAACTCATTGTCTCTACAAGACCTTTTTCTCTGTCTTTTAAAGTGGCTACTAAAGCTGGTTAGTTATTCTTAGCAGTGTGGAAGTTATGATTTTGACTGCTCTAACAGCAAACTGTAACACAAGGTGAGGACACATATCTAAATTCATACTGTCACCAGAATGATTTGAGTTGTTAGTAACGACCATTTAGTAATAAATTTTGCCTTTGCCTCCATTATAATTTTGGGACTTATAAAGGGAAAAGCATGGATGCATAATGTGCCTTAGTATATTAACTTGTGAGCTCCCTGTAGAGCAGACTCAAAGCGTGCTCTTGATTGAGGGCAAACGCCATGATTTATGTTTCTTGGGTTTTTTTTTAAAGCAGTGAACAGCAACAAATCCAAAGGCTGCCTCCTGAAATATATCCTGCATCAAAGAGGGAAGGACAAGGCAGTCTGGCAGTCCTCATTTGAGGCTTCCAAACATATGACACAGCTTTGAAGCTGTTGCAGTCAGTCCCCACTCAATCAACCTCCTTCCTACTGCAGCCCATGCCAGCCAGTGTAGTTCTTGCACTCAAGAGCTTCTCCAATGACAGACCAACTTCCTCAGACATGACTTTGGTTTCAGTGAGATTTTTTCTTTTTTAAACACTTTCCAACCCTCAGATGCAGTTGTTAAAAAACTACCTCTTTTGCAGAAACTGAATGCTGAAACTGAAAATTAAGCCGGTCAAAATTCACCTGAAGAAAACCTAGCTAATCTGGCTTTGTTCTCCAAGAGTTTCAGTTTCCCAGATGAAAGGGTTTAGAGCACAGGAAAATATTCTTCACATGATCTAGGAAACCAGGGCTACTAATTGCAGAGCGTGGGTTTCATCTGGCATTCCTGTGAAAAGACTCCTTCCCTCCCCTCCGCGGCCGTGTGTAACTGATCATTACGCACCCGCGGCCTCCCCGCTCCTCAGCCTGGGGAGCTCCAACACCTGTTGCAAGCGAACACCAGAGGGAGCAGTAACATTTGTCTGGTTAGAAAGCTTTACATTGGCGATCTCAGAAACAAGGAAAATAAGGTACAGCAAACCTCGGGTAAACTTAAAAACGGTTATAGTGGGCTGCAGTTTCGAACTACAATATACTGATAATCCAGTTTAAGTCTCCACTAGTGCAGAGACAACGAAGATTTAGAGCAAGTGTGCAGATACAAACACTTTGAATGATGGAGGCTTAGCTGTGCCACATCTCCCACCCCAGCACTCCACACCCCAACGACACCAGATTTATAAAATCTTCTGAGACTATACAGCATTTATACAAAACCCTGTGTGCATTTAGATAGATTAAATGGAAATGCAAACATACTCAACATAGAAAAGACAGACACAGAATGTAATGTGACAAAATAGGTCACGTTTATTATATATAAACACACAGTTCCAATTCTAGAGGGTAAAAGCAAGAACATAGTTAAGAGACACACTAGAGAAGATGAAATCAAAGATTAATATGCCAACATATCAGCAATGAACAAGTAATTACAGGACTATCTCAAATATTATTCTACTAACATGACAAAGAGTTAAAAATGCTTGCAAAACCAGCAATAGAAGCACGTTCAGAATCATAATCAGAAAACATTGCCACCTCACACCTTCACCCTTGCACAGTGGCATGCAGGCTGCCAGGTGCAGGAGTTCCTAGGCTGTTTGTCACCAGGACCCTGGCTTCAGCAGGGGTGCCAAGGGCTTCAATTCCCTGACACAGAAACGCTCTTACTGGATCTACTAGACACCCGGATTAAACGGATTTCTCAGCCTGCCCAAATACGAGTCACAGCATTCAGGACCGTGAGAGTCAGCCTGCTGCTGTGAAACTGCAGAAAAGCTTGGCTCACCACACCATGCGGAGTGCAACCCAGGACTGCAGGCATTATAAAACCTTCCATTCTGATTGCACTGGGTTCCCTGCAAGCACATGTGTCTCAGGCAAAGAGACAAAACTGACCTTTAGTGGAGTGCTTGGCAGGTGGCTTCAACACCTGTCTGGGGAATCCTAATTATAATGGACCATTTTCATGCAGCACTTCATTTAATAAAGACATTCTTCCCCATGGAGGAGACTTGCTCTGTCTGAAGGACGATCAGAGCAAGGTTTGATGACGATGGATTGCTGGTGATGAAATGAGCTTTTTATTACCACAACTCCGGATGTTCCTACAGACCAGCTCTTTCTAGCCAGCCCAGGAGTGTGTTGGCAGCACATCCTTACAAACATGGATGATGCCCCACTGTTCAGACATCTATACAACCCAGTCACAGCTTTTAGCATTGACTCAGGAATCTGCTTTACCTTTATGTTTGTGTTGAATGAGCATCGGTTATAACCGGAAACAGAAACAAGTGAGACAGAGGTTTTGAACATGAGAACACACTGCCCCAAGGCTATCCCTGCATGTGGTTTTTTACTAGCCCACAGCCTACACTCTTTAGCCCTTGGATTAACACAGCTAGTCACTGATTCACTACGTGCCACTATTTGCTCATAGCTGAACATACAAATTTGGCATCTCTCAGAAGAGCAATGAAGGAAAATCTAGACTCTTGGGCATTTGGCATGTCTCTAATTCTGGCTGCTGTCATGCCAGGCACTTAGTGTGGATGATGTGCCATGCTCTGAATCTCCACCATCTGCTGCTCGTTAGCTGACAAAGGCAGCACATGCCATCTCCCCACTAGCTGCTGCTCATTAGTGACAAAAGCCATTCTGTGTTCACAGTGTTCTCTCTGTAATAACCCAATACAAAGATGTACAAAGAGCAAAGGAAAGAGGAAACCGAGATGACAGAACAAATTATGAGCTTAACTAAGAATATTAGTGCACTCTTAAATCTCAAGATGAGAATCCATCCATGAGCGAGATGCAGGTCTTGGCTTCAAAGGAATAGGTCAGCAGGTAGGTATAAAAGTCAGCACTAGAGATAATTAATTTACCTCAAAATGTTTCAAAACATGCAAGCACACATTTCTAGGCTCCTTCCATTCAGGTTCTCTATTTTGGAAAATTTTGATCTTCCACATCTGATAACAGAAAGAACTGAGTGCTGACAGCATGCAGCTCCCAACCTGACCAGGGCAAGCACTAACCCCAGGTATCTATAATACCTGGTGTACAACCAGAGGAGGATTTAGATCTATGCAATCCCTCCAAGTTTCACAGGAAAGTCCTGTTGGTAAAGATTCTGTGTTTGTTAAGAAGAGCCTCAGCTTCCTTTATAAATCATCTACACAGGTGAAAAGCAGTAGTAATAGCAATACTTCCAAGAAACATGCCGGACAGATACAGGACTACAGAGGCTGAGGAGCAATCCAGCCCATGAGAACCACAAGACAGGGGGATTAACTACAGAACAGTTCTCCATTGCGAGATACATTGATGATAGCACATTACTCAAACTACAGAGAGCGGGAAGTACTCACAAAACATTGACATTGCTATGGTAAATTCATATTTTTCAAGCTCAATTAGTGGCTTGGAGGAAAAAAATAAAGCGAGGTTGTTCTTCAAGAAGTAGTTTTTATTTACAACAATAAGAAGTCACTGTCTCAGCTTATTTCCTCTCTTCCACACCTTTCCTTGACCCTCCTCCCCAGATAAAACCATGTAACATTTTTCAGTCATCACATCACCATGAGAGAAGGCAAGAGTATGAGAAATGTTCTGTGCACTAAACAGCACAAAGACAGCTGGCATAGGAAGTGTTAAAGTCACAGGTAAGGGCATAGAGGAAGCACAGAAGATGACAGATGGTATGTGGGTATGTGGGTTCTGGCAAGTGTGGGAGATGAAAAGAAAGGCCACAAGGAAAGTGACATGGTTAACAGAGACGGTCCTGCAAAAGAGGAGACAGAAAAGGGACAAAAGGAAGACAGGGAAGAGATAAGACATGAATGGACAATGTGCAGGTAATTCTGCTTTGCATCTTATTTCCTCCTCACACCCAGATCATCACTTTTCTACCTGCTGGCCACAAGAAATGAGAACTGGACCCTGAGTTCAAAGTTTTCCCATTTAAATGGGGGCAGACAGGATGAGATGCTACAGCAGCAGAATTGATAAAATGTTGTTGGACAGCCACATTCAACCATAAGACAAACCAAAAGAGAAAGACTTTTCACATAACCACACAAGTGTGCAGGACTACCTCCTCATGGGCATGCCAAAACACAGCATACTCATCGTCACAACAAATGAACCTGGTAACTAAGCTCCTACTCACACGCATTTTTAAGCAGGGTTAACATTTTTCAATGTGAAGTAGTTACTTGATGAGGAATCACAGACAAAGCAGCCTAAAGTACAGCTGTGAGTAGTAACACACTGGGAACTCAGCCATCTCATGCTGCTAATGCAACTCCTATGGCTTTGTGTTCACCATCAACAGCTCAGCTACTGCAAAGCAAAATCACAGCAGAAACCAAAGGACTCTAATTTTGCTGCAAGGTAAGTTTTAGGAAACAGAGCCCTGTTCCAATGGAAGGAAAGTAACAAAGCTTAGCCTAAAATTATTTTAAAAATAAAATTTTATACCTATAAGGCTGCTTTTCAACGGTTTATCTCTGAGCTACGAACAAATCTAACACCAGATTTGGTCTGTGTAAGTCCATCCAACTCTTGATTGCTTTATAATCTAAAAGACTGGTTGGTAACTCCACAAATGTGGAGATTCAAAGGAGCACTATCTCCATTCTGTTTTGGTTTATCTGACCTGTTAACAGGAGGCCAGCATAGGATTGCCCTCCCTGCAAGTCTCTTTCGTATGCTAATTTTACATTTGTGAGGGTGATCCAATAGCAGATAAATGGTTGGCAAGAGGAAAGAACAGTCTACTTATCTCCATCAATTTGTGTAGGATCAAAAGGATGCTCCTCCAAAAAACTGTCAGCCAATCAAGCCCGATAAAAGTACATGTAAAAAACCCAGGAAGGAAAGTTCCGCAGCAACTTTAAATTCATAGTTGTAGCATAGCCTTCATCACTGAGATTTATTTGAGTCTGTGGTGACAAAAACAGCTTTTATGAACTGCCATTTTACAGCTATTTATATTTTATTGTCAGTTACTATGTTTATTACTGTCTGTAATTCAGCAGACCAAACTGATTTTGGTAAGGAAACTTTTGAAGAGAGTCACAAAACATATTTTCCTGTTACTGATTCCTGAGTAAATACCCAGTCCAGCCTTCATTAAGAAAATCTTCATAAACATCATCTAATTGTATCAAATGAAAGAAAATTTATGCAAGGCAGATGATGACAACATTCTTAGAGACACAAAAACTCCTGGTGTGTATCCTATAAATACAAAGAAGTGACATCATTCAGCTTGTTTTAAGAAGTAGAAACAGCACACCAAAAGTCATGCCAGTAGTCTATTCAGGAGCCAAGTAATGAGGAATCTAAGTCACACAGCTGTTGTCATCAGGAACATCCCACTGAAAGGTACAGGTTGAACTTCAGATATTTCTATTCTTGCCAAAGCTCCCACTGATTAATTTCTGCTAGAGTTTAAACAGATCTGCACGACACTGATCAACCCTTGTAATAGGCTTATCCTTTAAAGTTAACATTTAAATGTGAAAAAAAATTAATCTGTCTTCAATGTTGCAACCCAAGCCTGATGCCTTATAAAGACTGCAAAGCACTAGATACTTCATACAGATACTTTTAATCCTTTAGAAAGTGAGCAAAGCTCATTGGCTTAAAGCAAAACTACATATGGAGATTTACACAGCACAGTTATTAAAGTCCCATTATTTAAAAGGGATGGCTTACTGAGGTTAAAGAAGAGGAATCAAATTTAAAAAGCAAGAGCATTTAACAACACATGTTATTTCTAGTCAGTTAATTTGAAAGAAGCTATTCTTTCCTTCTGCTCTGTAAGCAAAGCTAATGTTGCCTTGGAAATGTCCTGGGAAAGGTAAGCTTCTTATAAGTTCAGTTTAAATGTAATGAAACCTTTGTGAAGTACACAGGTAAAGAAACCATATTTGCTACATGAAAACCAATAACTTCTCACAAATTTCTCAGTTGCTCTAGAACCACATGAAATTTCATTTTTTTCACTCTTAACTGGATTTCAACTCACAGCATTATGCCACAGCATAATTTTGCTGTCTGCTTAACACGTGTAGGCTAGAAAGTTTCATGTTATGGCTGAGTAACATTAACTAAATCTTACTTAATGCTAAGAAAAAGATGAAATCTCAGATGAGAACCAGATCAGACTTTTCTAGCTCTCCAAAACTAGAAGTTCTAACTTAAAAACACCAACTAGCAAATTAATTTAGCCTATTTTTTAGAAAGTTATTATTAAAGTTCATAGAGTTAAGAACTGCATTTTGATTGAAGAGAACAAAAATCACAGGATACAGTCAACAATTTTGAAGTGAAAGGAACTAGGTTTGATGGTAGTGAAGGTCAACTCATAGCACTAAACCAATGTGCTGAAGCAGTACATGCAGGATCCCTAAAAATCACAGAGCATCACTCTTACACTGGAAGAATCATGAGCCAAGTCCATCTCAATTTATCCATCTGTTCGGGCACCTCCCCAAGTGCTGTATTAAAACTGGACATGGAAGAACACTGAAGACCTGACACACTAAAGCCTGTGTGTTTTTTCCAACAAGATCTAAATGAGGAAAGTGGCAGCAGTTTTGTTCCTCCCCTAACACACACTACAGAACACAGCAGTAACACTAGTTAGCCAAGCCCTGTGATACAAAGCATGGTAAGGTCACAGCAATGGTCACTTACGGCATTCCTTCTCATCACTGTCATCAAAGCAGTCCGGGAGCCCATCACACTGCCAGGCCCCTGGGATACAGCGTCCATTACTGCACATGAAGTTTCCAGGAATGTTGCATTCATTCGTGAAGTTATTCCCAGGCAACAGTTGGCTGTCTGCGACAAATGAAAGAGAGGTAAGTTTATTGAGGATTTAACAAAGGCGGCAAAAGCTGTCACCAAGGGAGCTGTTTATCAGCAGTTGAATGAAGATGAAACAAATGGACCCTGACCCTGGTTATTTTGTCATTATCCTATCAGTATCCTGAGCACGGTACTTGGTAGCACTTTTTCCTAAATTCTTGTTTTATCTGTTCTCCATTCTCACACTCTATTTTGCAGATTTCCTCTTGCTATTTTCTTTCTAGGAACATACATACAGCCTCTATGTATACTCAGGTCAAAGTAATGTTTGTTTAAAAAAAATTCCCTCTTCTTCAGAGGGTCGGTCTAAACAGAAGTGAAACAGATGAGGCTACATGAACTCAGCTCCATCCTCCCAGGCTTTTGTCACATTAGTAGTTATCTTGCAGAATACTTTGTTGTTGTTGTTGTTAGCCAAGGGCTATGCAGAACACACTGACTAATTCATACTAGGTTTTCAATTAAGTTTTAAACATAGTGCTGCTGATCAGAGTTAGAATCGAGCTTCTTGGTGTTCATACAGTCCCCCCTGGCATACATCTGTCCACAGGCTAGGAAGGCAGCTGGCACACTGAGTCTGCCAAGTGGAGGGGGCACAGTAGCAGGATACTGGAGATCAAGAGAACAGTGAGAGAAAGAAACACAGAGGTTTGTCCTCAAGGTTAAACACAGCGCTACTCAGTCATTTTAATCTACCATTTTTCTCACTTTGTGCACTGTTTTTTGGAATGCACCTATCACAGAAACACGGAACTTCAGCGAAGGAAGGGTAACGACACTCAGTGGCTTTAATAAGCATCAAAATGGCATGACCTACCACAGAGCTGGGGGGAAGCTGCAAGACAAGGCAGAGAGTGAGAAAAATAACATCCTTCCCCTTTTCTTCCTGTCATAGTCCAGACTAGTCCCAGGCAACAGGCACTAGCAGGCAAAAACCCCAGGAATACAAACCTTCCTAGGTAAGGATGGAGGTGTCACAAAAACATGTCCCCCGTGCCAACCTGCATACCTTCATGTCTCAGAACCAGGAAGAACAAACTAAGCTGACACAAAGCTTAACCATCTACCTATCATTTATCTATTTTGAGGATAATCACCTCATTTTTGGAACTCTGGGGGAATGGCAGAGCTGTAGTTGGTTCCCACCACTGCCCATCCCTACACCATCTTGCTTGCTGCTGCTCTTGGAGTCCAACTCCTTCCTCTCCCAGGAAGGCCTGAACACCAAGGGCAAGGAAAAACATTATGACACAAGATGGCGAGTGCCCCATTCTTCAGTGCTGCACAGGGCACAGAGCAGATCATAACTGCCAGGATAAGAAGTTTCAGGTAAGACCTTTTTCCTAGGTCATTCCTGAAGTCCCAGGGAGGAATCTGCTTTGTACAGGCATCTCTGGAGAACACACCTACCAAAATAATAAGCTTTATAGCATGATTAGTGCATGAGGCTTTTTCCTGAATCAGCCAGATGTAGATGGTTCCCTTCCTCCCCCACAACATATCAAAATATTCCATCCACGACACAGGCAAAACTGCTAAATTTCACATCACTATTTCAAAAGACACGAGAGGAATGCTTCAGGGAGGTAGTCTCTTTAAGCCTATGTCTGTCTCAAACAATGTATTTCCTTTCAAATGTTATTTCTTGCAAATGGCTGACTTTCCTGGGGATGTTTTAAGGATCTGCCAGCACAGAGCAAGTGCTTTAATGGAAATTTGCCCTGAGCTGTTAAAAGACAATATAGTTCAGAAAAAAAAGGTGGAAATAAGGTCTTCTGAGGCAAGTGGGCAATCTGAGCCACTGTCCACACACCCAGAGCCACCTGCTGTAGCACCTTAAAGAAAGAGAGTGACAGCCACCAAAAAGCATGCCCAGGGCATGCAGCTGCCAATTAGACATCTTTTAGCAGTGTCATTCAAACCTTAGTTTCATTCCCTGCATCACTGTTCTTCCCATGGAGAAACAGCAGGTTTGCTCTCTACGCTGTTCCAGCCTACAGCGCACTGGAACAAGCTCAGCTCCAGCCCAGTCAGGCAGGGCCCTCCCTGCTCCCCACAGCTCCCGGAGAAACGCTACACCCAACTTCGCCTCACGCCTGAGTCCCTGAATCTAAATCAGCAATGGCAACAGCTTATCCTTGGCTACTCCTGCCATGAAGCACTGAACAGATTCGGTGCGGTCAATAAGCACCCCCAGCCTAGAGCAGCCTTACACCAGCACTGTTAACTGAGTTCTGCACTTCTGTGTTCAACCAGCAAGGGCTTTGTTGTTGTTGTTTACGGTGTTATTCCCCCTTACAACAGTTATGGAACACATTCAGATTAGTCTTCATATCACTGACATGTACCTGCTAAGTCATGACCAAATGAAAATCACCACACTCAAGAGAGCTGCAGGGTGAAGCTGTCAGCATTTACACAACTTCTATTAGCAAACAACTCCCAGTGCATGAACACCACCACCTCTGGAGAAAGTCTACCACAGTATTATAAAATTACAGGATGCCACTGTCAGATCAAGAGAAGAAAGATACCTCAGTATTCTTGGCAATGTAGAAGTTCAGTCAATATACCATGTACTCAAGCTAGTTAAGAAGAATGTAGGAGCTTCAACAGTAGAATCTAACTCCCTTCTCCACAGTCCCCCCAAAAGCAGTTTCAGGTCAGTATGGTACTACTGGAAGACTTTTCCTGGTAATTTTCATAACTTTCACTACAATTTACAAGTTCTACAGACCTACACTACAAGTTCTCCGACCTCACAGAACTGAAATGTCCTGGGTAAGAATAAATCTCTGCTATAAAACAGATCTTATTCAAGCTTGACAAGAGACCTAGAAATTACCAAGGCTTTTGCTCTCTCAAAACCTAAGCAACTAAGGCAGTACATTTAGGCAGCAACATCAAAAAGGTGCCAATCTCATGGCATCTCTCTCCATTGCTCTGCACTACCTTCTTATCTAACCTCGTATCTGTATCTCTCATCCAACTTGCTCCCCTTCCACATGGAAGCAGCACCTGTTAAAATGAAAAGTCCTGCTGTGAACACTTAACTGAGACTTCTTCTCGACTCGGGCAAGTTGCTAGCTAAGAACCAACAGTGGGTCTCACAGCTACCTGCCTCAACTACAGAACTGCCTTTTCCCCATGAAGCATCCTGGTGTTCCCAAGAGAAAACATAACTGGATGCATCTTGAGCACTGTAACACCTCCTGGGCAGAATAACCAAAGCTCAGCTCCTGTCAGATCTGCTGCTGCTGTCTTGCCTGGAAAGTTGTAGCCATGATCTCCACACTCCTTTAATGAAAAAATTTAGACCAAGCTGACTGATTTCAGAAATTTTTAGAGTTTCAAAAAGCAAAAAGCATGAACAAGAACCAACCTCCCTAAAAAAGCACTATCAAGTCTCTGTTCCTTTCAACAACTCCTTTAAATAAATCCTTCTACCCTATTAGATTGAACCCTATTAGATTCCAGGAACAGGTATCGAATTTTGTTACCCAGTAAGTTGTTTACAGGATTTCCTTTGTCATACAATAACCGTGTCCTCAATATTCTTTTAAAGCAAGGATGTATTACTAACCCTTTCACAAAACAAACAAAAGATAGTGGCAGATTAAGATACTTGCAGACAGCCCTACCCAAGCTTTGCTGCCGAATGGGAACATGGGAACGCTGACTCAAACCAGTTTCAAAGCAACCAATACTCCTCTTAAAACACGATCTTCATCAGCTCCTAGGAGAGTTGCATGTTACTGAGAGCAATTTGAGAGTCACAGCCAATGCATTTAGAAACTTGTTTCGTGCCATTACTCCATGCCCAAAAAATCCACTGGTGGATAAAAAACTGTCAGAACAATAGCACACGTGGAACTGTTTTAAATGGTATTACTCCTTCTGCTTCCCTCACACTTTGCAAGTCTCTCCTAATGGATTTTAAAAAACCGTCAAAGAAATCCTCAGTTCGGTCCTCAGCTCCCAGCCCTCAGGAATGCGATGTTTCAGCCCGCTCAGCACACAGCCCAAAGCAGGACTGCGCACGCACAAGGAGGGGCAGCGTTACAGACACACTCAAGAGAGACATGGAAAGGACCAAACCACATCCTCATGTCCGTTTTTCTAACAAGGTCCATAAAGATGTCAGGTTTTGTGTAGCCAACTTGCTGCACTGTCTGCTGGCAGGGGCAGAAACTCCTTCAATCTGGCAGAGCTGGCATTCCAATAGATGACATATTTACCCTGCAGCCTCTTTGAATAATTTTGAATTCAGCCCAAATAGGAGCTACACGGATGTGTTCAGTTAAGTAACGGAGGAAGGAAAGAAGGGGAAAGTAGTCCATTTTCACTGCAACACATTGCTCACTTTAAGCAGCATACCATCTGGGCTGAATATAAAAAAACCGGACTCGCGTTTCACTCTGAAGGGGACTGAGTAAGGAAAATCAATCTGTTTTAGCAGCCACTTCCAAAAATGTTGGTATCTAAATATTTAATATTCCCCAAAAAAGAATCAGGGAAAAATAAATTAAAGGACAAGTCATACTGAGCAAACACTTCACACTGTATTAAGAAAGCAAGTCAAGGATATCCTTCACAAAACCACCTTTACCTGAAAGCACTCCAGAGAATTGTGCACATTACAGAACAGATCATTACTGATCACACAGCTCCATATCAGAAAGTATAATCAGTATGAACAGGCAATCAGCCTGGCCAAGGAGGTCTTGAGGAAGAAATACAAGACACTTATGTGTTCACTGCCCTCATGAACTGAAGTTACACCAATAACTTCAGCCTCTCAGCAAAAATGATCTACCACCAAGGATGAAGCATGAACTCCTCACTGCCAAACCTTTGGCATGTCTTTTGTAGGAATCATGGGATCTTCACTGGATACTTTCAACGGATTGCTGCTTAAAGCTTTTCATACGTGAAGAGAATTATTTTTATCACGCTGGTATGTAGCTGAGAGGCTGAATGGTTACTAATGGTACTTTCCTGTCACACCATGCGCACATTATACTACATACTCATTTTTAATTTCTGCTTAAACCCTTGCCAGATGTAAATCCACACCAGGTTTGATATAAGCACATCAGAAATCTGTTTTAACTCTACTGAAATCTGCAACATGTTATGAAAACAAAGGGAGAGAGACTACAGCAATTTAGTAGCTGGAATTTGCAGCAAGATGGCATCAAAAAGACATACCTTCAATACCTGCCAATATTTGATCACTAGCAAAACACATCACAACTAAAGAAAAGCGAGCAGTATTAGCAGACTTGAACAAGCACTTTTTGATCTTCCTCTGTCGTCTTAAAAGACTGCAAATAAGCAGTGTCAAGTGACAGGTAGGCTATTAAAAGGTTTGATTCCTCAGAGAACACAAAACTACTTCCAAACAGTTACATTCAGGTCCAGTTGCTTCTGTAAATTTAGCCCCTCAGGACAGATGTTTCTTTTCATACTCCTTTATGTTGACATGGAAGCATCTGACTCACTCCATGTCTACTTCACAGAGATCTACTAATGCAGGTGATGCACTCAGAGGAGGAATTCAAAAGCTGAGCACGATGAAAGTACTTCGCCTATAAACTTCAGTTCAACATCTGCATGCACAAACTTCACTGGCAATAGAAATATGTTGTCAGCAAGGTAACACCAGTGACATTAAGGCAGACTTGGCTTAATGCTCACTGCACTGAAACACAAGGCAGAGATGATTTGTGCCTATGGGAGAAAGTCAGGACTCCCACAGCCACCCAGAGAGACTGTGCGACAAACTTGCTCGACCTCTTTACTACACTTCACCCCTTGTTAAAATGAAAACAAGGCACTAGTTTTGAAGAAGGTGCCCATACTGAATTCAAGGATGTAGGGTATAAAAAGACTGCCCATTAACAGTACCAGAAAGGTAAGGAAAATGCAGATGAAGTTTACTTTCCATCTCTCAAATAAACACCTTTGGTACTACCCAAGAAGTTTGCAGCTGACTGTTCATAAGTGTATCATGTAAATCACCATAAATGCCAGTCTTCAGTTTGATTTGCTTTGCTATGCTCTGCTGCAAAGGTCCTTGTCAGAACAGAAGAAAAGCATGCCAGTGCATATTCAGGCTGGCTTTGGGAAGCAAAGAATAAGACAAGCTCTCTCTTGCTCTGCAGTGAAACCTCTGACAACACCTAAGACATCTGCTACAAGTAAAGGACACCTGCTACTGATTATCTGACAACTTAAATCCCCTTGAACAGTTTTAATCCCTATCCTCCCCTATCCTCATTTAAACTGCCTGATGATTACAGTGCTTATGCTATATTAGAAGTTATGAGGGTTATTTGTAAAGGCAGATTGACAGTCTCACTGCAATACAACTGCTCAAAAATGTTTCTTCACTGAAGCAGCAGGTAAATTAGTGATTACTCATGGAACTGCTCATTGATCAGGTTCAACTTCCCCTCCTTCAGTTTTCCAACCATGATCCCTGAGATGTGGTATATTTGATATCTGGAATTTTCAAGATTTAAAATGGATCAGTCCTAGTGAAAAGATCAGAAACTCCTATGATAACTTCAAATTAAATGTTAAATATTACTGAGGCTAGTCAAAGACAACGGGAAAATCCTCTCAAGAGCACTCAAATGGATAGCTTCTTTTAATTTAGACAGAAAAACTACTGCAGCAAGGAACACGGACTACTATCCAATGCCCATCGTTCACCTATTAATTCCTCACTGCAAAAGCTGCCTTTGTTGAACTGGAGATCAATTAATCCATCATGGTCCCTATCATAAATAATAAAATACGCATAGAACAGAGTATCTTCTTTTAAATATCTTACAGCATTAGTTGAAGCAACTGGCACATTCCCTGTCGTAGGTGGCTGCATTTCAGCACGTAGCCATGTAAGCACCTTAATTAAATATAACCTTCTAAACCATTCCCTAATAAACAACCATTTGCTTTTTCCTTGCAACAACATGTGCAGGAAGTGAGCCGAGGGGAACAGGCTTACTTTAATCCTGAAGCCTTTGTGGCTGGATTCTATATTTGGGGGACTGGGCATTTCACTAAAGCTTCCACATTTGCTTGTCTCAGCAGCAGTGCAGCTGCTTGAGTACACAGCAAAAATACATCCCACAGGTCTGTGGGCTCTCAGCACACTTAGTGTGGTGGAAGGGAAACAGGCTATGGGCCATTAACAGTGCAGAGTGAACACAGCTCCAAACTAGTACAGTTTAAACAGAAAAAGGAAGCAGAAATAAGGAGGAAGGAATACTTCAGATTACTGAACTGAGTGCACCTTGAAAGAGAAGCATTCCCCAGCAAGAAGCTCAAATGGAGATTTTATGCTGTTCTTATCCAAGCTAAAGCTACCCACACTGCTTCCTTAAAGAAGCAGCAAAGATAAAAACATTTTATTTTTAATACCTTTGAAGGATACCAACTATGTGAAGTTTAACAAGGGCAAGTGCCATATTCTGCACCTGGGACAAGGCAACACTGGTTGTGTGTGTAGATGAGGGAATGAGAAGCTGGAGCATTGCTGGGGAAAGGGACCTGGGGGTCCTGGTCTATGTGAAGTTGAATCTGAGTCAGCAGTGCCCTGGCAGCCAGGAGGGCCAACCCTGTCCTGGGGGGCATCAGGCACAGCATCGCCAGCCGGGCAAGGGAGGGGATTGTCCCACTCTGCTGTGCACTGGGGCGGCCTCACCTCCAGTGCTGGGGGCAGTTTTCGGTGCCTCAGTATGATAAAAGATATAAAGCTCTTAGGGAATGTCCGAAGGAAGGCCACTAGGATTGTGAAGGATCTGGAGGGGAAGCTATACGAGGAGCAGCTGAGGTCACTTGGGTCTGTTCAGCCTGGAGGAGACTGAGGGGACACCTTAGCTCGCTGTAGCTTCCTCGTGAGGGGAAGAGGAGGGACAGACACTGATCTCTTCTCTGTGATGATCAGTGACAGGCCCTGAAGGAATGACCTGAAGTTATGTCAGAGGAGGTTTAGGTTGGATATTAGAAAAAGGTTCTTCACCCAGAGGGTGGCTGGGCACTGGAACAGCTCCCCAGGGCAGTGGTCCCAGCACCAAGCCTGACAGAGTTACAGAAGCGTTTGGACACTGCTCTCAGGCACACGGTGTGACTCTTCGGGTGTCCTGTGCAGGGCCAGGACTTGAACTTGATGATCCTGATGGGTCCCTTCCAACGCAGCATGTTCTATGATTCTATGGCATGCTGCTATAACACCACCCTGAGGAAAACATTTTTTTTCACAAAAACAAATTACTTCACAAAAACAAATTACTAAAGGATTTATGCACAATAATGCAGAAGACCTACAAGAGATCTTGGGACAGAATTTATATTTCATTATTCCCATCTTTCATTTAACAATACACTTGTAATTACTTGCCATCAGTTTTTGTATCAAACAGATGTACCTAAGAGAAATTAATTGGGGAGTAGGGGTAAACAAGGAGATAATAAGCTAATGTGATCCATCACACTGCTCCAATTTCCCAAAAAACAGGCCAAGCTGACATTCTGCCTGGAAAATACTGAGATCATGCCTGAAATGTGACAGCAGCAAGACTGAGTCTGATTCATTCAGCATCAAATTTAAAGGAGTAACAACAGAAGTGATGAAAAAAATCCTTCCATTTAATGGGTATTTTATTGTTTCTCTAACAGTTGGGAGGGGCTAGGTTTAAATTTCCTCACATGATATTCTATGTCAATGGAAACCCTACCTACCACAATTAAGTTTCCCAGTCATAGAATCAGAACATTTACTTTCAAAGATCAAAAGCTTTTAATTGCCCTTTGAGACTTGTTTCTGCAAGGACTTTTTTCGCACTGTGCAGATGCAAGAGGTCATAAAAGGCTGCTGTTAACCACATTTTCTTGCTTAAAAACATGTACTGAATTACCTGCATTTCAGGGCCTTCAGAGAAGATGGTTAGCTGTGCAAACTCTGGGATGTTCAGCTTTACTAGCTGGGCAAATTCATCTAGGCCTTACACATGATGTAAGAAAAATCCCACATTGTTCTGTCTGGAGAAAACAACTAAATTCACTATTACGTTATTTCCCCCCAGGCAAGTGGTACTTCAAGCTGTTCTGTTGTGCCACATGGCAATCTCTTAAAGCGCTGCTCCAATGAGAGGTAATCACAAGGGCTGGCAGAAGTTAACTGTGAGGCTGTAAAAGTGTTAATTCTCTGAAAAAAAAAAATGTCAGTTGCTCTAGGAGCATTTCACTATAGCAGTGGCTAAAGTATGCTCTAACTTATAGGCATAAAAACCACTGGAGTCCTTTGGAGTTGGTAGCTGGTACTGGACACACTCCCCCTTCTTTTACATCCCAGCATACAAAAACAGTAATGCCCAAATATGCAGCAGTACAAACACACAGAAGGGGGAAAGAATGCTTCAGCAGGATGCTAAAGAAGTATCATCTTGCCCCTTCTCCAATGAGTACTCACTCAGCACTTCTAAGAATATTTAATATTTCTGGAGTCTTATGTCTTAGCACACATATCAGACACAGAATCAACCTTTGCAAGTGAATGCAGTTTAAGCAAGAGCTACATGTTACAGGAAAAAAAACCCCGAACAAACTATAAACAGATATTAACTGGTAGGCAATATTAACTGGTAGGCAAAAGAATGTTTCAGCCAGCGAGAAAAAAAAACCAACCACACAAAATGACAATCTCTGCACCTGCAGAGACCATACAGTTCAAATCCATGCAATGATGACAGTATGAAATGATATTGCTGGTCAGGGGCAGAAACACCATGTCAAACTTTTCTATGCTGCTTCTGTACATAGCTGTGTTTACCTAAAGGTGCCTGTCCTCAACACTTCAAGCTCAGAGCAAATAGCCCCATTTTTCTTCAGCCCTGGCTATAAATTCCTGTCTTTTTCATACAATCCAGTTGCATAAACTCCACCATAGGTGAGCAGCAAGCTTTAAAAAAAAGTTAATCTAGAGCCCATAGTTCTCAGTGCTGAATCATCCCACCACCAAGTTTCAAGAGCTTACGCCATCACAGAAGAGAGAGAAAGGAACATACATGCCCCCTCCAGATTAAGAACACAACTAGGACTGTAGCCTTTTCTCAGGCTAAGTCAGGTAACCTAAAGCAAATACTTCTCCCATTTTCAACTGCAGTAGACACCACTTAGTCTCACAAAGTTGCTCTTCTTTAACAACTCTGCCACAATTGCTTCTTTAAGCAGCAAAGTTTTGAGGAGCACTAATTTTTTTCTTGGTAGCTGTATATTGAAGTCTTCCCCAGTAAGGAAAGCTGCATGTCAGAACCAGACATGCCACTCTGTGTCCCAGCAAACAGGTAAATGGTGAACGCTGGTTTCCCACACTGACATCTTACTGGTGCTACAAAAACTTTCCTGACTACCCAGGAGTCACTCTGGCAGTCACACTCCTCCAAGCAGACACTTTCACTGCTGGAAATGAAGCTCCTACACAGTGGGTAGTTACAGTGACCCAAAGGGTGCCCTACTTGACTCCCTGCACAACACACATGCACACAGTCAGACAGTTTCCTTACCGGATTAACCCTGGCTTCCCACAGTAGAGTCCCAAATCTCTGGTTCCTTGAAGTCATTTATTCATGGTGCATAACACAAAAGCAGCTTGAGCTGGTGCCTCTGGAAAGGGAGCCTGAACAAAGGAATCCCTGTGCTTTTATACCCTGGGGTCTTCCTGCTGAGGCCTTGGCTCCTGCTGTGTCCCAGTGTCTGGTCACCTGGCTGGTGCCACAGGTCCCTGTGCCCTTTCCTGTGCAAAGGGTCAGCACCAGGTCACAGCCCTTCCTTGTCTGGGACTCCCGACATTTCTCCCATGCAGGACACAACCTGCAGCTCTCACTGCAGCTGCACAGCCAGTACCTGCTCCAAATGTATCCCTCAGCACTGGTGAGCGACAATTTCAAAGGTGTGCCCCTTTGACAATTTCAAAGGGACAAAACGTGCAGGGCTCTGAAAGCAAAATCACTGTGTTATAACGGTGGAGAAAGCAAACCAAGATGAAGTTGAGATAATGATTATCTTCCTGATGACAGAGAAGGCAGAGAGACCTTCCCATCTGGAGAGTTTGCATTTAGGATCTGACAGCACATCAGGAGGGGAAGGTAAGCTGTGGTACTGGTAATGAGGGGAGAACTTGGGCTCTGAGACTACATGAAAAGGTCACACCTCAAAGACAGCCTGTAAGAGACAGCTGCGTATGAGGCTCCACAGAGGAACCAAGTCCAAGAAAGGCCAGGATGCAGGACAGAGTAACAAAACAAAACATCAACAATGTCCTTAACAATAAAGAAATAACTCATAACCTTTCACTCAACAACACTGAGCTAATTTTCAAGTGTGAGGAGATTGATGACAGATAACCATGATTTTAATCTAGTCAACAGACAGATCTGCAGACATCTCTATCCTAGGAAGGCAACTCAGCTCCTGCTTTGAACCCTGCCCTAAGAAAAGAAAACAAAGAGACTAGAAACCTCTCTCCTGAGGCTCTTAAAGAAATCTGGAAGAGGAACAAGAATGTTTTTCTAAATACATCGAATCAACAGTTAAAATTAGGAGAAGAATTACCAGAAGACAATCAGAGTCAAGGAAAGGCAATGATTTAAGAAAAGGGAAGTGACTGTACTAGGTGGTAGTGACAACACACAGCCAGTGAAGATGCGATAGTATTCCTAAACAGAAGCATCACCTGGAAATAGATTATAACCTCTTCAAATCCATGCAAATCCAACAAAGAGGCAAGAGTGAGACTGAAAAGAGGGCATACACAAAGACCATGTGTATTGGGTGACAAAACATGATGCCAAGTGAACTCAGAACATCCCTGACTCCTTAAGGAGAAAGGCAACTCATTCCTCACCAGCTGCGTAATGCAGAACTGGACCCTGTTAGAAAAAACAATTTCAACAAAACAAGCCAAAACAGAGCCCTGATTTCAGAGGATCACCAGGCTGGGTTATAATCAGCTGATTTTCATCTACCCTATATATGAAAACCCGACATGCCATGGGGCAGCCCCAGCAACACCCTTCGGACTGTCCAGGACCTCTCAACACTCTCACAAAATTTTGGAGACCCCTGCCAACATACTGGTCTAACTTAACCACAGGATACAAGCTTTTTCAAATGTCAAGCCCTAGGTCTATTTGAAGAGATTTTGCCATTACTTTAGAGTTGAGAGGTTTCTTTTTATAGAAGACTGTGTATTTTCCCTTTTCCTGTAGCTCTGGTCACATGTCCTCCACTAGGTAAGCCTCAAAAGAGAGTTAAGTGGGGGCAGAAGATGGGGCTCAGGAATGACAGATGTATACAAGTAATGGTTATTTATTTGAAGCTGGAAATTTCACATCATCACTACCAGAGACCTAGAAAATAATCATTTCAAGTGAAAAATAACAGCTTTTATAACCACTTATTTAAAGTGTGATTTTCTCCCATTCAAACTGAGCTCTTTGATGTGCTTTACACAGCAATAATAAAAATTTATCCAGAAGATAAAGTTACTCAGTGTTTGCTGCATGGATTAGACTGCTGCTGCTTTCTGTAAGCAAATCAAAACCAGAAAAATAAATGTCATTTGCATTTTGTCAATAGGAAACATGCTGTTCAGCAGATATATGGCAGGGATTATATTGAAGTGAGGGGCTCTTTCTTTTCACTGGAGTTTAGTTTCACCATATCTCTTTCACTTGCTCATTGTACCAGAAGCCATAGCCAAGAGCAACGATGTTGTTCCCCTGTAGAGGAATGTACAGAGTGCCTCCACACAACAGGCCACTAACATGGGGTGCACAGTGGGGCTGTGCAATCTTCCTGCAAGGCACTGGTGACTATTTCTTTCCAGCAAATACTGCCACAGAAAGATACCATTCCACACACCACATACTCCAAACTGCTTTCGAGCCAGCAGTAAAATCAGGGGGCTGACTGTAATATAGGTAATCTTGGATTTTGGATTTTTAAACAGTTGTTGCATTTAACAGCACAGCAAAGAGTGAAGAATACTGGAATGAAGGTAGACAGAGGAAGATGTAGCAAAAAGCAGAAAAGCCTTTCATGTGTGTGTGAGAAAAATGAACCTTCCCTGGGAGCAGTGGATGCAACTGTAGATAGTGCCTCTGGAAAGGGCCACAAAACAAAAAGACCAAGACTCAGTCTATGTGGTGTACTAACTTTCCTCCTTTTCCCACTTTTTGCTTCCTGACAGTTCTGTTTCCTTTATTTCCTAAAATTCTCTGAAAAGTTTCTCAAAAAAAAAAAAAAAAGCATCTGCTTTTTAGATATCCTGGTCTCAAAAGAAAAAAATATGTTATCCACCCTACTCAAAGTGCCCATGAGACAAAAGTCTCAGAAAGAAGCTTCCCAATACACTCTAGTAAAGAAAGATTAAGCATTTACGTACTTCAGCCCCTAATCCAAATATTTTGAGTGTCTCACTTGAGCCTTCTTGCAGCTTCCAAACCTGGATGTGTTTTCATTCAGATGAGTCAATCTTGGGGACAAACTCAACTAACAAAAATGAATACGTTTCTGGCTAACTACAAAACCAGTCTTGCCTTTTAAGGCTTCATTCAACATTTTTTACGTCAGGTATTCTTCTCCACTGAGCCAAATGAAAACTCAGGACATCTCTAAATGCCCATGCTGTAACTCCACACATAATTTTCCTGGCTAAACAAATTGAAAGCCCCACATTCCTTCTGGCACCCATCATATCTCTGTATGCTACTAAGTGGACTTTCTGTAGAGGCTGAGGCAAAGACATGTCCAGACAGAGCACGCCAACCTGGCAAATGCTGTGAGGGCTGCAGAGCAAACCCATGAGCTGGGCAATCACCTACAGAGCTGCACAGAGTGGGATCAGAAGAAACAGACAAGATCTCAAGAACCTCATGAAAATTTTCAACAAAACAAAACTCTTAATGTCTCAGTAAGCCAGAGAACTCAAAATGCGTAGACAAAAGATGTGGATTCTACATACTCAGTAATAAATTTTTCATTCTCAATGTGCATACTACTTGGTTACAAGGCAGGATACATTTGTTCTCACACAAAATCCAAACTGGAACTTAGGATACACTAAGTTCATAAATTTGCCAATCTTTTTTTAAAGCTTCTTGGAAAGGAACCATTATCACTGCAATGGCACCTGAGACTGGCCAGAACAGAGGTTCTTCAGCACCTAGCTGAACACAGTTATGAAACAGCAGTTTCAGCATACTGCCATTAAGGGTTAATTTTAATTTTTACTCTTGTTGGCCTAGTTGGCTATTCCCATAAATACCAACCCAGCAGATATAATTGCAAAGCAGGTATATTTGGTTCCAGTCACTCTGCCAATTTAGCGGCAACTAATGTTTGAAAATTGCAGGGTGTAAATTTAGCATAGTGGGTCTCACATCATGTTTTTACTGCTGGAGACTGTATTTGATTAATAAGAATTAAAAGAAAGATACCATACTTTATGAAAGCTTTTCTGTTTTTCCCCTAAATCTCTGGAAAGAAAGAAAGAAGAAAAATCAAACTGTATTGACTTGATAATGACAAAAACAGTACAGCTCAAAACTGTGCATTTCTGAGTTTCAGCAGTCATTTTTTTTCAAGTTGATGAGCAGAGAATTGCTAGTGCCAAGCAATGCCAAGACTTCTGCCAAGCAGCTATCAAATCTTGGTAAGACAAAACATGCAGCAGGAGACATCTTTGGAATACAAGGACAACCTGAACATATTTTCTTTGTAAAACAATGTTCAATTTTCTTTCAGAGCCCCAAGAAATCAGCAACTGGCTAGCTCTAATTGTGGCTCTCCCACTACTACTCACATACACATTTGCACCTTCCTTTCTGTCCCTCTCACACACTACCAGAAGTTCAGAAGACAATGAAAACTGTACATAATAGATATTTTTAAGGACTTAAAATTACCTACTTTGGTAGATAACACATATGCTAGACTGACAGCCACTGCCATCAAAGGAGACCACCAGTGTAATGCATACAGACACCAGCCAAGGTTTCTCCTACTTAAGAGACTTGTGCAACAGAAGCAACAAAAGCAAAGCAGCCTCCAGCCTTTGCATTTCCGTGAGCCAGCATGTCAGTGCATCACTGCTGTTATGACAACTCTGGTTCTTCCTTGGCTGATGCCTTAGGTTTTAACTTTTATATTTTTCAAATCCTGCATTGCCTAGTGTGTAACTGAAGTTTCTTGTAGCTCGTTAGCTGCTCTCCTGGGCAGATAGACATAACAAAGCCTCTCCGATCTCGTTTTTCAAGGACACTCAGATTGTCCCAGGCTAAAAGGTATAAACGAGAGCCTCTAGAGAGGTGGAGAAATTGAAGAAATTACATCATTAGCTGAAGTTTTAATTGGCAAATTTATGCTGATATGCAAGTGACCAAAACCTATAACAGTGTAAAGAACTCATGACTCGTTGTCCATCTTGGGGTCCATTTTGGAAGTAGCCTCTGGCTCCCCAGGGTGGTACCTCTGAAGGCCTTTCAAATAAATACCTGCCTTTATTCCCTTACTCCTGTCTAGTCTCTGTTTCTCAGAGGTAGCCACTCAAAGCATCAGTTCTTTGGCACCCCAGATGGGACCACGAGGCTTCCAAGAACAACGTCTCAACTCACTCGCAGTCCTTACTTGCTTCTGCTCATTTGGGGTTAGATTTTCTATCCAAATACCTAAGCAGACTTACTCCAGACATACTAAGATTTTCAGTCTTTCAGCACAAGAGCCCTGTCACATATACCCTCTCTTTAAAAACATAGGCCTGTATTTAAAAGAACAGGAATCTTGCTGAACATTCAACACTCACTTTTCTCCTGGGGAAACCTGAATTGAAGACACCTGGGAGCAACAAAGTTCTTAAAAAGGCACCTGAGATTCTTCACAGACTCATTTCTATAAATTTGATTCCCAGTTACTGCAGTCATTTTCTTGAAAATCAAGGTGTCACATTCTGTTCAGATCTTCCGTCAAAGACATTACACAACAGCTCCCACCCTCTAAACTGGAAAGCCCAGTGAACTGCAACCACCCATACACTGAGGCTTTGCTTGTTCTCTGAAGCTACTCCATTAGCATCAGAAAAACAGGCCTCGCAGGTGAGGTACAAAGCTCAGGTAACAGACCCTGCTATAACTCCGGAAAATTAGTTAAACACTTCAGAAAGGTTTCACATACTTTGCATCAGACAAGAGACAAAGCAAATGGAAAAAAAAAGATTAAAGAGAGCAAAGATTTTCCTCCTACAAGAGAAGTAGGAGGGGGCTTTCACTTAACACAATCATCTTCCCTTAAATTTTCCCTTCGGTTTTATTTCCCAATACTGACGAATTACTGAAGTATGTGGAGATCAGTACTTTAGCAAAAAAATCACTCTCACAAAGCAAAAAACATTTGGCCAAGAAGAAAAATCCTGCGCTTATATCATAAAGACCATGAACTTGGGACCACTTTTAATATTCTTTTTATTACTAACAAAAAAATGTCAGTATCCTTCAAGACGCTTCCAAAAAAAAAGCATGCTTTCATTGCTATTACCACTAATGCTCAATTTAACAGGATAGCTATGCCATCCTGTTAGCAGACATTACACAACACAAAAAGACAATAAGCCATACTGTCTAGGACACAGGATAAGCAACCTCATGAGACTGGTGATGTCACTGGCTAAGCTGTGACCTCATATGTTATACAAGACATCAGGCTGTTCTGTTTTCAGAGACCCCCAAGCAAGCACCTCGCAGCCCGAATCATTCCAGAGAGGTCTTCGTTCATCAGTATGTACGAGGATGCTCGTCACTCATTGTAACAGAATGAGAACTCCTTGCACTCAAGACCTACAAGAACTGAGTTTTATGAATGACACTGACAACTCAGTCGCATTCTCTTCAAGTCTGGAAGAAAGCCTGTCTGCATCTTATACTGCTTCATACGGAATGAGACTCCTGTGACTCTGGTGACCAGCCCAAACAAAAGAGGATAGCTGACAGTCAGGAGAGGCTTCCTTCAGAATACCTCATTCATAATTTAACTGTTAACAGCCATGTAACTGGAGTGGCTGCAGGAAAAATTAACTGTATAGCTGTCTGTTACATTGAAAGTACTTGAATTGTGTTTCCTTTCTACTTAAGTGACAGTGCTTCTCTTTAGTTCAAGGGCTAGTCCCTTTGGAAAAGAAAAAAGGTGGGAAGCTCAACTAATAAATAGAATTAATTTAACTTCATTTTTAATCACTCAAGAAAGGCTGAATGGGATTACTATAGTCTTTCCGATTTTCCTCATCTCATATGCAATTAATTTTCACATATTCAATCACAATATAGTCCATAACATAGAAAGGAAATATTTATGCATTTGTTGCTTCACTACAAGTTTTGTAAATGGATATTTCTGACTCAGGAGCTTAACACAAAAATAGCATTACTTTTGACCATGTACACTGACACATATTCTGTGAACAATCTGGGAGTATAAAGGGAAAACTAACACAGAAAATTTAATGTAGTGCTAAAATTCACCCAGGACAAGACATTTTGTTCAAGCTGTAAGTGTCCTAGATCATATTCTTATGTTTCATACACAAAGTAGATGACCTGGCTCAACCAGACACACTTTATATTATCTATTAGCTCCTTGAACTATGGCTGTGTTTTCTCCAGATTTTCCAAGAAATAAGTAAAAGTAATACGTTAAGTAAAATTAAAAGTAGTATGTTAAGTATTGACTGCATTACAGCTGACGACTGCACGAACAAACTTAACTGAAGTGTTATCACCACCAAACAACACCCGTTCATTCCATGTGTGAACTTAAAAGAGGGTCACGTGAAAACGTCTATGATACAGCACCCTGAACACAGATATTCTTAAGCTGAGGATGAAAGTTCTTGCCTCCTTTCGCATGTTGTCACAGAGACTGCTACCACAAGGTAACTTTGCAGTTTCATCATTGTCATCATTTGAGTGGCCATTATGAATTTTTCAGTGTATTTCAGATAACCCTGTACCTGGCTGACATTTTTCATCACACTCAGACACAACAGACCGTTGATCACAGTGACTGCCAGAGACGGGTGGTGACACAACTTTTCCAGTATGTGCACATAGCTCCTGTGTTTCAGAAGCACCTTGGCAACAAGAAGCACAATGCTGATAGAGATGCTTTGTGATCAAACACTTACTTAGCACTAAAAAAATTTGTATGGCAAGATCAAAACCACAGTAAAACTTTAAATGTAAGACAGAAGAAGTTTCCTTCCCCCACATATTCCCCAACCAAAAGCACAAAATTCACTGTGCCACTGGAAACCGGAAACCAATTACTCCTTCCCCACAGATGTGCCCAAGTCTTAATTCTTCCTTCTGTTGCACCTTTGTATCAGAGCTCCACTGAAGCTGTTAAAATCTCACTCGAGAAAAGCACAGAATCAAGGATTACTTTTGTTTGAAGAAACTAAAGTTTTAAGCCGTTGTACTCAGACTTAAAAAATACTCTTTTCCCTTCCTCAATTTGCTACCTAGAAAGGCCGACAATAAATATTCCCTTTAATACACGGAAGAACAGATTTAGGAACATAATGTAGGTACACTGCTGTGCAAAATGCCAAGTACATTGCTGTGCAAAACATCCTAGCTGCAACACATTCAAGTCAAAACTCTCAGATTGACAACTCCTCCATGAAAAACTGTTTACTAAAAGTCATGGTATCTTTTGTGTCTTCATTTTTCCCTGAAGAGAAGCAAGAGTGACTACAGACAGAACAAAGTGCAGCAGGCTGAAAAGATTAACATTTTAGTTTTAACGAAATTTCATCATTTGAAATTTCATTTTGAAACCAACACTTTTTAAAGGAAGCTTGGTAACTGAAAACTGAAGCAAGAATGCAGTAGGTCTTTAAGGAACCCCACAAAGCAGCTGATTGACATTGACATTCTTTCCAGTCCAGTCCCTTTAATGAAGTTTAAAGACATCAGAACACATTGAAACAAAACCAACAAAGGGTGACCAGGCACTGGAACAGCTCCCCAGGGAACTGGTCACAGCCCCAAGCCTGACAGAGTTCAAGAAGCATTTGGACAACGCTCTCAGGCACATGGTGTGATTCTTGGGGTGTCCTGTGCAGGGCCAAGATTTGGACTTGATGATCCTTGTGGGTTCCTTCCAAATCAAGATATTCTGTGATCTCTGAGAACTAGCTGTCAATTCATTTTTATAGCCACAGCAGTTGAAAGCAAAAAGTTAATGCATTGAAATAAATCCATCTAGATTCTTTTAAAGAATCGTGACACCACTTCTCAAGAATGTATAAAAATAGTAACAAAATCATTCTTGATGTGTGTTTTAAGATAGAACTGAATCAATTTGGAAGCTATGTATGTTTATACAAAAAAAAACAAACAAAAACCCACCCCAAAAAACCAAACTATGTTTCCCTTTAATGCCTCCTTGGTAAACCAGTCTCAGATGAAAGACATGCTCCAACAGACTTATGTGCTGGTTTTAAGGATGTAGCACAGTCTTCGAAAACATTTGGCATTGCCAAAACCTGCCCAAGTGTTGAACAGTTCCAATTCTGCAAGGCAGTGTCCCAAATTTTAAGAAAGTGATCAGAAAACACTATGATTGAAGTCCAGTTGTAGCTATTTATCTTTGGACCTTCATCCAGGACAGTAGATGAAAGATGATTGCAGTGTCCTAGGGGATAAACTGTATAGATAAATGGATACTCCTTCCCCTCTCATTTCTACATATGGGAGTGTGATACTGCCCTGCTTCCTCATTTGTATTTTAGCTCATATCTTACACAGAACACGGACTACCCTATGCTAATAAAAATAAACACCACATACTTTCCAGGACATCTATTTTAAACTTCCCCACTCTAGCATCCAGAAAAGAAATCTGCCATATTCCACCCTAGGAGACTGGAGGCACTTACTTCTTGCTATCAGAAGCATTGGAAGGAGAACCTGCACAACTCCAAATCCTCACCACCTCTGATGATACGATTGAAAGTACGATGGTATGACTCCTCACATAAAAAAGCATCTACAATTGTTATCCACTCCAAAACTACATATTCCTATTACAGTGAAAAACAATCAGAAATAACTCACGTGATTCTATGTAGGGATATAAAAGCTACAACTGGAAGAGACTTCTCACACAAGCTTATAGACAACAGCACCAGACAGAAGCAGCAGACCTGTACGCACCTTGAGCACCAGCAAGAGGAGAAGACAGCAGTCTAGGGGTAGCCTATTTGAACACTGAAAAGAAGCAAAAGTGACAAACAGTGACAAATGTGTCACACATGCAGAGCTGAGTCCTTCAAGTTCAGCCTGTCTGCGGTTTGGCCTTTCCTGGACTTGCTGCTTTGCTGATGCAAAAAGAAATCCACCACCTCATCTGATGCTAGGATGTTTGCCCCCTTATTTTGTAAGCTCCTCGAGTTTTACTGTAGCTCGAGGGCAAAGCATTCATGGAGGAGAAGGGAAAAGGCAAGTGCACAACGACCCCATAAAACATTGGCAAAAGGAGAGAAGTGGAACTGACAGGGGAAACTACCACTTCCAGCGTCTTACTTAGCAAATCAATCGGAAATCAGCTCCAGCAATTAAGTGATAATGAATTATTGATGACACTACTCTGGGTAACTGAGCACTTACCAGCATTTATGAAACTAAAGAAACTGAGGTGGGTAAGTGCTATCACCATTTTGCAGACGGCACAAAGCAAGGCAGACAGCAAACAATTCCGCGACATTACGCCTTGCTGAGGATCACTGTTATCTCTGACACGCTGTCTTAGATCTGTTTGTACATGATCACACATCACCTTTATTTGTGTTTCACTCTACCCACGTGTAACATATTCCTGCTTAAGAGAGGCACAGTGAATGCTCCATGTACAGTAATTCAGTAATTTCAGTAACCACATCCTACTACCTTTTCAGAGGTGGGAGAAAAAGGCTGCTCAAAGTAAAAGGCAACAAAATTGGAGCCAGGGAAAAACCACTTTAAAATGTGATCTACAACATATGTTCAGTGGCAGAATTTGCCCTTGAGAAAGCAAAGGAGGTATTCAAGCCCTACTATTTCAAGATACTTTAAGTCTGTGCTTATAATGTCTTTAAGTCAGCCAACTTTTTTTGCCAGTGCAAATATATTCAACTAGAAACTCAGAAGAAAGCCAAGAATTCAGTCTTGGATTTAAAACACTCTTGCCAGCCACTCAAGGCTGTCAGTAATGCCACACAGGAACATTTCCTATCTCTAACACATAAAACTAATCTAGGAAAGAGAACTTGCTCTACTTCTACCATACTTCACACCTGAGCTTTCCAACTGATGTCATTATCTATTTATACCATTAAAAACCAAACAGGCAAAGGAGGATGTGAGCACTCACTGTACATTATTATCCATCCCATCCCTTCACAATTTTTCATCAAACTTATCAAGCAGACAGGCTATTGTCTACACGCACTTAAAGGTAAGTCTCTTACACTTCTAGAACTTTCACCCTCAACAGCAGCTGCCAGAGTTGAAGCAGACACAGATGCAGCTTTACAAATTAGCAGCCATATGTCATCCAACTGGCGTGAAACACCACGATGCCCCTTCAAACACCACAGTGGTTACATGCGAGTGTCCTGACTCGTAGTCAGCTCTCCAACAGGAATGTTGGTGACATAAGCTTCAGGAGGAAGATTAATGTCAGTACTTGCGACACAGTCCAGCCTTGCAGACAGGATGCCTTTCAGGAAAGGGCAGCTTTCTGTGAGAGGACCGGAGATAGAGTTCAGCCCGGCCACAGATGTCTTGCATGATCATATTAGTCTGCTTTGGCTTCAGTTTTCCTTATCTGCTAATGACTACTAATTCTTCCCTATCCCATGGGAATACTTCCAGCATCCGTAATTTATGTTTCCACTCTGCTTGGATGCTGAGAAGATGGGTACCTGAAGATACATACTGATCATTTGTTTGCCAAATATATAAACTGTTTTTTAGAAGTATCATAAAAAATGCAAACTAATAATACTGAAGCTCATCTGTGTATTCTATAATCATTAAGGAGGTAAAAGGCCTCAATGATCACTGAGTCCAACACTGACAAGTCCAGTACTACACCACATCTCTAAGGACCACATCCACGTGGTTTTTGAACACTTCCAGAGATTTTGATTTCACCACTTTGCTGGGCAATCTGTTACAATGCTTGATCACCCTTTCAGTTAAGAAATTTGTCTTTACTCCCGATCTAAACCTGCCCTGACAGAACTTGAGGCCATTTCCTCCTGTCCTATTGCTTGTTACCCCGACTACCTCACCTCACTACAATCTTCTTTCAGGGTGTTGTAGACAGCAGCAAGATTCCCCCACAAGCCTCCTTTTCTGCAGGTTAAACAACCCCAGCTCTTTCAGCTGTTCCTCACAAGACTTGTGCTCCAGACCCTTCACCAGCTCCACTGCCCTACTCTGGGCTCATTCCACTACCTCAATGTCTTTCTTGCAGTGAGGAGCCCAAAACTGAACACAGGATTCAAGGTGTGGCCTCATCAGTGCCGAGTACAGGGGGATAATCATTGCTCTGGTCCTTGGGCCACACTATTCCTGACTCAGACCAGGATGCCCTTGGCCTTCTTGGCCCTTTGGGCACTGCAGGCTCATGTTCAGCTGCTGTCAACCAGCACCCCCAGGTCCTTTTCCACAGGGCATCTTTCTAGCCACTTTTCCCCAAGCCTGCAGTATTGCATGGGGTTGTTGCGACCCAAGGGCAGGACCCAAGATTTTGAATTTGTACATTCCAAAGTATCCAAAAAATTACTCTGCCCTGGAAACATGCAAGGACTAGCTCTTGATACAGCTGCTTACACCCAGGGTTTAATTTTGACAGTTGAGCTCACTCAAACTGTTCGCTAACCAAAACATTTACTACAGCATTTCAGTAACACATTTTTTCCAACACAACAGGCCAGCACAGTCCTTCTAAACTGGAGCAAACAGCACTGGAACAGTAACTAAATCTATGCCAAGTTAGTTTTCTTACAGGAATGCGCTAAGTAGCTTGGAAGGCTTGTGTTTGCAAACACCCAACTTATTCCATCCTCGAGGGCCAGACTGGCAAAGGTGCAAAGACTGTTCTATTTCCTCAATGTCACTGCTCCTTTGAGACATCCCATATCAGACATGCTTCCTTTCCAAAATGGAGATAACCAAGCAGATACTTTAAAAGTCTAAATCACGTACTCTTTGCTGGGTTGAAAACTGGCTGGATATCCAGCCCCAGAGGGGAATGGACATATATCCAGCTGGCAGCTGCTCACAAGTGGTGTTCCCTAGGGCTCAGTGTTGGGGTCAGTCCTGCTTAATACCTTTATCAGTGACCTGAATGAGAGGATCAAGTGTCCTCTCAGCCAGTGCTAAGTTGGGCAGGAGTGTTGATCTGCTGGACAGGCTGGATCGATGTGTCAAAGCCAGCTGTGTGAGGCTCAACAAGGTGAAGTGACGGATCCTGAGGGAGTTGGTGTTGTTTAGCCTGGAGAAATGGAGGCTCAGGGGGACCTTATCACTCTACAACTGCCTGAAAGGAGGGTGTAGCCAGGTGGGGGTTGGCCTCTTCTCCCAGGTGACCAGTGACAGGATGAGAGTACACAGCCTCAAGCTGCATCAGGGGAGGTTCATGTTGGACATTAGGAAGAGTTTTTTCACTGAAAGGGTGAGCATTGGAATGGGCTGCCCAGGGAGATGGTGGAGTCACCACTCCCGGAAGTATTCAAGAAGCGACTGGACGTGACACTTAGTGCTACAGTCTAGTTGACATGGTGGTGTTTGGTCAAAGACTGGACTCGATCTCGGAAGGCTTTCCCAACCTTGATGAGTCTATGATTGTATGTGGGGATTTAACAGGCCTTACAGAAGTCTCCTTGATATAGGCCCAAAAGAAGTTACACTGATTGCTTCTTCAACTGGAAAGTTTGCTCGCAATAGAGATCTGCCTAATTTTTCAACTATTGATGAGAAAATAAATAAAGCACCAACACTGCAGTGAAAAATTAGCTAAACTGTGCTTTACAGGCTGAACGCAGTTTCCCCATGAGACTACTTACAAGGAGCAGTGGCAGTCAGCAGGTCAGCAACTCTGGATTCAACCTAAGTTAGGACATGAATATCCTGCCAATGATCAGCACTGTTTCTTGTGTTTTCAGATTTTATTTGACTCAGCTAATTGGCCATTAAGCTCCAATGAGGTGGACATTTATCTACAGATAACACAAGGAAATTGGAAAGTAAGCAGCCTGAGGCTACCCTGAAGACTGTTAACCAAATAGCAAGGCAGAGCTCAATTAAAACAATTCATCAGAAATCCTATATAGTCCATTGGCAGATTTTCAAGAATCCCATTAGAAATTTTAAGGATATTCAATCTGATTAGACACAGAAATCTATCTCATGTAGAAGTCATTAATAAGTAAAGAGCCTTTAACTTTGAAAGCCTGAAAGTTATCAAAGCTGCAGCAGGAAGAGACACTGGGCCTTTTCTCAGTAACTAACATGCACAATTTTGCATAAGAATGGCAAATGCTTTCGATACTATATCGAAAGAAGTGAGACTGATGAAACAGTACAGCTGTGCAAACCAATGTCATTGAGTACTCACCACTTTTGGGTGGACTCTGTTGATGTAACTAAGAGACACACACTTTTACATGCTATCTCAAAAGAGCCTACATCCAGGACCTCTGAATCAGGAGTATTCCATGAAATGTCTAATACCTCAGTTGTTGAAAAGGGCAGGCATTTCAATCACTTGAAATTGGAGTGCAAATAGGAAATTACACTGCAAAACATTTCGTTTCTCATTTTATGAAAACTTGAAGAAGAAAAATGGCTATTGTGCTCTTAACCTTAATGGACATATAATTCAAGTACAAAATAAGGTCACTGAAATTACTCTGGCTTTTTTTTGAAAAGAAAGGTTGCAATGAAAAACACTTCAAAAAAATGTGATGCTGTCAGTAATCCCTGTAGGGAAAAAAATCTGACAACACTACTTCAAACTTGCAATTTAGAAGTTGACATTCCTCATGGAAGATTTTCAGGGTACAACTGGTACTGCCAACTTGTACTGTTTGTAAATACTCTACGGAACTCTACTATCAATGTCCTTTTTATCTTCCAGGTAGTTTGTTAATGTTCTAGACAGACCACTTTGATCTTTGGACAGAAGTACACTTCTGATTTGTACACTGCACATGGCAGCTCCATTTTCACAGGAGATAAAAAGAATAGGTTCCTGAAATTTAAATACTGCTTGCAGATAACAGAGGGAAGTCCTCCATCTGACTGCAAAAGGACAAATGCTTGTGGTTTGATTAAGAACTTGTAAGCTGAAATATCACAGGGATTCACTTTTCTCTTACCTTCACACTTGCTGATATTCAAAGCTAGTATATTCACAAGACTGAAAATGTCTACAAAGCGTAGGTAGAGCTCACCTTTTAAGAAAGGGCTACCAAACACTTCTTAGAGAATGTAAATCAGAATTCAAACAGGACTCAATTCAATAAAGGGGAAGTTTAACATCTAGAACCCTGGTTACACAGCAAAATGAATGATCTGTTCATTTAAAAGTTCACAATGTTTTGGGGTTTCTTTTTTACAATTCTACCTGTAACTCCATTCATGCTTTCATTTCACTCACAATCAAGTACTGAAATTCAGCCATATGGATTGTTTTCCTCCCTCTCCACCTTTTCACCTTTCAAAAACTTGCTGAAAGGAAAAAGAAACCTTTTTTGAGTTTGAAAGACAGCAATCACCACAAACACTGTTCCTCATTAGCCAATTATGAATTATGCCTACTTAGTTTAAAAGACTTGGTCTTTTAAAAGTGATTGAGCAGTAAGTTCTTCCAGACTCCAGGATTTCATAAGTGCAGTCTGCTTTCTGCCAGACTGAGCAGATCTTGATCTCAGCATCTGTACTGTGCCTTTCCAGTTACCCAAACAAGCAAAGATGTTCAGATTTCACATAATGCCAAGGCCTTGAGAAGACATGTTTTTTACTGTTGAGCAGATCACGGAAGGTTTCATTTGGCATCTCCAAGATCACCCATCCAAGATCAGCATCAGAGCCCCAAACTCTTCTGGTGGACAGCCGTTCTCCTCAAGACAAAAACCATGCAGTTTAGGTTCCAGTTGACCATATATTCAGTTTAGGAGAGTGCAGTTCCACCCAGCTTTTAAGACTTGACAGTTTTGGGCCAAGCCACCAGAGCAACTCATGCCATTGCCACGAGACTGGCTAACAAGTTAGAGGACTTATTTAGCCCTTGAAACTCATTGATTGCAATGTGTGTCCTCTGAAGGTCACACATGCTGACTCTACCAATTTATGTGTTCATGAAGAACTGGTGTGCTTCGGCAAGTGAAGCAACTCTATGTATTTAACACTCTAAGTACTCTATGACCCCACATATTTAACAACGCATTCACTATTTAGCCATTTATACATCACACCTTGCACTGTGTTGAGTAAATACTATCTGTCCTTTGTAAATGATCCCTGAGAAACAGAGCATTTGCTTAAGACGCACAATTCTCTTACAAACTGTAATAGAAACTGAGTAAGACCAAGTCCCAGGTAGTCTACTCTTATTAAACTCCACCTTCTGAACTCAGCAGCAGTGAAGTCCCACACAGCCTAAAGCTGGGCCTTAGCACACAGCATAGCTAAGCAGTGGATAGGGAAGACAGGGAGAAGAAAAGCAAGCACAGCACCAGTGGCAGAGTGAAGCACAGCACTTGCAATAGGTAGAGGCAAGGGAAAGATGACCATTCCTAACTGCAGGTTTGGAACAGATAAAGTAAGTATACATAATAGCATCTTTCTTTTTAAGTACAGAGAGGCATGATGAGGAAATCCATGGCTAGCTCCATGCATCAATAGGTACAATTTAGTGAGGTCATGAGGCACAAAGGGAAAAAAGAGAAAAGGATACTGAGAGGAGGAAGGAAGTGACACAAATCATCTATGAAAAGAAGCATGTAAAGACTAAGTCATCAGCATCCAGCTTCAGAAAGAGAGAACAAGGGTGCAGGCAAAGAAAGAAAAAGAAAGGAGTTTGAATCTGATAAGAAAGGGATTCACAATCTGAGAAATAATAGCCATCTCTAGCTCCAGAATTTTAGCTAAGCTTATACAAAGAGCAGCAGAAACATTTAACAGCCCTGAACATAACTTATTCTTGCATTGGGAGAGCAGCAGCAGAACATCAGTCCTGAGACTGAATTAGCAGCTTCTAAACTCAAACCTACAAGCTCAAGTATTACCTTCTGTAGCCGTGTGTGAGCAACGACTGCATTCCCTGTGAAGCAGCCACTACTTAGCAAGTTCAACACAGTACTGAACCGCGGGTTACCTGTGCAGAGCACCCTGGATAAACAGCAGTACTTCAAGTTGCCAACTCCTGCCCTGCCTTACAAAAGGGAGAGGAAGTGCAACTTGACAAATATATGGATTTTCACAAGTATATCAATTTGTGTCTCTATCATGCTTCACATCTTTGTAAACCTAACACTCCTGTGTTTGAGGAATCTTAATGCCTTTACACTAACAATAACAAAAAGAAAGAAGAAAAGAGGAACACTTGACTAAAAATCATATCAAGAAAAATCTACTTACCTCACATCAAATCCATACCAGGCAAGGCAGAACATTTCTTAAAGGCAAAAAGCAGTATTTTGAACTGTAAAAAGATATGCCTGATATTTGTGGCATATAGCTCTTGACTAAAACTAGCGTAGCACTAACAGCATCAGAGAAAGGTGCGAAGAGAGCTGGTGTCCAAAACAAAAAAAAGTTAAAACAGGTAAAAGGGAAGGGAGTACAGTGAGGAAAGAATTCTATCTTGCCCAAAGTCATACTGCTGATCAGTAACACAACCTGGAGTAGATCCTGCAGCACTAAGACCCTGAACAGCTTTGCCCAGAAGACTACAAGTCTTCAGTTGACACAGATACATATGGCTGCCAACAGTGTTCTGTCGGGAGCTATAAGCATCATCTGACTCATTAACAATTGAAGTGATAAATTCATCCAAAATACATAAAGCAAGAGAAATTACTCCAAGGAATGAAGGAATCTGAGCACAAAGTGATACTCAGTAGCCAGAATTCATATCCTAATTTTTAATGGAACCACAACCTACTTGCTGCAGTAACATTACTCCATTTTATCTAAAACGGCGATAAATCCTCACAGGAAAATGTTACTTAAAATCCAAGTTGTCATCCAACAAATGCAACAGTTTCAAAATAGACCAACATCGGCTACCTCATCCATTGTAACTGGTTTCCATCTAAAATTTTCAATAACTGAACCCTGAACCAGGAATCTCCCCCATCACATTCCCTAGGAACCATCTGGAGTCTGTCTAAGCAGATGAAAGATAAAAACACAACACCAGACATCCATAGCAAGGTGTGGCACTTAGGGATTTCTCCTTTAATTTAAAAGGAAAAAACTAATCAGAATCCCTACTAAAGAACAAAAATAGCACTAAAACCTGAAATATTGTATTTTTTCCCTGATTAAAACAACCCATTTCATAACACAACAGCATACTTCAACTATACTCAACTTATACACTTCCCAATCTTTAATAAATTAAGCCTCACAGGCTCCTTGAGAGACACTAAAGCCATTTTAAAATGGAAATCTTTTGGCTAAGAGGACATAGTATCAGGACCTTGGAGTTCATTAGCTTCCGATCCCAAATGATCCCAGATTTTAGCAGAGTGTCACAGCCACTTCACCTTCCATTCATTACCTCAGCTCCCTGTTCACCGTGACATGTGACACACTGTGACAGAGCAACTTACTCAACCATTTACACATTGACAAAGAGCAGCTTTGCTTGATATGTTTTAATTCTGACAAGTTCACAGCTGTCCAGCCCATGGCTGGAGGAAGGCTTAAGGAGCCCAGAGGAAAAAGTTATCAGCAGCCACCCCACCCCCTCAAATTGCTTCCATTTTAATTTTGTTCATCTGAGCTCTTTTGATTACCCACCCATATGATTCCCCAGTCCTTCAATAAATTTCTCACACTAATAGGAGCTACCTATTACTTCTCTCAAACTTCCAAAGAGTACATATTTCTATAAGCTGCAACTAAAAGTAAGTATGTGATTCCACAAGTTCCTTTGCAACCAAGAAGTGGGTATCTGCATAAGCAGCTGGGAACAAGAACAAGCAGAGAGACCAATGGCTCCATTTAGAAATCTCACTACCTCAGCATTTCCCATGTGCAAATTAAAACACACACACCAAGCCAACTACCATTACACCCCCTTCTCCCCTAAAAAGATTTTTCTGTCCTGATCCACAACACTGCACACAAGGCGAGGTTGGCCTAATATGCCTTTTAGTCTGACATTTTCACTCGCACAAGAGGCTGCATGAAAGAAACTGATCAAGTCACTGCAGCTTACAAGACTCCACACATCAAATAAGCAAGTATCTGGACACACATTCAGTGCACGCAAATGCAAAAACTGATCATATAAAACAGAAGTTTCACTATCAGAGATAACGAATTTAGATAAATGCTTTCTGTCAAGGTTTTTTGTTTGCTTGTTTTTCTCAAGCTATTTGTTTCATTTTCAGTCTTTGTTGTTGGGGGTTTTTGGGTTTTTTTAACATATATGAGGTCCTCCTCAAAAATTCTATAGCAGTCAGTAAACGTATGATAAACTGATTATCCTAATGGCTGACTATACAATTATCTCCAGCCATGATCTATTTAAATTTCAGGCAAAGGGCAGTCTGTCATTCAATGTTTCACTTCAGAGCTACCTTAAAATACACCATTAAAACTGTTTTCACTTGAAATAATCCATTCTGCAGCCTGCCAGAGCAGAAGAGTTATGTTTTAATACTTGAGAAGATAAAAATGCCAAAACCGTACTATTAAGACCCAAGATCTTTCTCCTTCCTCATCCTCAAAACTTGCCAGCTGATCATTAAACTGTTTTCAAATTCAGACTCTGAAAATGCCAGCTGAAATAGTTATCACAGAGTGCCTTGTACCAAAGGTAGAATATCCACAGCTCCAGATTGCAGCAGGCAGGACAACTGAACAGCCTACAAGGCTCCCTAGCAATTCATAAAACTCATCAGCTTCCACAACAGACAAGACACTGAAATGCAGAGCACTGCTATCATAGCAGATCTCACGCTACAGATTTTTCAGGCCTATTTCACTACTGCATTTCTGCTCACATGGACAGAGAGAGTAACCACAGAACAGGATACATGACAGACATTATTCTGGTAAAAGGTACCTGTTTGGAAAAATAAATTAAAATTTAAAAAACATAAGTAACACAAAACAAAAACAAATTCTTTCTCTAGGTGACAAATTAATTTTTAATTAGGCCTTCCCATACTGCCCTGAAACACAGAGATGCTTGAATCTCAGCTCAATTCATCACTGCTACCTAAAAAAATCAACACATCCCTGTTACAGTCTACCAGATTTACAGCCAAGGTAGCCATTTTATTCCTCACCCAGTAGATAATCAGCATACAAATGAGAGCAGGATGCAGGTTCCTGTTGTCACAATAAAAATATTATAGTATCACCAGGAAACTTTTTCCTCTAAAGATGTAGGGAGCTTACTGGTCTCAGTGCATCAGGTACTACAGACCGACTGCATGCTTGTAACAATTTATTTCACATTTGTACGAAAGGTGCAATTTTACTACCTATATTCTTTATAACAATCTCCACTTCCTATCACAACATGTGACTGCAACATTGCAGTCATGCTTCCACCCTCTCCACTTTGCAAGTGCAGACTATTTGCAGCAATTATCCCAAGTGAGATGGGATGGATGGCAGCTCCTGGGCCTTGCAACTCCCCACATTCAGTGAGCAAACAAAGCCTGTTTAAATCTAGCCAAGGACACATCCCCCCCGAATTCTCCTCTGCTTATTTCAGTCCCGGCACAAAAAATGGACTTGCAAGAGTAAAGTCTGACAACAGCCTCGAACATCAAACGTCCAATAACCAGAAACTGATTCAAGACAACTTGTCTGTGGGTGCTGGCTCCTGAGAGAAATCCCACATTCTCCTCAGCATGGCTGTGGAGCTTTGCATTAAAGTGAGTACTTCCTGGCTGCTCTCACCGTGACCACCGGTAGACTGACATCTTCAGCAAATATTCAGTGCTTGTTATTTATTACTGTGCCAGTTGGAAGTCTTTTGACTTGCCAACTACAGGACTCCTTGTCCATCTCTCCCACACTGATGTGCTACCCATGCCCACAGCTGCCTTACGTACCGAGAGAGACGAACACTGGTAATGAAGCACTAGACTCAGTTCAAGAGTTTTTAAGAGGACTGCCTGAAAAACACGGAATAGACCTACTGAATACACAGTACAGACATGAGTCTCCAAGTAGAGAGCGGTTTTCCTCTCTCTCTGCTTATCCAACTGTAGCGACCACTACTCAGCAGTGCTGATTACTCCTGCCATGCAGAACATACGGTTTTCAGCAAAGAGTTTCCACTATTAGTAAATCACCTGAATGTCAGTACAAATGAAGACCCACATAAGGAAATAATGGCTATTTCCTTAACACCATGTGGAAGTTTTAAGCTAGCAGATAATTACACAATGCAGACTAATGTGGTAACATGACTCTTCAAAGAGGTCCTACCTCTGCTTGATTTTAGGGATGTTCTGTTTTTTTCCAAGCTTCTGAGGTGAAGCTGCAAAATGTAATGAAAGCACGTGTGGCCCTTCATGTTTATGCTGTCTGTGGAATGGGGTCCTGATTCTAACAATATTAGACCAAAAGACTGGAGGGAATAAAACACAGAAGCCTCCCCTTAATACAGAGCAAGTTAAATATATTTTAAGAGGCATAATATCTACATTATATATTTGACTTATGCATCAGAAAGGCCTTTATACTGAACTGTGACACCTGGGGATGATACTCAGCAATTCCAGCTGTGCATTGCATTTTGATTCTCCAGTCAGTTGAAGACTAACGTTTTAACACCTGCTTCAGCTAAAACAAGGTCTGTAATTGTCAGAAAAAACAATGTCCCTTTTCTGCTCAGTTTGTAATCACACTTTTAAAAGCAGTTAATTTACCTGAGTGTTTGTGACTTCTGCCATCATTTCTCTCCTTAATGGATGATATACAGGTTGAAGAAAAAAATACATAAATCTGTGTTCAAAGCATATCCAGTAGATTTAGGTTTCTTTGAATAAAAAAATTGTCTTGAATACACAGTACAGTGGCAGTCAGGATTACAGAACTCATTTTTCTGTTAGGGACTGTTTACATTTTATTGGTTTTTCAGCTATAGTGTACTCGCAATTCTTTGAAACAATAATCCTGTCCAAAACTCACTGTAACTGTGTGCAGACCAGTTTGCATTACTCCATACAAGCACTAGAAGAAGATAAACATAGATGTCTGTTTTCTAACTAACAGACCTTCTTCTATATTAAACTTAACCCGATAATGTTGTTACAGTCTGAGCTGGAAACAGGAATCCTTGCAGGACCTAACCTAGATCCAGGAACTCCTGGGCTGACACCGAGCCAAAGTAAAGTGCGGGAAACTGGGTCACACTATGACATGTACAGGGCAGCAGGAGGGGATCGGAGCTGAGCCTGACCTGCTTATACTGGCAAGAGCACAAGAGATGAAAGAAACTGGGTGTGCTTGGTGTGTGTGCTGCCCAAGAGCTTGATGAGACTTGAAATGAGGTGGGGACTAGAAAAGGAAAGCAAGGTAATCAGGAAGCTCCAGTGCAGGGAACAGAGGCTAAAACTTCAGATCAATAGTCTCTTTTTTATCCATTACCACTTAGTTACCAACTGAAATTAAATCAGCCTGGTGCCAGTTCACACTCAAGCATCCTAAAAACGTAAAACATTTTCCATGCAGACAGGCTCTTTCAGGATGAAAAGCACTATTTAATACAATATTATGAATAAAGATCAACTTTGCCTTGCAAATATTCAGCGCCAATTTGAGTCAACAGTTGCTTACCTCTGCACGCTAGCAGAACAACTGTTTAGACAGAGACACTGTATGCTGTTTATCTTCTGTTAACTGAAATTCATCCCTAGGGTTTCAAGGTTTCCCATCTGTACCCAAAAAACATTCAATAGGAAAAGAAGTATTTTCAGGAGTTACCAGAAGTAAAATTCAAAACAGAGTGAAGGCCAGGCAGAGACAAACTTATGCTCCCTGTGGGAAGCTTGCAGGGGTGCCAAAATATACAGAGGAAGCAACATCTAAAAAACAAATCCCTGAAGACCCCCAACTTTATTTTTCAAAAGAAAAACAAAACGCATGAAAAAAAAGTTTCAGAAATTTCTTTGAATCTGCCCCAAAGTAAGCCAGAGCCTCTGGTTAAGTAACTGCAAGAATGTTGCGCAAGAAAGGCAGTCAGCAGTCAAAAAGCTGAAGTACCAACTTCCACACAAGAAACAGGTCTTGGTCACTGCCCCCAAGCCAAGGTGGAGCAGGAACACGGGGTGTGGGTGGCTGGGAAACCTTCAGATGTAAAGATCAGTATCTTGTAGATGGGAACCCTCCACGTTAATCTAAGGGTGGTATTACAAGCAAATATATTCAACGCATGGAAACATATAACTTGCTGTGAATAATCAGATGAAATTTTGGCAGTAGTAAAATGGAAATTATTAAGGAAGAAGGCAACACAATCCAGATAAACAAACTTGAGCTTCATCTGAAGCTTCCCAAAAAAGGAACTGCGGAAATAGTTTTGCAAAGACACTTAAACATCCATAAGACTTACGAATGTCACAGTCAAAGTTTACAGTTGTGTAATTTCAAAATAATGCAAGTCCTGTAACTCTTCTCCTCCTTCTTACCCATCTACACCAAACTCGAATTTTTACCATGGAAGCCGTGAAACTTAAGAGTTCTTCATGACAACAAATACTCTTAAAAGAGAAGAAAAGAAAATAATTTGAGCTTGATAATCTGAGTTTTACACACTGTGTGTCATCACTTCATCGCCAAGGCGTGATTCGGAAACAGACACAGCAGCATGCAGCCAGGCTACTTACACTGTCTGGAAAAGCGCCCGCTAAGATCATGTTGCAGAAATAATTCACACCTGCAGCAAAGCTGCACAAAACATCATCAACTCGCCGATTTTGACAGGCATATGCCGACCGTAGCGGGAGGAAAGAGTTTCTGTATAGACGAATGTGAGTAAGAAGTATGAAACCCCCTTTCCGCACCCCAAGTAAAGCCAGGCAGGACCCGAGCGCTTCTCTTGGCCATATCCCGCCGCGGGCCCACCGGCGGAGGGTCGCCTGCACCCGCCACGGCCTCCCTCGCCCCGAGGCGGCCTCGCAAAGGAGAAGGGGGCCCGCCCCGGGATGTACCAGCGGAGCCGCGGCCCCTTTGGCCCGGCGGCGCCTTCGACGCCCGGTTCGGCCCAAGGGCGCCCGACCCCAGCGCCGGCCCGGCCCGGCCCCGCTGCCCGCTCCATGCGCCTCGCCCCACGCCGGCCCCGCTCACCCCCGCTGGGGTCGGGACCACCCCGAGCACGCCCCGAGGGGCGGAGGGGCCGAGACGCACACGCCGCGCCCCCGCCGTGGGCATCCCGGCCCGGCCCGGCCTGGGAGGGGAGAGGAGANTCGTGCCCACCGCGCCTGCCGCCGCCCCGGCCCGCACGGCTGAGGGGCCGCCCCATCTTCCTCACCTCTGCCGCCCATCAGGCACGTCCGGCCAGTTTTGACGGCCGGGTTGCCGGTGGCATTAGCGTGTCTTACAACAAACTCTCCGCTCGCCGTGCAGCGGCGGGCAGGAGCCCCTTCAGGAATACCTGGAAGAGTTTAGGTCAGAGCTGCACCCCGGCGGACACGCCGTACCTTCAAAAAGCCTCCCCTTACATCTTCTGATGCATGCTCCTGTAAACTTCATTCCCTAACTAGAAGACGAGGTATTTCCATAGCCAGTCAATCAGAATCAATTACATTGGAAAAGACCTCTGAGATCATCAAGTCCAACCTATGACCAAACACCACCTTGTCAACTAGACCATAGCACTGAGTGCCACCTTCAGTCTTTCCTTAAACATGTCCAGGAACAGTGATGGGCAGCCCATTCCAATGTCTAATCACCTTCTGTGAAGAAATCCCTCCTAATAGCCAACCTAAACCTCCCCTGGCTCAGTTTAAGACTATGTCCCCTCATCCTGTCACTGGCTGCCTGGGAGGAAAGGCCAGCCCCCACCTGGTTACAGCCTCCTTTCAAGGCAGCTGTAGAGAGTGAGTAGTTCTCCCCTGAGTCTCCTTTTCTCCAGGCTAAACAATCCCAGCTCTCTCAGGCACTCCTCACAGGACCTGTGCTCCAGACCCTTCACAAGCTTTGTTGCCCTTCTCTGGACACACTCCAGCTCCTCAATGTCCTTCCTGAATTGAGAAGCCCAGAACTGGACACAGTACTCAAAGTGTGGCCTCACCAGTGCTCAGTACAGGGGAAAGTGCCGAGTACAAAGGGAAAGCAGAGCCTGCCTGTGGGGTTTACTATCCTAGTAAAGCTCTGAAACACAACATTTGCGAAACTTATATTGCATTTTCAATCTAGGGGCCCAATCCTGACCCTACTTGGCTTCAGTGGGAGCAGGAGTCGGCCTTGTCTTAGGAACAACATTTTTCAGTATATAATGACCAGGAAGAAATCCACGTTACTATGTGCCATTCTGCTTTCATGCAAAAATCATGGTTTGTTCATTAAGTGGTACCTTTTGGTTGTAAAGTATTCCCCTGTGTGTCAAGTACATAAGTAGATCTGCATGTGTACAGAATAAAATTTAACTCTCTAAAAAGCTTGCAGCATGTATTTAAGAGCTGAAAAGGAAGGCTTAGTGCAGAAGGTATTTTAGCTAAGAATTAAAGCCAGTTTATAGCAGTAAAAGACTGCCAAATGATTTTTAAAACTGTGCTCAACTAACCTGCACAATAATACTGTTTCAAGCAGAATTCTTACAATTCATGTTTAACATACTCAGAGGAGCTCGAGGAGATTTACTGATAAGGATTTCACAGCATTAGGAAGGATGAATTTAATTTTTTATTTAAAATAAGGCTTTTATTTGAATACTTAGATCTAGCTTCTGTTAGTTTTTCAGTGCTATTTTAACCCCTGATAGCTAATTCCCACACAGAAGTCAGCTTGGGAACTAGTTTCCAGAAGGGGGTCTGAGAAGGAGGAGTGGTTTCTGACTCCTGAGGGATGTGGCTATGGGAATTCCCTCTGCCTGCCAGGACACGGATCACCGGCTGCTGCCCTTCCTTCCTGGGGTCCCAGTGTGACACCCCAACATGACCACCTCACCACCTGGTGGTCTCCAGCCAACTCACCCTGACTACGTGAAGTACCTGGGATTCTGAGGCAAAGCAAGGTGGATGGGAGCCTCCTTAGCAGTTCCCAAAAAGCAGGATCTTCTAGTTTGCTGAGAGATTACGTGGGAAGCTCTCCATCTGTAAAAGCATTTTGTACACCTCACTTTCTTAGCCAGCACAGAATAAAGGGCCCAGTGTGATTCCTTGATACCTTTTGGATGTCGGGTTACGTGATTAAAAGTGTAATCCCTGTTAACACAAAGACGCAGGGAGAACAGAGACAGGCAGAGAAACCTCAGTACTTTCATCAGGGAAAATGGACCACACAACACTGGCTGCTCCCAAGCACATCAGAGAAAACTGATTAAACCTTGGTAGGTGGTGTGAAGTCTGCCAAGAAATTGTCTCCCAGATGCCTTGCAAAGTAAAGGTGATTACTGCCATGGTGTAGGACATATGGAGGCATGCAATGGGAACAACGCTTTAGGAACCTGTGAGACTTACCATACAATGTTTAGGGCGAAGGCCACAGGAAGGGAAAAGGAAATCTCTGAGGTGGATCGAGGAGGAAAAAATGGAAAATAAAGGAAAAAGGGGATGAAAGGGCTGGCCAGATCTAGCTGTGCCCTGTGTTTGACCACCACAGCCTACCCTATATTCTAATTAAATCCTGTTTCTAGCAATCTTACATGTAGGTGCGCTATCAGTTTTGAGGGGATATGTGTGAACACCAGCGAACTTCAAACGAGATTAGCCAACAAGAGGTCTGAATATGTGTAACCAAATAGGACCACAGACCCCAGGTCAACAATACACACACTGGTTCTCTTTACCCTCACATGAACTGCCTTTGTATCTCCAGGGGAGATTTCTGGGTTTGTCCCTCAAAGCAAGTTGTGATCCCAGCTCTGTTGCAGACTTTGTGTGGCCTCAAGCAAGTCATTCTTGTCAACCCATGCTTTGACTCTTGATGAAACTACCAGCCATCTACACCACAAAGATAAAGGATAAATAAATAATTTCAGGTTGCTCAGAATGTGGCTAGATTCTGAATGGCTACCAGTAATGCAGGGTACCAGCCTATAATCAGGACAAACAAGGAATATATCTGAAAAAGAGATGAGCCTCATAGTAAATTATGCTGAAGTAATGACAAGCTGTCATAAGATCCATTACAAGAAAGCCACATCTTTTGGCTTTGTGCACTGTGGTTAAAGGCTAGAAAGGGGAATTTTCTTCAGAGACAAGCTTATCGCAGAAGACTTATTTGTATTCCTACAAGATCACAAAATTACAGAATCACAGAATGGGTAAGGTTCGAAAGCACCACTGGTGCGACCATCTGGTCCAAATTCCTTGCTCAAGAAGGATTTCCCTAGAACACATTACTCGGAGTTGTGTCCAGACAGCTTTTGAGTATCTGCAGTGAGAGAGACTCCAGAACGTCTCTTGGAAATCTCTTCTAGTACTCAGACACCCCCACACAGTAGAGTTCTTCCATATATTCACGTGCAACTTGCAGTGTGTCAGATTCTGTCTGTTGCCTCTCATCCCAGTGCTTGGAGCCAGCGAGGAGAGCCTGGCTCCATTCCCTTGGCAACCCCTTTCAGATACATAAGTACAGATACATTGATGAAATACCCTCTCAGCCTTCTCTTTTCCAGGCTGAACAGGCCCAGTTCCCTCCTCCAGTCCTTGTAAGAGAGGCTGCAGTCCCCTGATCACCCTTGTAGCCCTCCGCTGGACCTCCTCGAGGAGCTCCATGGCTCTCTTGTACCGTGGAGCTCAGACTGGACACAATGCTCCACATGGGGCAGCAGCAAGCCTGAGTATAAAGTTGTTCCTTTTTAGGTTTTGCAGGCCATGGAGTGTCTCCAACTCACCCTGGCAGACCTGCCAGCTTTTATCTGCGGGGACAAATGATTATTCTTAAGTACATTGCAAAGGATCTGCATCCCCAAAAGATGACCTATCTAGGAAGTACCAATGCTCAGCATGTTGTAAGCTGAAGCTCAAATTTTTCATTTGTTGTTTCTAATCAGCTCAGTATACAACCCATATTTAATTTCACAATCATTCTTAGAAGGTAGGAGTTGATTTTTTAGGGAGTTTACATTGGTTTGAGGCAAAGGAGCAAAATGCAATAATGTCTCTAGGTACAATCTAAATTTGCTGACTTCAACCTGTAAATAGTACTCTGAACAAAATTAATGCTAGTAATTTATATGTGTCATGCCCAGTGACAGGATTGATAATGATGAAAAGTCAAGACTGTTGTAATTAAGGATAAAAATCTGTAAAAATATATTGCAATATTTTGTATGTGACTGAACTGCCACTTAGCAAGTGTGGGAGTTCTGAGCTGTGGTTAGCAACAGCTTTTTGAAGGATTCAATATAATAATAATAATCAATTTTTTAACATACTGTATAAAAATTATAACTGTAGATCCAAATACACATATAAATTTGTCATCAGTATTAACATCTATCAAGTTAAACAGGTATATTAGCATATCAGCCTATATCCATCTATCCATTAGAATTTATCTTCATTATGGCTTTGTGATGTTCTGATCTCTAGCTCTCCCAGCTGTTGAAGCAATATTCTCTCTGGAAAACAGAGTTGGAGATCAGTTGTTAAAGGAGGAGTCATACCAGACGTTCAGATTCCCTCAAATGATTCATTTGCTTCTCTCAGCTTAACATGTGAAGGGCTATTAACTACGTGCATTGATGTGGTCCTCATCACTATGCCAGTTTAAAACATAAGGATCAAATAAAAAGCAATGGACAGTTCTCAGACGTGCAATTACATTGGCAGCCTTCTCAAAAAAGGCAGATTGAACTAGGATGGGCCTCAAAGAGTGAGTGAGACAAGCCTCTCCTGTCCCCTGCACACCATGGGCTCCAGAGCCTGCAGTGGCAGGAAGCACCTGGGCAGACTCATGCACCTTCCCTTGAGCTCCAGAAGTGCCAGGCTTGGATTCAGGCATCCACCCAACCTCCGTGGCCTGCCTCTGCACTCCCAGAAGCACATTCCTCACAGCTTCCTCAGCCATGCAAATGGTTAATTCTAGGACTGGACTCTAGAAATGTGAGCTCCATACTTTGTGTGCAAAAGAGGAGTTTAATGAGCCTCCAGAAAGAGTATGTTATGATGGACCAAATCTAGGATGTTCTGCTAGTATGAATGAGGCTATCTTAAGTATGAAAACCTCTTCCTCCTCTCCTGCCAGGCTCTGGGCTCAGCAAGTTAGAGACTCATAGCTCTCAACAGCCACTGACTTTTCTGCTCTAGGGCTATGGAAATAGGAGGTCCTGAAGCTTTGTCCCATTCATTTTCATTTCTTTCTTTGCCCAGCCTGCAAAGGGCCCTCTAAGGTGCAGCTCCTGTTTGGCATGAGCAGCTCTAACACTCCCTGTTCGGGACTCAGAAACCAGAGATGAAAAGTCTTGTGAGGTCAATTTGTCCATAACCTGGGCAATGTAGGACTGAGAGTGCAATGGGATGCTTTTGGTCTTGAGCTCTCCCATATTGCCAAGGCTGTGGTAGGAGTAGCATTTCCTGACAGCAGGGCAAGGGGCTTAGCTCAGGACTCTGCCTACCGTGATGGCAACTTGGGAGTATTTCTGGGTGATGTCTCTGTGTTCCTGATAACACAAAAGGTGCAAGATCCCACCCCTAATTTTTATCACTCAGGTGCCACACAGCTGTTTTTCCTCATCCTTATTTTACTCAGAGCGATGTTAAATTTCAGCTGGATCATTTTCAGAGCAGTTTTCCCTCTTCCAGCCACCCTCACACACCTCCCACATACTTGCTAGCACCAGTCTGTCTGTACTGTCCCACATCCCTTGCTCAAGCCAAGTAAATTCCCAGTTCCAACTACTCTGATACGAAGGACAAAGTTCAAAATCAGAAATGCTGGTGGAAAGTTCTGATCCCTGTTTTACATTTTAATCTTGCTCTGTGAAGTGACAGGGGGCTACACTAGCAAAATCAATTGCAAAATAAAAACAGTTTCCAAAAAATTGCATCCTTTCTATCTTACCTGTTGCGCCGGTTTTGGAGACGTGGAGGTAATTTTTTTCACAGTGGCTAGCATGGGGCTGTGTCTTGCATTTGTGCTGAAAACATTGATAATAGAGATGTTTTTGTTATTGCTGAGCAGTGCTTGCACAGTGTGAAGTCTTTTCTGATTATTGCATCACCCCACCAGCATGTAAGCTGAGGTTGCACAGCTGGAACAGCTGACCCCAGCTGACACAGGGTAGCCCAGACCATATGACATCATGCTGAGCATAAAAAGCTGGGGAAGATGGAAGGGGGACATTCAGAGTGATGGCATTTGTCTTCTCAAGTCACCGTTGTGTGAGGGGGCCTTGCTCTCCTGCGGATGGCTGAACTCCTGCCTGCTCTTGGGAAGTGGTGAATCAAATCCTTGTTTTGCTTTACCCATGTGTGTGGCTTTTGCTTTCCATAGGAAACTGTCTTTCTCTCAACCCATGAGTTTTCCCACTTTTACTGTTCTGATTCTTACTCCTATCCCACTGGAGTGGAGGGAGTGAGTGGCTGTGTGTGGCTTGGCTGCTGTCTGTGGTTAAACCAAGACACCTATTTATAAATGTAGAGATCAATTAGAAAGTTCTATAGTTACAGTTCTCTAGCTACAAAGCCAGACAGAGTTCTTGTTTACAAGGTCCTCACCCCCCACCTCTCACCCACTCAGGTCACAGTTTTATTACACTTTATCTTCTGAGTACTTGTGTTTTCTGGAGCGACTCATTAAAAATCCATTGCATTTGAGGGGGAAATGGGTGGGTTTAATTCAAAATGCAATTTTGTTTCTTTTGTGTGAGTTTTAGTCTTTATCTAACAGGTCAATATTTTCAGCCAGTGATTTTGAAATAAGTAATCATAGACAGCATGTAGAACAACAAGATAATTATGCTGTTCCCAAGTCTTCCAATCACTTCTTGGGCAATCAGCATATCAGTACTTTCCACTGAGGTAATGGGCAGTGTGTGAAATTTCCAGGCTGCTTCCAGAATCTAAAGTAGATGAAGACAAGTAAGCAGAGGGGATTATTTGGCAGAAAAGTAGCTAATCAATAAATGAATGCCCAGATCAATACATATCCCCTAGCAGGACCACAGCAGTTTAGCTCCAGCTGTCCCTTAAAGAAAGTCTAACAAATAAATAATAAAAGTCAAACTGATTTGTCTAGATAATGAAAATTTGCTGTAATTTGCAGCAAAATGACCTAAGACTATATTATGCATGTAAATCCCCTGCAAAAGTAAAATTTTACACCTCCCATGGTGTCTATGTCACCTGAAGGTCTGAAAGTTTAACTCCTGCCTCTGGTTTAACGCCTATTTTAGAAGTAGAGTGCCTCTCTTTTGCTCCAGAGCACGAAAAAAATCACATCATGAAAGCCAGCTTTTAAGTGCATATGTGGGAATCTTTTTGTAAATAGTTTCACAAAATATTTGGTGCTCTCTCACACTGATGCCTTTGTATACAGGGTAGAGGAAATGTAACCAGAAGCAGGCAAGTAATTAACACCACAAGGTGGGAGGCAATGGAGTAGCCCGGATCCTAAAAACTTCATAGGAAAATAAGCCCTAAGCTAAAACTGAATTTTCTGAGTGCCAGATCTTAAATTAATTCTTTTGGAATTGAACCCTGAGGTTCTAAGTCAGACTCCTTTAAAATGGTCTTGACCACAAAATTACTTTGTGATTAGGTAAAAAGTGAAGGAAGGAATGCATCTTATCTCTTCAAAGCTCTCCTGAAATACAAGGCAACAAGATGTCAGAAGAAGATAACCTACATGGTGTTTGCAGTTCCTAACTGGGAACCTGGCTGGTATATGAAAAACCATGAATTAAGTAATTTTGTGTTTGCTAACAAGGGTAAATTGAATGGTTTTTTACATTGAAATGTATGTTTAAAATGTTTTATTTTTAAATGATAATCTGGAATTTGGAGTTTGTCCAGGATTCAGTCTTTTCAATGGCCAATGTTCCTCAAGCTGTTCACAGATAAAGTCCTCTTAAGCACTTCCAGGGTTCATCTGGCTTTTTAGATGTCTGCTTTAGGATGAGCTAAATCCCCAGAAATGCCTAGTTCTCTCAATTAAATGTGAAAGAAGCCCACAATGTCTGGCTCCAGTGGAAACAACTGCACTGGAAATGTCTGGAGCTTTTAGAGATGCAGAGCCAACACCCTGTGAGCTGCAGCTCTCCTGAGGCAAGAGGGGGTGCTTAAACTGGGGCTCAGATCCCTTCTCCCACTCCTGAGGTACACCCATCAGTAGTGAGTACAGCAAGAAGTTTGCACCCTCAGAAGCACAGGAGACTCAGTAGAAATTTATGACCCACACAGGAGATTGTCCAGGTTTCTCTAATTTTCTGAAGGATTAAAAACTCGCTGGTTATTGCAAGAACCCCTTAATGAAATATAATTTTGGGTGCATGGGAAAAAGGAAAACTTCAGTATCTGCAGCATTTTTAGTGTGGTGGTTCTAGCAGCCCTGATTTAAGGAAAGTCATCTTCCATTTCCTCACCACAGCTTCTGAACACTTGGAAGCTTCCTAACTGAGAAATGGGATGGGTAAATCATGTTTAATATAAAAGATCACAGCACAAACTTGTATGACCCATAGTCTGATGCAGGAGCCAGAAATACTGCATCTCTATTTCCTAGAGAAGAACCTTCAGAGGAAGAGGAGCAACAACTGAATGAATGTGTCCCATGAGCTCAGTTGTCCCAGCCTGACAGCGCGCAGTATAGACACAGGTACGGTATGAATTTAGACAAGTGTTGTGGTTTAACCTCAGCCAGCAGCTCAGCCCCCCGCAGCTGCTCACTCACTAATTCCCCCCTGGTGGCATGGGGGAAGAGAATCGGAAGGGTAGAAGTGAGAAAATGTATGGGTTGAGATGAAGTTCTATATGTAAAGCAAAAGCCATGCACACAAGCAAATCAAACCAAGGAATTCATTCACCACTTCCCAGGGGCAGGTGTTGAGCTGTCCCCAGGAAAGCAGCACTCTGTCACCTGTAACAGTGACTTGGGAAGACAAACACCATCACTTTGAATGTACCCCTTTCCTTCTACTTCACCAGATTTATATGCTGAGCATGGGGTCATACGGTCTGGAACATCCCTGTGGTCAGCTGGGGTCAGCTGCTCTGGCTGTGTCCCCTCCAGGCTTCTTGAGCCCCCCTAGACTCCTCACGGGTGGGGTGAGGAGCAGAGGAGGCCTGGGCTCCCTGTAAACACTGCTCAGCAGTAAAGAAAACATCCCAGTGTTGTCAACACTGTTTCCACCACAAATCCAAACATAGCCCCATGCCAGCTACTCTGAAGAAAATTAACTCTATCCCAGCCAAACCCAGGACAATAAGGGTTATGATTCTGTGATATTTTTATTATTGACTGTTTGTTTGCAACCAGTGCAGGGTGTTGGATGGGAATAAGACCCCAAGTTGTAATGGGGAGTTGCTCTTATTTTACACAAGAGAGCAATGGCATATTGAAACACTCACTTTGATGGCTTCCCTTGTCTGCAGGGAATGCTCAGTAAAAGCTTTCTGCTATGTCTGGATCGACATAACTGGGATTGTTGGTCCCACATGAATTGAGCCAGGAAGTACTGCAGTACAGAGATGGTCCAGATAGGAAAACAAATGTCAGTGACAGACAAGATCTAATTTCAGCATTAGGCTAACGATGTGACTGATGCTTAGCCAGTAGGAAATTATTATGGCCTAGATTAGATTATGCATGCAATGTCAGAAGAGCCCTCCTCTACCCCTGCATGCATCCCTGCCCTTCCCCACAACTCTACAAAGAGCAGTCGGCCCCTTGCCTCTCTTCCATCACACTCTTGTTAATACAGGTAGGTCAGCAAGCTGTATAAGCAATTACAAGCTCCGTCATAATGTTCTATCACCCACCCTCCCTCAACCTTGCCTGAAATCTCATTAAAGAAAGGAAAGAAAAAAGAAAACCTGTCTGTATGGAAATCCAAAGTGACCTCTCTTATGCATCCATGGGTATTTGCTTCACCTGCCAGAAGCACAAAGGACTTTTCAGGTCCAGAAGCTGCTTGCAGCATCAGCAGGGCCAAGAGCAAAATGAATGACTTTGCCACAGGCCAGAATGGGAATTTGAGCCCTAGCAACTCCAGTCTCACCTGAAACTCTCCACCCAGCAATTCCCACTGGCACAGCACTAGCCAACAGGACTCCCCCAGCAAAAAAAACTCTCCTCTCTTTCTCTGTCCAACAAAAAGAGCAGGTTTGAGTTACAGTAAAGGACAGCTTATGTTTATGAAATGTTCTTTCCAACGTCACTGATCAGGAGTGAAGCCACCTATTCTCACACTCTAGCCAGAGTTAACAGAGCACTGTGCAAAGCCACACATCCACACACATGAAGCCCATGTTACAAAGGGGGATGGCAAGGTATCTGGTAAAGGACTATCTAGCTGACTTCAGGAGACAATGGACAGACTTCATGGAAATAGGGAAACACCACCGAATCACTATCAGGGAAGCTATTTCTATCATGTAGGCTTACCATCAAACCTCAGCCCAAAAGTCTGGAAGAAAGGTACCAGTCTAACAGGAGGTGTAGGAAAGGGTATAGCAGAATACAGGAGTGATCCCTGTTTCTTCACATGTGGCTGCATAACATCAGGGGTTGTGCAGAAAGGGAAGAAACTGTACAGGAGAAGGTTTGGGTTTCTCTGTTCAGCAGCACATACCCAGATCTCTGAGAACCTCCTTGCTTGAACCCACGTGAATCTGGATCAGCTCTGCTGACCTAAGTGTCTCATAGGTGTGCATCAGACTTAAACTGAAAACAAAATAAAGTTTTCACTGCCTTGAAATTTCATATGAAACCAGTGCTAATCTGGATCTGAAAACAAAATGACTCAAAGTCAAAAAGGTTCATTTTTTAGAAGCTGGTGCTAATGCCCATGAAATAGCTTCATTACTGTTTGTGTTACAGTTTTGCATGAGATGTTGCACAAATCCTCAGCATGGGCTTGTCCTGCACTTAGATGGCCGGAGGGGTGATTGATTTATTTGGTAGCAGCTGAATGTTCAGTGTATTGTTAGAAGCCCTTTAAGGTTGACTACAGCACTGTATAAGCATTCCTTTGGGTTAGCTTGTAAAAATTTAGTGATATACACAGGCAGTGCTCCCCTGAGCTTGCAGACAGCAGCAGAAGTCAGGTCCTAGCAGAACTGTTTGAAATGCTGGTGTCTGAACTAGCTGGGATGGCATGAAAATGGGATTTATCTTTGTTAACCCTCTTTTCTAAACTTTATTTTTGAGTCAATTATTTCCAAGTTTGACCTTTTTAGTGGCTAAATTGTGACTCACACTCAGTTTTAGCAAGTCAGATTAAGCTGGCCTGAAACAAGCTGAGAGGTATCATTTAAAAGATGGCTGTCCATAGTCAAATTTCTCCATGGAAAAAAAAAGCAAGCTCCAGCCTGGAAACACATTTGAGTATAAGTTTTTGTTCTGTACAGTGAGTGAAGATTGTAAAGCATAGAAAATGGATAAGTAAAGAAAAATTCCTCAAGAGAATCCTATGGTAAGCAGAGTTGGAGACTCTAAAAGAGCAACAAAAGTTGTAAAAGTATTTCTTTAAGACTGAGACAGATCACAGCAATAGCATGAGCCCCTCATAGCAAATTTCCTGCCTTCATCACTAAGGCAGGAGGACACAATTCTCTTCTGTTCTGTACAGAGGAGGAAGGAGTTAATTAATTGAGACCACATCAGGTCTGTTAAGATACTTTAAAGCAAATTGTAAGTAAACAGGAAGCCAGGCAACAGGAATGCTAAGAAACAGCTATTAACATCAGGCAATCTAACATCTCCTGGTCAAGACAACTTCTGTCTGGCATGTTATTACAGATCGTCCATCAATCCTGTCCCAAATAAAAGATAAAGAGTTAAACCAATGTTTAGAGTCTGCCCTATTGTTCTGAAGCAGGAGATAAGAGTTCCCAGATCATCCATGTCAGAGATATATGGCCTAAATGCAATGCAAAGATTTACCAAAGGCACTTAAGAGCTTCCAAGAAATCCTTCCAGGAAAGAGATACTCTCAAAAGATTGAAAAATGACATTTAAAAAAAATCTTTCTTGAAGCATGTAGGATTGAAACAAACTTCTTGCCCTTAACTCTTACCTCCTCCAGCTCTCTTTTGGCAGTGATATCAGAGAATTCTTCATGGCATCTGTGATTCCTGTTTAACAGTGTATCTTCATGAATGTCATTGTAGGGAATCACTGAGGACTATCCCTATGGGGAACATCAGAAAAATGCAAGAGCAGGCACCTTGAGGGAAAAAAAAGGTACTAAAAATAGAGAATAAATCTTTGAATTTAACCTGCATTCAGAAGAGAGAATGGGGACTTACACCAGGAATGGAAAAATAATTTCAGACTGTAAAACTAGCCCAGAAAGTCTTTGCCTTGGCAGAGTACTGGTGTGCTGGCACCCATTTCCAGCGTGAGTTGTATTAGCTGACCAAGAGGATATCCTATTCCATCCACATTCCCTGTTGAGAGCCAACAGCGTTTCATTGCAGTTGTTTCCCCACTACTCTTTACCTGGTTGGGTGATGGTTTCCCGAGGTGCTGGCCCTGTGCTCAGCCCAAGGAAGACACCACCCACGCCTGTGACCTCTGTTCAAGGCTGCTATAACAGTGTTCTTTCTTGCAAGTGTGGTGCAGCTCCTGGCTGCTTGCCGTAGGTGGTGAGACAACCTGCCTGTTTCTGGGGGGCAGACAGCTGCCTTCCTGCTGCCCTCAGGCGGTGTTCAGTGTGAGGTCTCAGGTGGCCAAAGCCTACCAGCATGGCAGAGACCGGTCCTTCCCTAGGGAAAGAAAGGGACCATGGGGCACAGACTCTGGGAAGTGCCCAGGCTCTAGTTTTTCTAGCCTGGGCTAAGTACCTGCCAGGGCTTCTTCCCCTATAGTGTTTCCAGAAGAGAAGCTTAGACTGATGCCTGGCGTTAGCTTGCCACGGCTTCATGCCCCAGCGGGGGACTATCAGATGGGACTGGTACTGCTTTGACCTGGATTTCACAGATGAGAGGCCCCATCCCGGTCTCCCAGGCCACCCCATCCATGCTGTGGTTGGTGGTGCCCAGCAGCCTGGCACACGTCAGCTGGCTGCGGTACTGTGCTTACACATTAAGAGTGCCATAATGTGGGGTGGCTGCTTCCAAGCAAAACAACCTTGTGGCCTGCTGCCTGCTCCCTGCACTTCCAGAGCCTGCTAAACACCTATCATGGGAGCAGTGAAGTGCCCCTGTCCACGCCTGGGCCATCTGAGGCTTTATCTTCCGAGGCGGCATTCCGTGGGAGAGGGGAGGGGCGCAAGGAGAGGGGAAGCAGGGGCTGGGGTGGCCCCCCCAAGTCCTGCTGGGCCCCGTGGCAGTGTCCCCCAGGTAGTGGGCAGGGAGGAGAAGCTGGCCGCAGGCACCAGACCTGCCTGCACTTTGTCTCAGAGGACTTAACACCCTTAGTCCCCCTCTCCACCTGACATGTTTGCACACAAAGCACTGCCAGTCCTCCTCTAACAGGCATTATATTATTATAAGCATTTATCTAAGGCACCCAGGACCTAGACATTGTAATTAGGGAGCAGTTAAGGTCAGACAAGTGATTAGTTAACAGTAGTTCTCTGACTCAGCTTACATGCCGTGTTCATTCTTCACTCAAAACCATGCCATTTGCTGACAGTCATACAGTTTTCTGCTAGGTAATCCCGAACATGTGAGTGTTTGGCCCTGAAATTTTTTCACAAAATTACCAGAGTTGAAGAGTGAATTACTGTCTTCCCAGATAGCATTTCCCCTGGCCTGCCAGCACTGAGCTCTCTCATGTGTATTTAGTCCTCTCCCATGACATCCTGTGCCTGCATGCACATGGATTAGCAAAAATAAATGGCCATGGCAGGGAGGAAAATACTTTCCTTGATTGCATATCTGTTCCATGGTAATTATTTTCTTTTCAACTTAATGCTTCTCTTTGTATCTCCTTCCTTTTTCCCTACCAGCCTTTTCCAGTAAACAAGAGAGCTTGCAAGATTAGATGAGATTTTTATTTTTTTACTTTATGAAGGGCACATCAGCACATAAACTTACTGGACATGGAGCATCTGTAGCTGCTCAAAAGACTGCACGAACAGCACTAACAGCAGGCAAACCAGTGTGCTCTTCAGCAAAGGCACTGCCCTCCAGTGCCCAGGGGAGACAGTCCAAACCATTACGCAGAAGATCAGGACAACAGCAAAAGTCTTTTTGGCTTTAAAATATGCAAGGCTTCAAGTAAGGGAAATGATCCTTTTGGAGCAGAAAGCCTATCCCCTAAATGCAGCTCAAGCCATTAGAAAACAATCTAATATGGAGTACTTCTATTATTACATGACTAATATTTCCACTTTCAAACTATCTGGCCAAAAACTACCCCAAAAACATGTTAAAATATAGTTCGAATACCAAATATATTCCTAGAGCTGTGTTTGCTTTTTGTCTCTCTCCCATTGCACTGTCTGACTTTTCTCTCACGTGCTAAATTCATCATCTGCCTGTTGCATCAGGTGTGTACCAAACCCACCCCTGCTCTGCAGATGTGCTTCTGGGAGATGAGCTGGGCCCTGCAGAGATCTACAGGGAACCACCACGGAAAAGTCACCGTGTCCTCACTGAACTACACGTGTTTGGGGAGGACAGCCATCCCTCCAGCCAGAGGAGAGCAATCATTACAGCTAAATCATGGGACTTCAAAGCTTTCACTGCTTTGTAAATCCTCAGCACAGCAGCTGCCGGGTATTGTCATGGTGAGCAAAACTGATCAGTCTCATTTAATCACGTCACACTTCATTTGTGCCACAAGTGTCAGGAAGCTGGTCAAAACAAGGTTAACGGGCTACAGTGCGTCACAGGCCAGTAATCAGATTAAGCGGGCAGTTGCCCAGTTACTGGCCATGATTATATCCACACCATGATACTGCTTTTAACTATTTGTGACTGGGTTGCCAATCTGGTATTAGAGGCAGGAAAGACAAGGCTAAGAACCCAGGGGAAATTAGTTACTGCTAGAGATTAAATGAAGCTTTCACAAGGTGCAAAATAAAAACTGACAAGAAAGATATAGAAGTATTTGCATTTTCATACATAATCTATTTCTTCTTTTTTAATATTGGAAGGGACCATTTGTATGGACACAATAACTTTTAAACTATCATTTATAACCACATATATTTACCTTAGCACAACCCACTAAGCAATCTATTAAAAACTGAGAAAAATGCACGACGCCTTTTCCTCCTGTTTTATAGGTCATAATAAAATAGAACCTTTCCTTTGACACCTCCTTGATTATTCAATTTGGGATGCATTTTTCTTAGCTGTCAGATTTCATTGCTACATCATCAGCTCAATGCGGACAGCGCATAAACTGTATGTTGTCAGTGCAGCTCCAGGTCATGTTACAAATCTGTGGGGTCCTGCAGACTAAGTATGCAAAGAGAGTGATGTAATCTGAAAGGAGACGCAGGTCAGTCATGCTGATGTCCCTGGCTGCGTGGCATCAGCCTAAATACTGGGCCTTGATGTAGAGTTGCTATGGGAAATAACAATGTAATAAATTCAAACATTTTAAAAACACCGTGTTTTGAAGCCAGCGTGATAAATAACGATACAAAGTCTCCTCCTCCCCCTTCCTTCAGTTTTTAGAGGGAAAGTCACAGGATTTTGATGAAGAGGGCAAGTGTGGGCAGGAGGGTCCCGTCATGGTGGTGCCTCCTGATGGCAGTTGGAGCAGCCACTGTGCTCTTCCCTTGCTGTTTCTTAGGCAGATGAAACAGAGAGGCACAGAATCAGAGATGATCACCCAGCTTACACCATGAAATACTTTCCCTTTGCTGAGATGTTAATTTAAGGGAGAGTAAAAATATTCCCAAGTTTGCACAGAAATACATAATTAATGAAAAGATAATTAAATTGTTTTATTATTTTGGGAGTCTGACCTTTTCTACACTGAGATTCATGTTCTCTGCCTTGGCATGTGTTCCTGTGAAAAGTTAGACATCTGTTTCTCTTCTGTGACTCTGGTTTTACTGTCTGTAAAGCATATTTGATCCTATTATGATATGAAGCCTTACTACGCTATCAAAGCAACTCAAAGATTCACAAACAAAGCCCTGATTTTCCTTCAAGTACAGCTGTACCAACAGGTAGAGCTCCTCCTATTCAGGGTGTCTGCCTCAAGAAGTTAAAGCATTTAACACAAACAGAAAGAAGTGTTCCTCTATGCCCTTTACTCAGCCAATGGAACACAGACCCAGAACAAGGAACAGAGCCAAGCTAAGAATGATGCCGAAATAATAGGAGATAACAGCATCGTGGGATTTGCACCCTGCACCCTGGCCACCAAGGGGCAGGTTTGCACCCAGCCTTGCCTTAAGTGGGGGCTCTTTAACCAGCAAGGCAAAAAACACTGCTGGAAATCATCTTAACAGCAGAAGACTTGAGGAACCTCCTGAACCCAGGCTTATCCAAAACAGCTGCAGCTGCTGGAGCATATGCTCCTAGGTGAAGTCAGGCCATAGGCACTTTACATTTCAAGGCTGTCAGCATATCCTTCGCTGTCACATCCCCTTGGCTCTCCATCTGGCATACACCTGTGTCTTGCTCCTGGCTCTTCGTAGTGCAGATGTTTGAATACAGGAGAAGCCTTTCCTTCAGCTGGTTCAGAGAGGGTGAAAAATCAACTTCTCCCATGACATCCCAGTCAGAGCACCCCTTAATCCATTTCAGGCAAAATTACCTGGATTAACTTAAAAAATGTAAGAGGTTGCTGCGAGTTATTCTGGTTGGTTTTGCCTGGAACAGGACCAGGAGTGCTCACACAAACCAGTTTGCCAGGAGAGCTGATGAACAGTGGTGGTTATAGCCAGAGGAGGAGGTACCACCTCTGAGTGGCACAGTTGGATTGATGACAGGACTTGTGGCCTTAGCCCTCCACCTGCCAGGAGAAAACTCGCTCGTTTCCCCTTTCTAATACAGGACATAGGTTTTATCCTTGAGGGGGTGTGGGAGAGGCCCAGTACATCTGCACAGTGAAGGACAGTTTCAGTGCAATGGTTTCTTTAATGTGGAGTTGGAGCAAAAGGAAATACAGCTGAATGAGAGACACTCCCCAAAATTCAGTGTTGTCCAGGGAGGGTGGTACAGGCCTGTGGGGACTGTCTGGGGAGAAAGCTGATAATGGGAAAGCTTGCAAAATCCAAACTTAATCTCTTGCGCTGTAGAGAACTAATCCTCAGGCTTGACATTAATCTTTTCAATGGAGATATAACACCCTTATCTTCCATGTTGCTGACTGAGCCAGAAAGTAGGGCCTATGGTCTTTATAGATTGGATATAGAACTGCAGAAATCCTTACACTGACACTGTCTTTCTGCTGGGTCTTTTTAAGATTTCAGTATGGACTGGGCTCCCTTTGATGGCAGCCCGCCTTTGCAGTTTTTAAAGAAACATTCCCATGTGTAGTCCCAATACAGCCCCTTCCCTTGACATTAAAAATCTCTCTTGACTCAGCAAGAAAGAGGCCATTGGCAAGTAGGACTGTAATAACCCAACACTCACGGCACCCCCCTGGATGATCTCCAGAATTGGAGCTGGCTGGCAGTGGGTATGCCTCTGGTTTGTTCCATGGTCTCACATTTGGCATCACCTGAAGGGTGTTCATAGTTTGGGTTTGCTGCCACAAAATCAGTACTTGTGTTGCAAATGAGGGCAGCCAAATTAGCCTCAAGACAAAGCCTTCTTTCCTCACTGGAGCAGAGGCCAAACAGTTTGCCCTACATACAGCACTCGAGCCAAAACCCACTGAGTTTTTTGGTCTTCTGGACTAGGACTGTAAGTTCATCTTCCTCTACCTCTTTCTGACCCATCAGCCCTTCTGAGGATTTTTTTGATTTCTCTTCTTTTCCCCCCTTGCTTCTGTTTTTGCTGTTCTTAGTTTTGTTTCTTTAAAGAGAAAGGCTCTAAGTGAATACAACAGATTGCACAAGCCCTTCCACTAACCAGGGCCTTGAGGCAGGGATATTTAGAAGCTCACAGCATCTCTATAAGCTGCAAGATAACATACAGGCTTCTATGGAATCACCAAATATTGAACTTCATGGTTTGAGATAAAACTCAAAGGATATAATCCTTCATTTACCTGCAGACATGTTGTGGCAGAGGAGCACAGCCTTTCCAGCATTAAAAGCAAACGGTGAAACGTATCTAAATGTATACGTCTTAATATGCATTAATTGCAACAAGAATTAGACTTCATTGGACTGCCAAAATTATAAACCCAGTCAAAATCTTCAGGATTTCCAGATAACTCTAGGATTTGTGAATAACAGAGAAAGTGGCAGTAGCAAGGGAAGTAATCGAAGTTCCTATATATCATATTGATTAAAACACAAGGACTGCCCTTCAAGGAGGAACTTTGCATCAGGAGTGAGATATATTGGCTGCTCTCCTAAGATGCTTTTGGCTCTGCCAGCGGCAATCCAGGGCATATGACTATGTTGTCATAGATAAAAACAAATCTGTGTTTTCAGTCTCTCTACAGTGAAAATATAGCCCAGAAGGCTACATGTCTTAATTAACCCCTTGGGAACAGAAGACAAAAGCAAATAACAAACAGAATACTGCACACATGGAAAGCATTTTGACAGCTAATCCAATTAAGTCAGGTGCGTTTTTTTGTTTGTTTTCATACAAAAGAAAAAGTCACCTCTGTCTGACAACCTAGCAAAAGGTCACACAACACCGGAATCCTGTTAAGAGTCCAAGTTCAAAAACCCAAATGAGGCACTGTGTGGATTTCACCTACCTGCTGTTGCTCTTTTGTTGGCAAGCATTCCAGCTGTGCGTGGGTTGCCGCTTTGCTACACAGGATGCAGGAGCAGGAGTGAGTTATGACAAGCTGACACCACTATTTCCTTTGAGAAACAGATGCCCACATTTGACATCCCTTGATTCTCTTGCTTAAACAATGAGAGCAAATGGGTCTATTTGAAGTTTGTACAAGCAGGGTGCATGTTGCCCTTCGGCTATACACAAACACTCTGAAAACACAATTAAAGCAAGAAGAAAAAAACCCTGGTTTTTCCTTCGCAGCTCAAGAACAGGACACCTGTGCAGCAGGGAAAGAACAGAGGGGGAGAAATGAAGAACAGTTTGTGCTGGGCTGACAAAGATGAAAGATGTTCTGCTTTTCCTGAGCCACTTTTCATCAGTGTAAGAACCCAGACCCTGAGCGGATCCTAGCAGACTCCAAAATGGCAAAAGTTTGTCCCAAATGTTTCATGGAAACTAAATTTTCTTCTGAGATATCTTCTAGTTGATTTTCTACAGAACAGAAAGAAAAGCCCTCTTTTCGGTGAAAGAATTACTTGGCCTCATGGGCATTCATCTGGTGGCAGTGCTGCTCACATCACATCAGAGCCTTATCCGTCGATACCAGGGTAGCACTCAGGGGCCAAGCGAGCTTCCAGGGTCATACAGGAAGGCTGCAGGAAAATCAGAAAGGTGATTTTGCTCAAGTAAACCACTGGCAGGCAGATGCTCCAGCTGTTTTCTTCCCCCACCACAGGGACAGCAGCAGCGCCTGCACAGGGAAGTCACCACGGTTGGTCTTCCTCACAGCCAGAGTTGAGTGCATGTTGTACTCACCAGTGCAATTATGCCTTAAATGTGTTAGAAATAACCTCCAGGAAGACGAGAGGGCTGCTCTCCTGGTGCTGGCCACCTGCCCACCGGGGTGAGGACCTTCCACACCCGACCATCCTCTCTGTACCTCCCCTACAAGCAGCCAGAGCCTGGCTAAGCTCCTGCCTGGCATGCAGTGTACATCCTACTGGAAAAAGCTGGCTGCCTTCTCACAGGAGAGGAAATGGCCTACACACACCTCAAAGAGGCAGGCATCGTCAGCTTATAAATGTGTCCTGAAATTGGTTGTAACTTCAGGCAAGAAATGTAAATCCAATGATCATACGCAGGTAGAATGCCTTAGCCCCAATGCCTGATTATAGGAATGCCGTTCTCAAGGATTGTTTCTTTCCCTCTGTTTCCTTCTTATTTTCTCTCTGATCTAAGCATGATCCCTCAGCCTCTCTACCCAAATCCATTCACACATTTGCTCCCCACGAGCAGAACCTCTTTTTCATGTGAAAAAGACACTGAGGAAAATGGCATTTCCTCAGACAGTTGGCAATAGGACAGGGAAGCAAGATGCACCGAAACAAAATCTTTAACACAATTTTTGAAGTTCCCTTGGCTTTAGATGTTCCTTGTCTCCGGCCAGCTTCCCCCAGCACTCAGTGGCACATCCAGAGAGGCAGGTTGAGATAACCGATGCCAGCCCAGACCACATGCAGTACAAGAGTGTGGGACCAGAGCCACACAGGCAAGTCAGGAAGGAGGTGTGCTTACCCTGGGTGGCTGTTGAGCTGACAAGCTCGCCACCAAAACATCATTTCAGCTTCAGTGTGCCTTGATCCTGGGTCCAAATTGCCTGAAACACCATACCATGGAGCTGTACTGTTTATTGACACATTTGGGCTGAGAGGTTCTCCTTCTCACCTCATCATGGGATCTCTCTGTTTTCTCACTCACAGAAGAAATGCAGCCACTGGGGACGTGGTGACACCAGGAGTTTTCCTTGTCACCAGCTTCCTCGGAGAATGGGCTGGTGCAAGGCAGCAGGACACAGCTCAACATGCAAGTGTCTCATAACCTGCTGGCCAGAGGGTGCAGCTGAAGCAGAATGGTACGGGAGCTCAGGATGGGAACACACGCGTGGTTCGCAATTTGCTTTCTGGCCTGCTGTGCTGCTTTGGTTTCTCCACTGATGTTTTCATTCAGACAGCAGCAATATAAGGGAGAATAAGGTCAGCTTCTGCTTGCAAGTACGAGAAATTCAGAGAAGCTGTCCCAGAATAGGTCTGAATGGATAAATATTGAGAAGCCAAGATGCAGCCCAGCCTCAGTGGCTGAAGAGTGTGCGTGCACGAACATGGAGGTATGGACTACCTCCTCCCTCCCCCTTTCCTCCTTCAGGTTCTGGAGTCATCTCCCTTGTCAAAGTTGCTGACTGAGGAAACAATGTCTTTCTCCTGCTTTAATATAGTTCTACAGTGACTATTTGCCACGAGAGCAGCTGTTTCCCAGTGAGGTATAAAACAGGAAAATTTTCTCCATTATATTGCTGCTGCAGACTTTCTTGGGAAGATGCTTCCCTTTCTGTCCTGAAGCTCCACCTCCCTGGTATACCAACTAACTATCAATATACATATTGAGGAATCTTGTATCTGTTGGAAAGGAATCAAATCCTTTGAATCATACAGTAGAAAAAAAGAATTTTCTTGAAAGGAAAATTCTCATTTGTGCAACTAGGAAGCGAACTGCAGCTCCATGTTAGTTATCTTAGACTCCTTGGGCAGCGAAGAGAACTGCCAGGGTCACCTCGGTAAACAGCGTGAGCAGCCTGGGCGGGAGCGGCCTCGAAGTAGGTGGCGATTGCCTTGGGGTGTGCCCACGGGCTGAAGACTCTGCTGCCACTTAGTCCTGGCTTCTCTGCATCACTGAAGCATCACTACAGCTAATTAACAGCAAACGCAGCGGTGAAATGCTCTCTGCATTAACATATGGTCACCACAAGCAATCCAGAGCCCTGAGCTCACTGACAGCGTTGTGAAGTAACAGCAAGAGCCAGGATTGATGCCAGTCCTGGTTTAACTCAGCGTAGCAATGCTACTTGCCCACGAAGTTTCCTCTGAATTTCATTCCTTTATCCTGTCACTGAATGAAGCACTTGTAGCCAACAAAGCCTCAGAATCTGAGTAATCCTCCCCCAGTGTAAGTAACAGCAGCCCCTTTTGGTGAAGTGCTGTCAGCCCATCTCTCCAGCAAGCAATTCTGGCAGGTGTGGTCGTCGCCTATCTGCACAGGAAACAAAATTGCAGTCAATGTCTCTCCCTCAGCCCACAAAAAGCCTGGAGGAGTATCTTGTGCCATCTGACTTGCCTTCATTAAGTTTCTCTCCTGCTTTGCACTGCACAGTCTGTAAGGTAGGTCGACCATGCAAGACTGAAGCTAGTAATAAATATGTCACGTTGAGCAAATAGGACATGAAAATTGGAAGGAGTAAGAAACCTCTGTGGCACTAGGACTGCTGAGGGGCCTCTGCAAGACTGTTCTTCATTGTGACAGCAAGAGCCTACAAACTACACAAGTAGTACAACATTGGATATATAGCATCTAAAATGCCGTGTTTCTGAATTTCCTGAGGAATCTTAAATCCTTGAGTTTGCGCTCTCTCACACACAGAGGGCAGTTCTGATCATCTGAAAGAGAAAATAAATACTATATATAGACAGCTAACATAATTTTCTGTGGGGAAGTAGGTATTATCACAGCAAGCTGCTGTTAGGCCAATAAAAATTTGAGTTTAACTGAGGATGTATTGTATGAATGTTGTATTCACCCAGATCATCTTTGCTTCTAGAAACATATCTACTTTCTTTAGCTTAATAACTATGAGATGTCTCATTTTATCCCCACAGCAAACCTCAAGTCAAACTGCAGCATGTACGCCAATTAGGTTTTCCTTTTTCTTGCTTTTTTCGGGTACTAGCTTGACTTATGCTGTCTCTCCTTTACCACCTAGGACAGCCCACACAGCCCTGGGTGCACCAGAGCAGCTCAGGGGTTGCAGCTAGGCCAAGGCAAAAGTTGTCAGCTGGTTGTGGTCAGGACCTTCTCTAAGCTCTCAAGAAGAGGAGACAGCAAGTTTCCCTTGGTTTCTTCTCCTGATTCTCCAAACAACTCTGATCCTCCATCTTGTGAAATAGGCTTATATAAAACTATCATATTGCATATAATAACAAGAATCAATTCCAACCACTCTTATTTTTCAAACTCTTAGTATTTCTTCAGCTGGTTTCACACCAAATATATCCACCACCAACAGATGATGTTTGCTGGCTTAAAATGAACAAACTTACTTTCTTCAGCTACTTCCTAGGGAAAAAACCCAAAGATTTTAAGGAAGGCAAAGAGAAAAAGTATGTGTGGGCACATGACAGGTGTAACTGAAGTAAGGAGGAGCATGCTTATTGTTACATAAAATTCACCATATGTTGTGTGGCTTCATTACTCAAATCTTGTATGTGCTTGTTTGATGATGTGATCAGCTGTTGACTTCATTTCATACTGCTGCCAATTCAGGATTTGGTTGATTTGATTTGAGCTGTATCCCTAACCAAGGATTGCATTTTGCTCATTTTCAATCAATTTAGTTATTAAGGAAAAAAAAAGTAGTCTGCTTTAGAAGGTTTTTTAATTATTTGTGTGTATATGGTTATTTCATTTGCAGTAAAGACTAACAGGAAAACACAACCCAGAGCCTTACAGCCAAGTCCCAGAAGAGCCACCCACCCACTGGCTACAGAGGTGGGCAGCTATACCCTTCTGCTTCTCCAGTGTTCACAAGCTGCTAAGATATTTACTGGCTACAAGATAAGTTTCTTGAAGATTACTAGGAGTGTAAGGAAGGGACTTAAGGGACCACCAAGGCCAGTTTCCTGCAACTACAGATAAACGTCTTTTGTAATCCTCCCTCATACACTTCCCACGTAAACTTACTAACGTGTAGCTTTCAAAAGTGATAGTATTTCTCTCTTGGGAGTTATGTACTGTTATCTATAAACCATGGAGTAAGATAATTGCTTTCCTGTAAGTGTTTTAGAAAATTTACATGGATAGATGACACCTCAAGCTGTTGCTCAAATCTAGGCATTTTTCTTCAACAGCCTTGATGTCAGACAAAAGCTAACGGAGCTGTGTAGCATCAGTTCCACTTTTGCTCTTGCTTCCCATGACAGCCTGTGCCTGGTGGACAGAGATGTCCACGGTCTGAGCAATGCTCACCATGTGAGCACAGGTAGGGCTGCACTGCAACAGAGGGAGTAGAAGAAGTGTGTGATGGTGCTTATCAGATTTCTAGGTGAGTCCAAATGTTTTAGTGTGATATGTGGACATGATCCTGCAAGGTGCTGAAAATGATAACGCACCTCTGTTAATCTGGGCCATTCAACATTTGTGTGTTCACACCTTGACTATGAAGAAGAAACTCTGACAGCTTTTTTTCTGTTTCTCAGAGAGGGAAGCAGGCTACAAAGGTTATGGGGAAATTCTCTTTTTTCTTCTCCATATCAAAGTCATCTGCCATGCTGCAGATGTTACCAATGTCAAAAAATATTAGTTATTAATGAATAATAGCTCCATCCCTAATGGGGTGCCCTTTTGCAAGGGCACGGAGCAGTGCAGTAGTGATATAAGATGGCAGAACAAAGGGACAGAGAAAAGCTGGCGAAGAAAAGCTGTGTCTGGACAAGCTGCAATATGCACCAAGGGAGCACTTACTCTTGAGATTTTTGTTCTCTGCATCTCAGATCAAGATGCAGAAAAGGCATTAAACACGAGTGCCTTTCATTTGAGCATGTGTGTGTGCACACGTAGCACGCCTGAAGTAGGGAACATGCAAATAAGAAATCCTCCCATGTGCACAGAAGATCAGGCAAGAAAAGGAGATAGAGCCCCGGCAGCCCAGCGTGTGCGGTTGTGCTCCTTGCTCACCAGCTGCTTTTGAGCAAATGCAGGAGGCTGTAGGGGCTACATACCAAACAGACCACACACGGCTCAGGGAACACTGCTCGAGGCATGGCCGTGGTTACTCGTGGTTACTCAGCTGCCGGGAGAAAGAAGTCAGGGGAAGGTCCTCTGTCTGCGAGGTGTTGACAGGCAAAGATGAAGGAGCAAAGCAATGCAGAAAGTGCTGTAGATGACATACACACATATAGGGAAAGAAAAAGAGGAAAAAGAGAGAAAAAGAAAGATATGACTATGGATATGAAATTTTGGGAAAATGTCCATCTAGGTTTACAAAGTGAAGATAAATCTCATTTCACTTGCTCTCTCCCTGCTCCACATTCATTCACAGGACCTGTTTTAGCAGCAGTAGTGATGTGGGTCTAATACAGTCACACAGCCAGCTCGCCTGAAATACCACTTGCCACCAAAGGGGAGCTGCAGCAGCGCAGAGCTTAACGAGGCTCACAACTCCTGCAAAATGAATTTCAAAAACAGATTAATTTTTTCCCTTAAGGCAGCAGGGATACAGTCTGTTCCAGATTTCTGATCATACCACTCACCTGAAGGACAAAAGGATCTGAGCAACAGAACCTTAAACTGTATTAACGACAATTAGTTTCCAGATCCCAGAAACAACAGAAGGAGAGTTTTTTAATTAAAAAGTTTGAAGATGACACTGGCAGAGGCAGGGAGATTTATGACCTGGTTTCTGACTTCCAGAGGAACCAAGCATCTGCACCACCTGCTAAAGCTAGTGGGATTCATGGGTGCCCAGCACCTGTGAAAACTAGGCCATATTTGTCTTGTCTGCTCTGCAGATGGGGAAGAAGCCACAGAAATACACTTTTTACTGGAAAATCTATTTTTTATCTTTTTTTGTGTGTGGGAGCTGTCAGTTGACTGATGCATTAATTGTCCCTCTGCTGATACTCCCATAAGATCCAGAACAGATAGGCAAGGGAAGGGTTTACTCTGTGTTCTTTAGGGTTGCCAATGACCTCTCCTGCCCTCTTGAAAGCTGACAACTGTCCATGTCACAGGATGTACCACACAGCTCTTGGGCCTCCAGGAAGCAGAGTTTATCTTGGCAGGACCCTCCTTTTACCTCTGCTTCACTCCCACCCAGCAGAGATATGGGTTTTGCCTTTGGTGTCCTCATAATTCCCCACTGCTCACCTTGGTCTTTCAGAACAGCATAATCTCTTTAAGCTGTGAGCAGCACCATGGCTCTCCCACCCGGGAGGTGGCAGAAGCCCACAGGCAGAGCCCCACTTCCCAGAAAGGCTGTGAAAGCCATCGGAGCAGTACAAAGGCTGGGCACGAGGTGGAGTGGGGAGGTACCTCAGTGGATGAAACCTCGGGGTGTGCACTTGAAATCCGATCAGGGACATAACTCTACTCCAACTCTGAGCAGAGCCACTGGATTGCCAGTTTGAGGAGCTTTGGTTTTTATGGGTTGGAGCCTGACAGAGCTGAGCTTCCAAAGGTGCCAGATACACCCTGCTCCCTAGACCCTGCCCTCCCCAAGGCTGTTCCTCTGAAACTGGTGGTGGTGGTGGTTGAGAGGGTTTTACACAGGCCAGGTTGTGTCTTTACACTGAAGGGGTCAGCAGCTTTCCAGGTTGGCCCCAGGGTGCCCTGGCCTGCACAGGAGCTCGGAGTGGCAAGTCCCAGGTTGAACGGGGTGATCTGGGATTCTGCTGCTGCTCCAGCAATGCCCCAGGCTCAACACCCAGAGTCCTCCACATTTCAAGAAGGATGGTAAGTTCATGCTGCCTGTCTGAAAACGCTGTTTTTATTTATGAAAAAAGCTTTTCCATGGAGCTCAAGTGATTTGCCAGTGGCCATGACCTATCTCTATGCCTACAAAGAACCAGCCAGCAGTAAAGACACATGCTGAAAACCTGCTGGCATGATGTCTCCCTAAATGAATATATTTTCTCGGGTAGCATGAGGGCTTTTGCTTACAATGTATTTAATATACTTACTGCTGACAAGGGTATCAAAAAAAAGGATAGGAAATTAATCTCATGATTTACTTTATCTCCAAAAAGACTAAGAGACCAGTTACAGCTGGTTGTGCTGTTAGGAGAAAGGGCACAATATTTGTGTGCATATGCACAATATTTGAGTGCAGTGCTGGATCAAGGGGCTCCTCCTGACCATAAAATGAGTGGCACATTTTTCTTTTAGGGCCTGGCATGTGATAAGTGTGGCTGTCAGACCCCTGATAGAACAGCCACAAAAGACACCCTGAACCTGACAGACATTGGGCAGGAGTTGCCTGCCAGTTTACCTCTTTCCACACACTCAGCTGCCTGCTAGTGGGATTGGTGGCTTTGGAATTTCATCCCTCAGCTCCATAACGCTACCTAGAGTGGCACTGCAATTCCCACCTGAAAAAAGCATCTATGACATCTTTTCTCCTGCCTTGCTTCTTCTTAAAGTGGAAAAGAAATTAACAGGAGCACAGGAACACAAGAACTGGGCAGACATGTGGCCCTGATGCCTCTGACTATCTCACTGCACCAGGCTTGCCCCTCTGCCCCACACTGTGGCTCCTGACCAGGATGGCTGTGGCCCTCATTATGTTTCAGAGTACTCAGAGGTTTAATGAAGATGGTGGCTTGCTGCTCTTCATCCCTTCCCTGCTATTTGAGTTCACACTTCATTAACTGAGAAATGCTTTTCCTTGGGGGATCATACTTCTTCCTCATTTCACCTCAGCTCTCAACTCATTTCCACTCTACTTCTTGCCTGGCCCTGGGAAAAAACAAAGTGATTATAGCCTGGATCAGCAGCTAGGGCAGGAAATCGGTATACGAGATGAGATGCCGTCAAGATTGGCGACTAATGACTGCAACTTCAGAAATGTAAGAAGTCCCACTGTAGCAGAGGGAAGTGGTAGCTGTCAGAGCAGCACCCTGAGAGTGTCAGTACAGCCACCCTCTCCTGACCCCGCAAGTTTCACCTCCCTGCTCTCCCAGTGCTTTTAGCAGCTCTGCATGGCTGTACCTCCCTCAGCAGGAATATCAGCATCCATCACTTCACTTTCCTGCTTTCAGGCAAGCAGGCAGCTGATTCTCCTTGCTGTGAAGGGCCTTGCTAGAACTCCTGCCTCCCACTAAAGATTCATCAGGGCACATCAGCAGACCTCATATGTCGGTTGTTTCTTCAGCCCTGGAGGGGTTCACAGGACTGTGGATTTTTTGTTTGAGAGGGTAAGTCCTCAGCTACACTTCCTGCCTTGCCCCCTTCTCAGGGCCTTTCCAGCAAAACTGATGAGGAAGCAACAATGTGATGGTGGGGAGCAATGTGGGGAACAATGTCCTCTGTGGCTTACACAAGGTGGGCTCTCAAAGCTCCAGCATAGGTATCCCTCATCTCCCTTGCCACCTGCCTGCATGCAGTGGAGACCCAGCATCTCCAGAGTCACCAGCAAAGGTCACACTGGACTCAGGGAAACCACCGAGGCCATGTCTCGGACTGAGGTGCGAGGATTAAACACTAACACTTCCCAGATGCTGCATGCCCAGGCTGATGCAGCTAAACTGGCCAGACCCAGCAGTGAGCATCAAGAGTGGCCCCAGCCACCTGCAGGGAGCTCGGAACCCTAGAGTACCCATCCCCTTGTGCTGGAAAACTGAGATGGGGAGCAGAATAAAGCCCTGGTGTCATGGTTTAGGAGTGGTGCACCCAATTTAGTGCTCCCATTAAAAAGAAAACCATGAACAGCTCCTCCCTAATCCCCTCTGGTGGGCGATACCACGCAGAGATCACAGGCTGAGATAGAACAATTTGCTGGAAAGAACAATGAGATAAAAAACCAAACAGTAACAGCAGTGACTGTCCCCTTGTAGTTGGCACTGATGAGGACACATCTCAGGTCCTGTGTCCAGTTCTGGGCCTCTCACTACAGGAAAGACATTGATGTGCTGGAGCGTGTCCAGAGAAGAGCAACAGAGCTGGAGAAGGGTCTGGAGCACAGGTCTTGTGAGGAGCAGCTGAAGGAGCTGGGGGTGTTTAACCTGTAGAAAAGGAGGCTCAGGGGAGATCTTATAGCTGTCTTCAACTATCTGAAAGGAGGGTGTAGTCAGGTGGGGGTTGGCCTCTTCTCCCAGGTAACAAGCAATAGCACAAGAGCAAGTGGCCTCAAGTTGCACCAGGGCAGGTTTAGATTGAATTATTAGGAAAAGTTTCTTCACTGTAAGGGTGATCAGGCATTGGAACAGGCTGTCCACGGAAGTGGTTGACTCACCATATCCAGAAGTGTTCAAAAAGCATCTGGATGTGGCACATGGGGGCATGGTTTACTGGTGAACATGGTGGTGCTGGGTTAACAGTTGGACCTGATGATCTTAGAGGTCTCCCCCAACCCTAACTATTCCATGATTCTAAGACCCAGGTATGGAGTAATGCTGCTGCTTCCCCACAGCCTGCCCCTGCCCATGGCTGCAGTCCCTATCTCCTTGCCTGTGGAGGCAGAGGATTTATTTCTCACATTTTTGCTGTGGCTGCTGCTTCATGCCTCAGTTTCCCCACTTAGAAATACACAGGATTAGAAATATACACAGAATTTTTGTGCCTCGTCTGGGATGTTTTGCCTCTTTGCTGCATGGCTCTCAGGGATAGGAATCATCTGCTGGCATGTCTCTCCAGGGCCACACACAGTGGTGCCCCACAGGACCTGGCTGCTAATATTAAACACGGCTTTGGAACCAGTTCAGACTATAAATTCACATTAGCACCAGGGCAAGACTGCACACAGCAGACAGAGCTTTGGCGGCCCTGGGTGTTCACTCTTGCCCTCCTGGCCATGGCACTCCCTGGATGCGTGAGCAGGCGGCTCTGGCAGCTCCCCAGCCCTGCCTGAACCACATCGGCATCCTCTGCCTCAACCTCTGCCACAGAGGAGCACAGGCTGCTCCTCCCTCACCCCCGACTAGGCTCCTTTCCTTTCACCCCCTTGTTCTTTGCTGAAACCCCTCTGGCACAAGGAAGTGGACCTGGTCTAAAGACACTGCCTTTTCTAAAGCTGGCAGACAAAGCCCTTATTTGCAATATACCTCAACAGGGAGGAATCAATCATTTTCAGTTGCTTTGGATTTGCACATCAGGGAGCTTGTTTCTTTTCTTTCCCCTCAAACACATCGTGGGTGGTTTCCCTGTAACAAGCTGGGGAAGGGAGGAAGGCCCTTATTTATTTACTTCCCTATGGAAACATCTCAGCTGGTATTAGTTAACAATGCGATTTTGTGGTGGGAGATAATATTCTGAGGGGAGGATCTCCCTCAATGGCCTGAGCTGGGGCATCTACACACTGAGGGTATTTACCCTCCCCAGAGCTGCTGAACAGAGAGCAGCAAGGAGATGCCATGACTTCTCATGGTCTCTTCATGTATGGTACAGAGAAATATTTTTACCTGCAGTTGTGACATTTGGCTGTACAGAAAAGACAAAGCCACCCACTGCACACAAGGTCTGCTCAGTGCTGCTGCTCTTTTAAAGCTGGGTTGGTTTTTTTGTTTGTTTAACCTCATTCAGACCACTGCAGCACCATAAAGGGCTTAAGCACAATATTCAATTTTGGACTTTTCCAAAATATATGGGAATTTCAAGTTTTAAAGCAGCAGTATTTGCATTTAAACCCTGATGGGACCAGGCTGAAAAGTCTGAGATCTCTTTCCCTGTGCTCTGTAGAGCCTCCCAGCACACTGCTGGGAGGTGCCCCAGTGCTGCAGAAGGAAAAGGTGACCATAGCCAGGTGTTTTTCACCACTCATTGCAACATGGTAATGATCAAATAGCAGGGTGGGAAATATCCTTATAAATCCACGCAGTCTAATCCCAAGTCTAGCAAGCCACATTCCTGTCTTTCTTTGAACTTGATTTTGCTTCCATCGTACCCTGTCAGGAGCATTTCCCATTCAGAGGAGGTCAAATATAACCTTTTCAGTCCCGGTCCAGAGAGGATTAAATATTTGGCAACTCTGGGAACAGCAGGAGATGGGCATGCATGTGTTCCCAGGCAGGATCCCAATCCTGTTCCCTCCAGCTTCACCTGGTTTAGGCACTCAACCAGCTACTAAGACCCTGAATTCCTGTCTTGGAGCCAAAACACATCACCTCATCTACCTGGACTGCCTCCCTGAAACCAGGTCTCTTTCTCAGTGAGTCCATGGGGGATAACTATTCATAAGTAGGCAGCTTCATAAGGAGAAAACAGAGAAAGAAAACCAACACCCAAATCAGTTTTTGGACTACGACTACAAAGAATAAGGGTAGCAGCTCTGAACATAACATCTCGGTACCTTCAGAAATGCATGGTCTGATCCAAAAGAGAGCACAAAGCCTCAGTAACCGCAATGAAATGCCCCCCAGTTCACTTCTTGCAGCATTTCTTTTATAGGTGGGCAGGTCAGCCCCTCTGAAGCAGTGGAGGAAGCTCACTGCCCCAAGAAAAGGACTAGCAGACTAACAGAAGCATCAGATAGAAAAGAGAAGTGGCAGCACCAGCACATGCAGTCAGTTTTGCCGTCAGCCCCGTGTGCATGACTGCCCTGCAGGTGCTGCAGACCTACCCATGCACCCCAGGGCTCACATGAGAGCTCGGTTCATGGCAGCTCAGGGCTTCACTGGTTTGAGTATATCCATCTGCAAATACTTAGCTCCTTATAAATCCTCCCAGCTGAAATGTAAAGCCTGTGCTAGGCAGCCCAGGAGCATGGCAGCCACTGAGCACTGATTAAAGACCAAAGGTTTCCCTTCAGACACTTGGCATCACCATGTCTCTTTGTTTGCCTGTCCAAACCACATTTCAACTTTCCAAGAGTTGCTATTTAAAATTGCTTCAAGCCACCCCCCTCTCAGGCCCACCTCTTTCTTAGCCTTGAAGAAGCAATTATTAAACTTTTGTTTAGTCTTGGGAAAAGCTGAAAGAGTGTGAATTTATTCACCAAGGAGACATGCATGCTGTGTACCCTGGCTTTTGCTGAATTGCAGTTGTGACACAGGCTGCTGTCTGCCTTTGGGGAACTTCCAGGGGTGCCTGGCATTTTTTGGGTGCCGTGTGAATGTGCGTTGGAGAGAAGATCCCAAGCAAAAGCAGGAGCCCAGTCAGGCTCCCCTTCTTCTCTCCACCACTGATTGTACTAAAGCATATTACAATTTAATCCCTCTAGCAGCAGGTGAAGCTACATTTAGTAAAGAATTTGAGAACAGCGCTCATTTAACTGCAACAAGAAGCTGCTCTAACACAGGCACAGTGCTACAAGTACATTCAAAAATAAGCACCTGTAGGACAGAAGTGCTTATGCATAGGTGACTGGACACTGAAAGGACAGGTGAAGAACTGAATCCCCTTCCCTTGGCTACAGATTCAGGCCGAAGGTCACAAGCATTCTTGTGGTTTGAGGACTAATTGTGAACCAGCAATTAAAGGAGGTGGGAGCTGTGTGAGAAGGGACAAATCTATGAGATGTTCTGTTTCTGTGGGGGTTTTTTTTTCTGCCTTTGAAAACATAATTGTGTTGGCTCTGATCTTGTGTTAGCTTGCATTTAATTCCTCTCATGTGAAAGCAAACCACAGAACAACTGATGCAAAGTTGCCTCACAGGGTTGTCTTCATGCGCTTGTGTGCCAGCCCACTAGAGGCGGTGCGCAGTATTCACAGATGTTGTGCTGGGACCGTTCTGTGCCCCTCTGTGGTTTCTTTTTTCTCCGGCTGCCCGAGGGGAAGAAGCATGTTTCTCATCCTTCTTGGCTGTAACAGAAGTGGAGGCAAGCGTGACTCCTCTGCCTGGCCCTGCTCTCCCTGTGTGATCAGCTCTCCGCCTGCCTTGCAAACAGCAGATGTGAGTGAGGGGAGCTTCTGCCAGGCTGCACGAGATGCGCTGGAGGCACTAGAGACACAAGCTGGGTATCGACTGCTGTAGCAGATGATTTCTGTGACCTGTGAGAGCCAGCAGCCATTAGGGAGATAAAGCATCCAGGCAAGTTTTAAACAAAGATTCGGCTTTGAGGTGACTCAGCACAGTATCTGCAGCTCTACCAAGTTAAAGTGACAAGGTTCATCAGCTCTCAGGCTTCAGGACTTCCAAATCATCCACAGGCTGGAGGTAGGAAAGTCGTCCCTTTAAGGAAGCTGCATCGTCCTTCAAAGCAGCTGGAGCTGCAGGTCCTGCCGGCAGGATGGTGCCCCAGCTGACCCATTGGTCTGCTTGGGACAGAAGCTGGGCTTTGATGAGCTGTGAAGCAAAACCATCCCTGCCTCCTGCTATACAGCAGGGGCTGATATCAGAGGCAGTGAAGTTCCCAGCAAGTCTGTGATCTCCCAGTACAGCTCTTCGGGGCAGGCTGAGCCTCATCTCCTGTCTCCTCCCCCTCTGACATGCCAAATACAAATAGGGCTCAGACATGATGCTGCTTTTGGTTTAAGAGTTGTCTTGTTCATTTTTGGTATCTTTTCACATCACTACACTTCTTCATCAGCCCATGTTCACCTCTCTCAGTGCAAAACATTTCACAGCTTTAGAAACTCAACCATCCTCTTGCTCACTGCACACATGCAGAAGTCACTGGGAATTGCAACCACGTAGATAGCACAAAATAGCCTTTATCTGTGCCCCCTCCTGCCAGTTTGATTTACAGGAGCTGGTGTGTGAAGGACCACCATCCAGCAGTGCTTGCTGACCAGCACTGGAAAATGGGACACGGTGTACATGCATCTGCTCCAATTGCATCCCTCTCTTGGGTCTCCCTTTATGTATAAAGCCTATACAGGTATCAAATGATAACTAAACCCTTACATTTGTATCATTAAATCAACTTCAACCAAATGCTTTTTAATGAAGGAGGAAATAAGGGATGCTTTACATCCTTAGACCTCTTTGTTTTGCCGCAAGATTTCATTATTTAAGGCTTAGTGAAAGCAGGGGGTGAAGGCTGTCAGCCAGGGGAGCCCTCTTGGCTAACATTCAGCTTCCAGTGCTTAAAGAGGTTTGATGTGGCCATCGGGAGAGTGTCACTTCCTATTGTGGTCATAGCCAAAGCCTGGCAAGGAGCGGGGGGGAGGAGGGAATGCAGACAGTGCCTGGGAGCTGGAGGAGTGCATACAGGCTCGAGTGAGTGCTGTAGCACTGCAAATTCAGGATCCAGAGCCTCGCCAAGGGCACTGAGCTGATGGTGAACTCCTCACATGCCGTCAGCACCAGTGGGGATGCTTCAGCTGCACTGGGGAGCAAGTGAGAACCCCTCTTCCATTGCTATAAAAAAGGCAGTATGAAGTAAATGTACAACATGCTCTTTTCTTCGCATTCCAGTAAAATAGATGATTAAGAAGCAAAAGGTTGAGACAATTGTCTTTCTCAGGCACACTCAGACTGCAAGAGCAAAAGCCAAAGTAGATTGACTGTGATGGGGGCAGCAGTGTTTAAGCCACATTGAAGGCTTATTGCCGGGTCTATTCAAGGAGTATTTCTCCCTGTTTCTACCTCTGTCATCAGGGCTGACTGTTGGAATATTTCATTTGTTGCCTCCCTGAATAGATACATCTTCAACTTTGCACCAATGTCAGAGAAAAGTGTCTGGTGAGTTCAGAAAGCAAAGTAAGCTGCAAGCTGGCACCTCTGGACAACCAGCCTGCAGCTACTAGCAGCACACAGTTCTCAATGCAGAGCCAGAAACACATACACACACACATGCACACAAAAAGCCTCGGGATTTGCACATTTTGGAAGTAATTTCTGAAGTAATTACGATGTTGCTAATGCTTCAGTCTGATGGGCCCTTTACATCCATCTGAAATCATTCCATCTGATTCATCCATTCATCAGCTGGGACATGGAAACTGTCCTGTGCTTGGTGAAATCTATGTTAGGAAGTAAAAGCTCAATGCAAACTAAGAAAAAATGGTAGCTATCAGTGGGGTTGAGTTGGTAGTGGTAGTGATGTTTGTTTTTTTCTTTAAGAGAAACAAGGTTATCTTTAATTTTCTAAGCCAGAGGAATGGCAAGTGTTAAAAACACACAGTTGTTCAGGATGCCAAAGGCACCTACGTGGACACACAGGAATGCCTGTGCAGTCAGGCAGAATTACCTAACTGATATTGGTAATTAGTAAGTCAGACACAGATTAAAAATAAAATAAAAAAAAAAAAAAAAAAGAAAAAACAGAAAGAAGAATTACAATCCTCTCAGAAAAGAAATTAAATATCCGGGTCTCCATCTGCTTAAGAACCCTGTGAATCTTTCTAGTCTTTCTTTAGGAAATGCCCCATGATAACTTTATCTGAGAAAGGACTGAATAAAATGAAGTAGGACATCAGAATCTGGCCTTTCATCCTGCAATTGGATCTACTTTCTTTTGTCCTGTGTGTAACACTCTTGGCACCAAGAGAGGTCTCCTTAAGGGCAGCCGTCTGTCTGCTCCAGCTAACTATAGCACAGGAACTGCAATTATCAACATTTCCATTCCCCAAATTCCTCTGCTGATCTCCACTGGGATAGTATTATAGTTATTCTTTGTTTGCAAATATACACACTTTACCGGATTCATTAGCTGGGAACTACATTTAAACTGAAGCCACATGACAAAATCTTGGGGTTTTTTTTAAACACTCATGTTATGAAGAAGTGACCCTCTCTCTGTAAGCCTTGGCCACAAATGATTTGTGTTCAACAGATGGATTGAAGGATAAAGGCTAAATGCAAAATCAACTCAAAAACTTACAGAGGGTAATGTGGCTTACTGTGAAACTGCTTTCCTGAAAAGCCCCTTATGTTCTTGGTTTCATTGTTCCACTGATAGAGACACAGAGACTGGTGCTGGAATTAACTCCAGTTAGCTGGAATGACCTTCATGGTTACTAAGGCCAGCCCTCATTCTAAGAAGTGTCAAAATATTTTAAAACCTTCTACAAATAATATACTGTGTTCATTTGTTAATTTTTTAGCAGCCCAGATGCTGTCTGGATGAGATTTCCATAGAACTTGTGTGATTAAGAACTGAGCAAGGATGAGTTTTATTTGGGTAATTTTTGAATTAAGCCTTTAAGTATCTGGCTGATTTTGAATTCAGTGTGATTTAATCTCATGCTTTACTCTTAAGTACCTGCTTAAGCATATGGCTGAAGCAGGGCTTAGCCAAGATTGGTTGATCCGTGCCACATGCAGAAAGGTACAGACTGCACAGGGTATCCCCATCTGGTGATGGGGAAGTTAGAAATGTGCAGCAAAGCAATGAAAGAAGAGCCTACTGCTAATAATTGACATTTGCTTGAAAGGGTGTTTTCATCCCACATGAAGTCTGCCACATTACTTTGCTGTTCCTGAGACTGTTGCTATTTCTGAGACTGACAGGCTGCCAGCTGAAGAGGCCCTCAGTTACTCAGGAACAATTAATTGGTGACACTGGCAATTATGTCTGTATTGATCACCTTGCTTTTCAGGTTCATTCAGAGGTAAGCAGTAATGATAACACACCACGCTGTCTAGTTATGACAGGACTTGATTTGTGGTCTTTACAGGAATGAATTTGAGTTCAAACCAACAGTGTGAGAAGCTAAATGAGCAAAGAGGCTCATAAGGTGTGCAGAGAGGTGGTGAAAATCTTCATTCTAGTGTTGCCATTCCATGCATGTGTTGTGATTTAATCCCAAATGGCAACTCAGCCCCACACAGCTGCTTGCTCACTCCCCTGGTGGGATGGGGGAACAGAATCAGAAGGGTAAAAGTCAGAAAACTTGTGAGTTGAGAGAAAGACAGTTTAATAGGGAAAGCAAAAGGCCAGCTCACAAGCAAAGCAAAACAAGGAATTGTTTCACTGCTTCCCATGGGCAAGTGTTCAGCCACCTCTAGGAAAACAGAGCTCTATCATTTGTAATGGTTACTTGGGATGATGAACACTGTCACTCCAAACATCACCTCCTTCCTTCTACTTCCCCCAGCTTTATATCCTGAGCATGGCATTCTGTGGTATGGAATATCCTATGGATATCCGCTGTTTTTGCCATCCTCCCTCACAGTTCTTGTGTATCTACTCACTGGCAGAGCATGGGAAACTGAAAAGGCCTTGGCCCTGTGTAAGCGCTGCTCAGCAATAAAGAAAACATCCCTGTGTTATCAACAGTGTTTCCAGCACAAATCCAAACATAGCCCCATGCCAGCTACTCTGAAGAAAATTAACTCTATCCCAGCCAAACCCAGCACAGCATGCTTGCACGTTTAAGGTGGGGTGGTTTTTTTTGTGGTAATGTTTAGAAGAAATGCTCTTTTTGGCAGAGAGACAAAAATATATGTACCTACATGAGAGACTGCAGTGGTAAAATGGAATGGCTAAGATCTGTGTGCCTAAACAAAGTGTATGGTACCATCTGTGGGCCACAAGCACTGCACAAAAACAGTGGCTGAGTCACTATTTGCCAAGTGCCAAAGAGAGGGTATAGATAGTTTCATTGCAAAAGTAGCATCACTGTTTCTCTTTCAGATTCTTCTCCTTGGTATTGTCTCTACTGTGAGCCTAACAGAGAAGCAAACCTGGAGGGGAGCTCGGTGCCTGTTGTGCTGAGAGAGCACTGTTGCACTAAGCCCAGGCTGAGGACTCCTGGGGGCAGCAGACAGCTCTGCCCCATGCTTGCACAGCTCCAGCACACTGCAGTTGGGCTTAATGAGCCTCTGATAACAGCAGTAACCTGAACAATAAAAGCTGATCATTGATCCTGAGATCAGGAGAGCGAGCCACTTCGGGCTGTTACCTGCCTCCTTGGCTTACTCGGTGTTTTGGCAAGCAGTGCAATGTAGGCCAGGTCAAATCAAATCATAATTCAGTCCAAATCTGAATAATGCACCAGCAGCACAGTCCAGGGACAAAATGGAAGCAGTGTGATTTTCATGCTCAAGAGCTAAGACGGCACTGTGTAGCCTATGGGTACCTGCTGTGGCAATCAGGGGAACTATCATGGGATTTAAACCAATAAAATGAGTAAACCAGAAACCATGGCCTTGGTCTGTATAAGTCATTGCACTCTATTTAATGTACTTGCTGCTTTCAGTTTATCAGGTGACCTAGACAGTATTAAACTGTAAAAAATATTAGAAACTCTCCTAAGAATACTACCCTGCTTCTTAACTGATAACTGAGTTTTACAGAGTTTCCAGGTCATGCCTTTAGTGCTAGGCAAATTTTGATTTAGAGGAAGCTGAAATGTTTGAACATGGATTGAAAAACCTTATTTGCTTTGAAATTTATTGCGATATCAGAAAGCTAAACCTAATGAGGAAAACAAAATCACAATCAGGCAGATGATGAAAAAACAAGCAAACCCACCAAATCCAACAGCCTGTGATGCAAACTGGCATTTCAAGGAGAGAGGAGAAGATTCTCCCTAAAAGATTCCCATATAATTTCAGGTTATCTTAGAAACTGAAATGAGAAACAGAAGTATAGAAAGTTGTTAAGCTCTCCTTATGTGCAACCCAATTGACCATTCATGTAGGAAAATTCCATAACTTTAAAAGGTGGACAGAGGGCTTGGCTCTGCCCATCAATTGCTGCAAACAGTAAGTTAGGGGTATATACGAGATATACAAAATATACCTTGCAACGTGAATGGGAGAAAGCCTGAATAATTTCCATATGTATAATCATCACTGCAAAGTCCGGGCTGAGTGCAGCATATGCATCCCAGCTGTAACATACATCTGCAAAGTAACTCACCCACCTAACATACAGACAGGAAATAAGGTTTTTCCAGTGTCTGAGTGTAACAAGATAAAGCTGTTGAGTTTAACCCTATCAACATCAGAGCAAAAATAAGCCCAGACAACTGTTCACATGCTTATGGCATCTTGCTCCATCAGGATCTAAACTGGACTTAGCTGTTGGAGGTTTCTACCTTTTGGCAGGTCCAGGGCCAGCTCCCGATCACAAGATATTCTGTAATCAAACAGATGATTATGAACCTGCCAACCAGCCACAGCTCAGCACTGCTTGGCCTCACACCTTAAGCAGAAAGCACGATCATTTATTTGGTTTGGCCTTTCATAAACTAGAGAAAAGTTCTCATCAAACACAACCATGATGCTTAAAGGATCCTTAAAGGAACACCCAACAAATTAGCCAGGTTCTGCTGGCTACACAGAGCTGATCCTTCAAATAGGTTTGCTGAGCCAAGGAACAAAAGCAGATGAAGCTCACAGCTTCTACACTGGGAGAGTTCCTGTGTGAGCAGGACATGATAAGAACTAAGGGGTCCAACTGGAAAATGCTCTCTGGCACAGCACTTGAAAAGACAACAAGGTAATGAACCCCACAGGATCACGCGTAGAAAGACAGTTTACAGTGTTTGCAAGTAAGATTTGCACGGCGGGACTCCAGTGATTCAAGCATCCGTTTAATTTGGTAGCTGATCTGTTCAGTAAGGGGGGAAGCCAGCCTGGACCTCCTGAGAGTCCTGGGAGATGGAGCAAGGAGGATAAAAGTGTTCATGACTACTACACCTACCCAGAACTTAGCACCTGTGGAGTGCTCCCTCTAGCAACTCCTTCTGTGGGAGATAGTAGGTGGGACTGCTTCCTTTCACCTATACATCGATGATTTCCTCCCCCACTCTCTGCACCAACCTACCCCTGAAGAAGAAGGAGAGGGTTTCCTTGTGGCCTGCCCTGGAGGGCTGGTCTCATCAGCAGGCACTTCATCACAGCGTGTGGTTGGGCAGGTATTTGGTCCTCCACACAGCCCCCCTGTGCTGCCACCTGTGCAGAAACCAACAGCGATGCACAGTGACCCACGGCAGGTATGGCTGGGGCTTCTTCTCAGATGGGTCACTTCACCTTGCATAATGCTCACTCAGTAAGTGTGTTCCTCCTTTTGCAAAACTGAGTTGGAAACTGTAGGACTATGCTGAGTTATTATACACTAATTCCAGCAGCATCTTTCAGGATAGACTAAAATAAATTGTTAACTACACCCCTGGTCTTCAAAGACCAGTTACACCTCATACCATTTATTAATCTCAGCTGCACTGAATTATTAAAATGAAACTCTCAATTACTCCCATCACTAAAAATACCATTGTGGCTTTTAGATCCATATTTCTACCCTTTACTGTAATGCATTCTTCATTTTAATTACTGGCACCATACTTTCAAAGGCCAGTGCCTTATCTTTGTGGGGTATTTATCAACCTAAAAAAAAGTTTGACAAGTGCATAAATCATTAGGTGTGACAGGCAGTGAATTCTTGAAGGAGAAATATGTGGCAAAAAGATCATGTTATCTAGGTGAACCAAAGTCGTGTCAAAGTGAGGCAACAGGAGGAAATATCATCTACTTCTCCTGCCAGGGTGTGCATTGTGCAAGACATTTTTCTGGTGTTCATTATGAGAAGGAGACGGAGTAGATTTTATTCTGTGAAGGGAAAAGAGATCATCTGCAAAAAAGGGTTTACGGACTAAAAGGATAACAAGAATTCCCAGCTAAAATTCCTACATAAAGAAATCAAGATCACATCTAATCAAAGCCACAGAACACACCCAACAATCTCAGCCCAAAATAACCCTCATCTGTCCAATGGCTCCTAACAATTAAGTACTGCAGTTCTCCTATTGCCATTACCTTTTCTGATTCAAAGAACAGATGTTTTGTCATGAAAATCCCATTTTCCAGGTCTGTCGATCTAGATGGTGGACACCCACCATACAAACTCCTCTGCACCGGTACACAGGAGCAATAACTAAACTCAGGAATGTTAAAAGAGTGTCATCTATGTGGCCCAATCCAATTCAGAGCCCGCTACTGACCTGCCACCTGCCAGATGGTCAGGGCAACTAGAAGGGTCTCCTCAGGAATGCAAAGGGTTGGTTATGACAAGGGGTTGCCAGCTCTGGTTGCTTTTCCCTAACTAGAAGAGACTTTTTAAAAAAAGACACCACACACTGTCCAGTGAAACACTGGTGTGTGGAAGACAATGTCCTTACCTTGGTTGTTAGCCCGTGCTGAAGCCTCTCATGATACATTTTCATTTTTGCTCCCCAAGTCAGCTGCCGGTGCCGAAGTCATTCCTCTGCCGTGATGTGTGGACACACTGCACACCACTGTGGCACCTCATAGATTTATGGTATGAGCACTGCCTTGCACGAAAACTGGCCTCAGGTTCTCTAATGTGATTCCTATCAGCTGATGCTCAAGAATAATTATCCCCAGCATTCAGGTTGGAGCACATGTGAGGAGACAATAAAATGCCCAGCACTACATCCTTGGTATCCTAAAGTCAAACACAGTAATGGGCTTTCTTCCTCAGGGAATAGCAATGTATCCAGTCATCATCTTTTTAAATTCACCTCCACCTGGTACAACAAGAGTAATTCCTTTTCTGTCTAGTTTCTTTCTTACATGTGTGCTTCCAATTTCATTACTTGTTAAAATCCCAAGACCAACAATAACTTCAGAAAATAGAGATAAAGTAGAAAATGCAGGGAAATCTTTGGAGACCGTGCTGGATTTTTTTCTTTACAAGACAAATAATGTATTACACGATGTCTCTCATTCCTCTCTAACCTTTTTAATAAGAAAAACACAAGCCCAGCTGCACACAGCCAACATCTGATTGGGTCAAAAACTTCTAACCCTCAGCATATGTGGTTGTTCTAAAGGTGCAATGAAAAGTACTTTTCTGGGACCTCTACCACCAGAAGGATACTCTGGAGGTGATTTATACAAAGGTCCTGTTGGTTTTTCAAACTAATCTAGTGCCAGCTGGAAATGTAGGAGTAATAACCCCTGAGGCTGAACCACTATTCCAATCTGCAGAGAAGGAGAAGCACAGGATGAGAAAAACAAGATTCTCTTTTGCCACTCCCAACAGCTTCAGTTTTGTTCTAGCAGCTACATCCTACCAGTATGAATAAGAATCTTAATCTTTTGCCTCTCTGGAGTTACTGGATTTCCTCCATCATCTGTGCCCTTCAAGGGTAGGACTGAACAACGATTCAGTAATTCACCTTACCTGTTGCCTTTTTCATTTAGCATCAGGAAGAGAGATTGAATTTTGATAAACAGACACGAACATGTTTCCTTGAATTCTTGAACTCCAGCTCTGTCTCTTCTCTTCTAGCAGAAAAAACAAGGAGAAAAGAAATAAACCTTGTCCCACATACATGGACAGTTCTCTCCACCCACCAATACAAAGGGCACTACATGGAAAGAGAGTCCTCCAGAAAACTGCTTTCCATTTACTGCATCAGGGTCACACTGAGGAACCAGCTACCAGAGCTGCTCTGAACACTGTCAGAAACCCCTTCTTTTGCTGAGTAGATATACTTCTTACATGCCTAGTACCCTTGGTATGCTCATGAAAGCCCTGTGTTTTTATACTCTGCTCTCGTGTCCAGTCATTGCATTTCTATATGGTTCTGATGAAAGCTTCAGTTTGCTTCTCATTTTAAAAGGTGACAAGGAAAATCAAGACACAACACGCATATGAACAAGAAAGGTACGTGCAGATGCAAAGTAGGGGTGAATTTTCAAGGACAATCAGTTGATGATTCAATACAGAAAGGTCCCTCTTTGCAATTCATAATGCTATTGAAGAAGGTGAATTTCATTTTTGTTAATGAAAGTGGCTCAATGTTTATATGTGCATTAACTACCTCGCCCATTTTCAAAAGTCACCATTGCACCATAGGAGCAGAGGGAGTACATAATCTTCCAGAAATTGCTTCTGGGGCAACAAAGCTAGGAATCTTAACGTAATGTGGTTGGTCAACTCTTTTGTCTTTTCAATTTATATCCCATCATCTCCTAAAGCCCTGTCTTTCATTCTATGCTGCTGGTGTTAGAGTCCCTCTGCAGTTCTCAGAAGTGGTCCTCTGCTATTCAGTGCAGTTGGCTCTTGAATGAAACATGAGGTTTTTTAGCACCTCAGGAGGCTGAGCATGCTTTAGCAGCCCAGCCCCAGCCTCACACACAAGGACTGCCCTTTAATTCCACTTAAATAAATTCAGTGTTGTTGGTTTTGCCCCTGCTCAAAAGGAGCTTAGTGGGAAAGTCAAAACAGATCTCAGCCAAAGGGAAAAAATAATAAAGCAAGCCCATAAATTAAGTCAAGCTAGTGTATCCTAGGAACAAGAAAGAGCTCATGCAGATGAGGCAAACCATGCCATGCATAGAAAGCAAATCCCCACTGCTGGTCCTCCCTCATGCCATTCCAAAGAAGCAAATCTCTATGCAAAGTGTTTGAGAGCATGCTGGAAATAGAGGGGCCCTGGAAAAATAGTTAAGAAATAAATTCCACTATTTGGTGGCATTTATTCCAAAGGAGACAAAGTGTCTTTTGTGAAACATTCCCACCGGAAGCCTTGCAGAGTTTGAACTGCATCCACAGCCTGCACTGGTATTAGGCATAAAGTAAGATCTTATTGTTTGTCTTTCCTTTTACTATTGAAAATACAAACGGATTTTAAAATGCCTGACTAATTAACTAGGACTAAGCTGCATTTTTCTGGGGATATGAATCAACATAATTATAATTTAAGAAGATCTATTATCATTATTATGGCAAAAAGAGTATGACAGAAGGTAAGAGAGGTTAAGGTGCTTGAACACAGTGAGGAGATTATCCCCAGACTCTAACAATGAGCCCCTGCTCGTTCATCGTATGAAGTTATATCAAGTCTGTAGCATTGAGTGCTAACTAGAATGTGTTAGGTAAGGATGAGATTTTTAGGAGGAAGTAAGTGCCTTCCAAAAATCCCTTTCAGCTCTGAATGGTTTAGAAACCTAGCTAATATAACATCTTTCATAACTCACAGCTAATAACCTTCATGTTTATTTTCTTTGCTTTGAAACTCTGAGAGGTCAATATAGACCGATCACAGTGCCTTATGCTTTGTGGGAGATGCTCTGGGATTGGAGGGTAAAAGCCAAGTCCAGGCTGATTTACAGATATTGCCAGGACAGGAAGAGTTTCAGCAATCGTCCCTGGAAAAAAAGGCAAATCAGTGCAAGTGTCTGATCCTTTTCCTTTTTTTCTCTCAGGAAGGTTGGTATGTGAAGATGCCCATAAAGTCTCCCTTGCAGCCAAAATCACTGTCTCAGCAGGGTCCATTAGTGGAGGATGCATCATCATCATTGTCTTGCCTTCCTCCTGGGAAAGAGGAATGGAAGGGAAAGGATGAGCTCTGTAAGCAAAACAAAGTAGAGAATGGGAAAGAGCTGAGAGACCAATTAAGCCCTGCACACATGTAGGCTCCCTGCATGGCAGCTGACCTACAAAGGATATTCAGAGCCCACAAAGGGCTGCACATTGAACTGATAGAGTAACCGGATGTAAAAGCAATGCAGCATCAAGCTGTGTTCAGGGGGGTTGATCACCCTCACATTAACTCTATTATGAAGAGGTGATCAATGCCACATAAATCAAAGCAGATATATTGGCATAAACACTCAGATTCAGCTCCATTGTCTTGTGCGTGCTTGGTAAAAAAATTTGCAATTTAAAATGCAAAATGAGAAGGCAGTTTCCAGAAAATTTCTTTTACTGTATTTGCAGTTATGCAGCTGGGTGAAGCTGGAAGAAAACTTCCCATGAAAATCCCAGTTTATTCACCCCCTTGACAGAAGGCAGAGTTTATGTAGGCCATTGCCACCTTGCAAGTATTGGGGAATGAGTCTATTTTGCTCCTTCTCCTCCCACAAACATTCCTGACTTCTCCTGCTGGGAAGAAGGCAGTGAGTGACAGCTGGGAGGGGGTAAAAGAGGCACATATGAGCTTGAAAACTCACGGTTCTGTGTTTGGCTTGTTTGCAAGTGAGCACCGAAGTGTGTCCCTAGACAGACACATCATGGTGAGTGAAAGGAGCTCTTTTGAGCATAATAATCTTTTATAGTCTATCATTTGAGACGTAGTCTGAGTTCACATGAATGATTTTTCAACCTATTACACTGTCAATAGCATACTTTCCAATCTTCCCCTTGTTAAGAAACACTTCCACTCCTGCTTCCTCCTCTCAAGCCAGGGATATCAGAAGGATGCACCCTCTGAGACTGTTTACTTCCATGGAGATCTTTAATAAAAGTGCAGTGACTGGAAACTGTGAAGATAGAGCAGTCTGAGGACCAGGAAATTTAAAGAGACAAATATGCAAAACTCCTCAAGATGCTGCCAAGGCAACAATTTCAGGAGGAAAACAATGCTGAGTAACGTAATTTTCCCCAGTAGCTGCAAGTCATTCAGCAACCTTGAATTAAGCTCACACCTCTGCTGTATCTGAACAGTTACAGGGGAGAGGAATGAAATCCTTTATCAGCAGGACCAAAAAAAACTCCAAAGAGGGTAAATATTAGAAAGCCACAATTAAAGTCAGGGAGCTGGCAGCTGCCCTGCAATGATTAATGGGCTCACACATCTCCTTATGCCCTGGCTCAGCCATGCTGAGCTAATGTTTGAGATTTCATAATCTCAGCAGCCCCTTTGCTTTCAAAGACATAGCCTGGCTGTCGAGTGATTGCTCCAAGAGACAGTTAAACTGAGTTTGGTTTCCTCTTTTGCTCCTCTCTTTCTTGAAAACATCCGTAAAGCTGGGGCATTGCACAGGGACTACCAAACCGCCATACACAGTAACACATTGTACACTGAAATCAAGAACAACTGGACCTTCACTGTAAGGAGCAGATCAGACAGAGAAATCTGTTGTCATGAACAAGCAGGACTAGCAACACAAGTGAGTGACGGGCTGATAATAAAGAATACTGCATTACTGCTAGGAAAAATTCAGCAGCAAAAAAATTATAGGAGAAAAGTAGGCACACATGGATGCTGTGCATCAATAGAAATCTCCCAGAGTGCACATCCTGGCTTCAGCAGGCTGTGTGAACGCATGGACCAGCCTGGCTCCTGTTCGGCTGCGAACACACATGCACAACTACATGCATCTAATGCCTAAGACGTGCAGGGGAAGGGATGTGGAAACTAACAGAAGTAAGAAAGCTGCCTGTATGGGCAGAGTCCCTGTGAACAACTGAGGAGTAGGCTGGCCCATACCTTTTGTGCTACAGGTCTAGCTGCAGTTTGTACCCTTGAAATCAATTTCCAATTTGTAATAGCAAATTCATTTGCTTCTTTAGATGTCTGACTTTGGAGTCATAGAAGGATGCTGCTGTCACAGCCCTGGAAGGCAATGCCTCATTAAGCCTTAAAACAGGCACCATCTCCCATCCTGCAAGAAAGTCGTGCTGGTGAGAGCTGGCTCAGATGTCCAGGACCTTTCTGTTCTTAGTCTTTCCTAGAGCAGCTACCAAGAGCTGATGAACATCACCCAGAGTGCTGGTACGATGGCTATGTGCCTAATAATCCGCCAGGGACTTGGATGGTAAGAATCAAAAGTTATCTGTCTTTTAGTCGCTTCCAGTCATGCAAGCTGTGGGTAGAGCAAGCCAGGTCTCTGTGTGATGTTGAAATCCTTCAAAGCAGTTTCCCTTAGCACACTGGTCTTGTCAAGAAAGTATTTTCAAACCTGTACCTAAAAAACATAAGGTGAGATGCTGAGACATCCAGCTATCCTTCCCTTCGAGTTTCCATAACCTGTCCAATCCACTCTGTCCTCAAGCTGTCTGGGGACACAAGGCATGGAAGCCAGACAGCTCCGTCTTTACAGTCTAGCTGGGCTTTTTGGCAGATTCATGAGCTCGTTAGCAAAGTCCCACCACAGCACTAGACAGAGGGCAAGCACCCTCATTTCCACTTTGCAGCAGAAGGGGCCAAAGCAGCAGGAGATCAACTGACCTCCTAAGGCCAAGAACCATACTAGTGGCACAGCTCAGGCTCTGCTGTCCAAGCAAGCAGCTCACTGCTTTTCAGTAAGCTTCAGTGCTCAGGAAAGATCAAGACCCCAGAGGTGTCTTAGTCCACTGTGGGTGATCATGTGGGGCTACATCACACTACATGCTGGGTACGGGACAGTCATATAGTGCACAGAAAATATTGATTGCACACCTGTGTGTTCATTCTCACCACTATATTCAAACCCACTCATAGCTATTAACTCTGTGCACAGAAAGGTTTTTATTGCTTTTGCTCTTGTGTTATAGTCACTACTGTTGTAGAAAGTAGATTCAACTTGAAGCAAATTCATGCTTAGAACACAGAGCTTCTTCCAGAAACCTCCTGCATTTTATTTACTATCTGGATATATGTTTTATAACAATGCTACTGTTTCAGTTGCCTTTCCCTCTCCTTTAATATGGAGATTTTTATTGCCAGCCATGTCTTTTAAAGGTGGCAGCAGTGCTGCCCAGGTGCTTTGCACATACAATCACTGCTGGCATGACTGCAGCAATAACAAGTGCTGAGGCAGCACATGAGGCTAAAGGGGGGTTAAGGGCAGTCATGAGGGAAAATTTCAGGCCTGTCCTAAGCAGTTGTGGTAAATTACAACAGACCAACTCCTTGCTCCACCAGGAAATGTCAGCAAGTCATCTCTACTTTCCAGCACATGACGAAATTTCCGTGGCAAATTTATCTTCCTCAGTGTCTGTTTTGCAGCCCACTCATCATCTGAGAGGCAAGGGGAAGTGGGGAGCAGGAAAACAAACACAAACACTCAACCCACCTTTTATGAGTTGTACAAGGGGGTAAGGGCAGAGGGTGCAGTGACAGTGCTGTGGACAGTTTCCACAGTGGACAGGGCTAGAAAGGAAAGGGAGAAAGGGAATAGGGCAGTGCTGAGGGAGGGAATGCAACTGTGGAGACAGAAGGCCAGCTTGGTCACTGGTGAATGAAGCCTTTGTCTTACAGGCTTGGGAAACACATCTCAGGCCATCACCTCCAAGGCAGCTGGAGTGGAAATTCCCCCATTCCTTTAGTGGCAGGCCTCATTTCCATCAGCTTGTGTGCAGTCTCAATTGATGTGCAACCCCAAAGCAGAACCAAAATCTCCCATGCCAGCCACACACTTCCAAAGCTCATATGACAGTTTCACATTGGAGACTATGCCTAATAAATCTACCCAACTGCTTTGTGCTAAATCTCATCCAGGACTAATCACTTCTGTCACACAAGCTGACCTTTCTCACTGGTTCAGCTATATACTTATGTAGCAGTGCTGAACACACTTGATTTCGGAGCTCTGTCTTTGTTCAAATGCCACAATTTTTGGTACAGTATGACTACAGACAAAAACAAAACAAAACAAAACAAAAAACCTACAACAAAACCCAGCAAAAAGAAGAGGTGAAATATTCAAAGACAATATATTATATTGCTTATCTTCCAGAGAAACCAAGCAGTACCGATGGCCCTGTAAGAAAGAGAGAAGTCTGAGGTTCAGTAGTTCCCTGTTTCTACTAAATAATTTGACATTTTCAGTGTGACCCTGTTGGAGGCAGCAAAAACACAGATGTCTGAAAGCAGAGGAGGAGCAGTTCAAGTAGCTGCGTTCACACTTCTAAGAACTCTCAAAGCTGTCCTACACCTTGCACACAAATGGGAAAATGGCTGGAATGATACCATGTGTGCTACTCTTTGGGTTGTTGCTGGGAGAGGCATCTTCAAGGACAAGCCAATAATAAAATCTCTCTTAAGCCCCCTGAATCATCACTATTATGTGCTTTCTCATTTGCCAGGGGTTTCACACTTGCTTGGGAAAATTCAGATTCTGTCATCTTCCCCGATCACAGTATCAGGCATGATTCACCAAAGAAGCCAGCTGAATTTCCTCTGAATTCCTCCTTACTTTAGTGTCTAATCAGTATCAGGAAAAAACCAAACCAAAACACACAAATAGCTACATTTCTTCCCATTCTGTAGATGAAATACAATCTTGGTTTCATGCATCACTCACACACCTTTGTGTAAATACATATAATGCACACATGAGCATGCTACCTGGAAACAAATGATCACTTTACATAAAAGTCCAGAAATGCTATTTTTTCACCCACGAGCCAGCTGCAAGTATTTTTAAATAGGATGACTTGTTCAACAGTTGTGCTAAAGGGCCTTTATGGATCTGGATCAGGGCCCTGCTATATTAAAGCATCATGCACAACAGTTGCTCACTCAGAGACCTGACTCATAGCAAACAGCCGAGAGAAGAAGCCTGGAAGGGCAGTAAACAAAAGGGCCACTTCCATTTCACAGCATTCGCAGACAAAGGCAGAGTTGCCTTTGGATATAATTTCTAATTTCAGCTATCTGTATCTCACTCTCCAAGACTTTGATGCCAGTGGAGCAGGGATGGCTGAGAGGGATGTGTGCTCCTTGGCTGCTGCAGCTAATTTTTGGTTTGTGCAGTTTCCTTTCTATCTGTGTTGAAACAAAGGGCTGTGGACTAGAAATGTACTCCATTTAGCAGTTGTTCTAGCATGAAGCTTTGGCAGGAGAAGGGCTAAGGCAGCAGCATTTCAGTCTCCGCAGCTAAAACAGACTGCAATTGTTCACTGGAGTCTGGAGATGGGACTCTGTGTCCAAAGGCCCAGTTACTGAACATCCTTCCTTAGCTTTTTCTGTTGTTGGCTATTCAGCACTGCAAATGACCATAGGCAACCTGACTTCCAGAGCCACTTATTGTAGTCTGCTTATTGTCATTTCCTGGAGCGGAGCAGAGAAAGAGAGAGATGCAGCCAGCAGGATTTCAGGAGCAAGACTCATTTATTTCATTATTTAACAGCTCTTTTATAGGGTAATTTTCTCACAGTTTATTTGGTCAATTTCTTAACTATCCCTCTGGGTGACTGGTCGAACTATATTCAAAATATTTTCTCTACTTGTACTAAAAACAATTTGCAGGTGTCCATAGTTCACAAAACTCTACTGATACCTTTCGTGAGAGACTTTTCTCTCTCACAGGACTAGAGAGAAGCAAAAAAATCTTCGCTTAGCAGCCTTTTTCGTATCCACAACTTTTCATTTAGAGGGAAAACCTGAAGTGGTGGAGTGTCCTAAACCAGGTTTTGTTAACATTCACTTACCTTCAGAGGTAAGGGGCTGCTCAGCAAAAGCAGCAGAGATGGCAAGTGCCTACCAAACACACCTGCATTAGCCTAAACTAGCAACTTATTTCATTGCATTTTACCTATTTTAATTCAGAAAGAAACTTCAAAAATATTTGCTTCAACAAAAACACAACTTCATACAAAACACTGCAGCAGAAGAATGAGACAAAATAGGAAAAATATATTAAAGTCACTTGGAGTAGCAGTTACAGCATGGTAGCCTCTTGTTAAGGAAAGAAGAATAAGCGACATGCTGCACACATAGCTATTCTTTACATCAGTGTGTGTGCTCATGGAAGACCTTGAATTGTCTGATGAATGTCTTTGGTTTATAAATGTATCTAATTTCTTTTCTTCCCTGCTCTTCCACTTCAGGCCTCTAAAAACTATAGGACCAAAGACAATTGCCTCTCATGGCTTTATGTCATTCTTAGATTAGAAGCAGGAAGCCAAGGAGACCTTGGGATGATTTTAATTGCCTGCAGTTCCTTTTGGAAAAGAGGAGAATAGATATGCAAGGTCCTTGATAAAAGACAGATGGATGACAAAAGTCTACCTCATTGTAAGCTGCTGCAGCAGAAACAGGCATGTGGCAGCACTCATTTGAGCACACACACAATCTTGCCATCTCGTAAAGACAGACAATCTTAAAAGCTCCCCACAGCTGGACAGCAAGTTCATGGGATGAGACTATGATATGCATGCAGATATGATGAAATGAATTAAAACTGGAAAATGAGAAAAGAGGTAAGGAAAAAAGGCAAGTCCCCAAATGATTCATTTCACAGGCTCAGCAACCATGCCTGCACCTCCAGCTTGGCCAGGAGGAATTTTTCCTGTGACACAAGGCATCTACACTTGCCTTGTGCTGTGTCTGCTGGAACATCATGCTGGAACATCATTCAAATGTATTATCTACATTTGCACCTCACTGATAACCAGAAGGATGTCACAGACTCCTTTCATACAAATCACAGGAAGAAGTCAGAGCTAACAGGCTGTCTTCCAGAGGGAACCATGGTCTCTCATTTTAATCTGATGTCGTCTTATGCAACCAACCTCTTGTTCCTTGTCCTAAAGTTTACAAAGATCTGTAATGCCCCATTCTCCTGGAGTCTGGTTAACCCCTTACATTGTTTGCATTAGATTGGTTGCGAATTTGTATCTGCCTTTGTGGGTCTATTCTGTTTTTAGTGTGCTGCTGAGGAAGAGGAGCTGCCCCCTGAAGAAGGACGAAGAGGAAGCCAGAGTTGTTGAGACTTCTGTTCAACAGGTTGGCACACACGCCATTCAAGAGCTGTAACTATTCTCTACCAAAACTGTCACTGCTGCTAACACACAAAACATTTCCTTTGAGGGAAGTGTTAGGTAAAAAAGCAAAGTATACAGATCAATATCTTTGTGACACCAGGACTTCTGAAATTCAGTTACACCCTCGACTGAAGGACTGGTGGTTCAATAGATACTTGCTCAAGTATACTCAGTGGTGGTTATCTAAACCAAGGGTACTGCTTCTCCTTTGGATGCTGCTTCACCAAGCATGAGGTCAATTGATGGACTCTTCTTTTGGATTGCCAAGGGAAAGAAACTACTCATAGTTTGATTTATAATTAAAAACATTTTATAAATTCATGAAAGAGCAAATGGTTTCACTGTTCTAAGAATAAGTAGTTATATAGTGTCATGGTTAAGTTTTTAAGGAAAGGAGGACACCAACAAAGATGTTTGACAGCTCCAAAAAAAGGAACAGGGAAAGTAAGTTATGTAGGGACATAATGGTTTTACAGGTGACATTTTGGCCTCACAAAATCTTTGCAATTCTGTAACGAGATTTCTGGTCTGCTCCCAGTGGAATCAGCTTTGAGAACATACCCAAGTAGTGCTTCATCACAGGAAGCAGCTGAAATAGGAGGCACATGGCAATAGACTGAAAGAAAATATAATTTTGCTCAGAAAAAGGCCAAAAATTCTACTAAGAAATTGTATTCAACAGCCAGAGTGCTGAATTTACACTTTCCAAAACAGGACTAGGGCAGGAAAGCTGTGCCCTATAAATTGATTAATACACAGCCAGAAAGCAGCAAGCTGGTTGTTTGTTTTTATTAACCCCTTAAGTCAGCTCAAACTTCTGTAGTATCAGTACACTCCTAGCACTGCTGGACCATTCAGAGTCACGGAGAGCAATTTTTATGATCCAGGACTTATGAACCCCGACCCTGGTCCACAGCAAAAGGCCATGAATGTGTCACTGCCTAAGAGCTGTCAACAGGGACACTGAAAGAACTGGACCCTACCCCAGCATGTGAAGTGGCCAGCACAGCTTTGCACTCTCCTGTGCACTGTGATCCAAGCTATGGAAACCAGCTCCAACCTCAGTGGACAATGCACCAATAGCATGGATCATTAATAATAGTTCATAATACGATGGAGACAGTGTCTCCAAAGCATTACAAGCCACTGAACTGAGGCTGGACCAGGAGAAATTGAGAGGAAGTGATTCATTTTCCCTTATGAAAACCCTCTAGACATCACGGGACTGGGAATGTTGACTTCCCAACAGTGCTACAGAGCATCATTATATGATGAAGTGACCAAATAGTGACAGTAGGGATGAAATGTCAACTGCTTTGCACACAGAAAGAAGCCTCAGGTGGGCTTACTAGGGAGCTGATAAAAGTTTTTGGAAGACACCTTACAGGGAAATACGAAAGCAAGCTGGAACTGGATTTGTACTGCTGGTGTTCACTGTTCAAGGGGACCCGAGGGGATGAAAGTAACCAAAAGCCCACATTTCTGTTTTTAATTCTGATTTTTTTTCATTATTTTTTATTGTTTCTCTGAGTTAAATAGGTGTTTCAGGTAAAGCTTTGCAGACAATATGGGTGCTAGAGCCTTTTGTATTAAGATTGGTTACCATCTTTTCAAAGCATGTACAAAACATGGGTGAACAGTCAGGCCTCTCACCTCTTTCCAACTTGTGTCCTGTGAACCACTACATGCATTGTAATGCAAACTGTACAATACACCTATGCTTGATTCTTTCCGTATTGTCACTGCGTCTCACAAGAAATGTGATTTCAGAGCCAGTGAAAGCCATCATTCCTCCCATGCAATGGTGCAGGAGTGTTTCTAGTCATTCGCATCGGAGCTGCAACAGGACAAAGACCACTGCTGCATTTAATGTGTGAAACATCTTTTGTGCCACTCACAAGATCAGAATGGTTCTGTAAAGGCCAGCTTCCTTTAAAACAGGCCAACATCCAGCACAAGCATGAAAGGCTTTAGTTCATATTGCAGAGGTACGTAAAAATCCAAAAGTAAAGAGGAGAGACCGACATGGTCCACGAGGCCCCCAGCTGTACCACTGCCCCACCCATTTCCACAGTGGCTGTTTCTGCTCACAGCACCATGGGGCATTTTAGCAGGCTGTCCATGTCAGGCTGGTTCCAATTCATTCTCGCTGCCTGACAGACGTGACCTCTGAGAAGCAGCTGACAAGCAGTCAGTTCACTGCCTCATGAAAGATGGACACATTCGCTGCCATTCAAGCTCGATTTTTCATAAGAACAAGAATGTGCTGTTCCAAATGTTGCACTCAGCATCGTGGAATGATGCCTTTGACTAGGGGCACTGGGGCCAGCAGAAAAATGAATTATTACACAAGACACTGTCTTTGTCCATTTCTAAAGTTCAATAGAAAGATGCAGGCACTTAACCAACTGACTGCTTGATACTGTTGTTTCTGTAATATCCAGGAACCTGCTAGATTCCTAGAACAGAGACATGACCAAACTGTTCTTCTGAATCAAATGTCAGCCTACTTGATTCATCAAAATGGTGGCAGTGACAGTGTATGAGATGATGCTGCACCTGCAGTGGGTTAGAAGTCATGGTTTATGGTAAAAAAAATAAACATTAAAGCAAGGCTGTACTTAAAAATGGCAAGAGAAGCATGACTTGAGAACATTATTTCTTTGAGCTGTTGGTTTTTGTCTCAAAATTGTTTTATTTGAAAGTCCTTTGCCTAGAAATGTGATTGTTTACTAAATCATAAATATTTGGGTTTCTTCCCAGGAACAATCCCCTGACTTCCTCAGATCAGAAAATTATTTAGGCTGCACTTGGCTCATGCTCAGGTGCCTCTTTTTATAAAATTGAACACCTAGAAATTATATTATAGCAATTACAAATATATCCCTTAGCAAATGAGGAGCTGAGAAATTTCATGATGCAATCTGATGAGCAGACAGATGGGAAATTACAGAAAGAGGGAAAAGGAAGATTAAAAAAAATCCACATAATTAAGACAGTGAGATGACCCCCTAGAGCACACCTAGCACTCACCAAAACTACATCGTGCACCCTGAGGTACTGGCTCATCACATGTCCATTCCCCTAGAGAGAACTGAGTAGTGATTGATCATGTATTCATGTGCTTTCACAAGCTCTCCAACTATGCTCTCATTAGAAAGACTGCTGTAAACCTGTCTTCTAATTGCTGCCAGGTAGATTCCTATCTGCCAGCACACTCCTCTCACCTGCTTCACCAAACATCTCCTCAGCCAAATTGCTTCCTCTCTCCTCAAGCTCTCAAAGTGGCACACCAAGTGTGGTCAAACCATACTCTTTAGCACAAGTGTGCAGTGTTTCCTACTATATATATGTAAAACTGAGATCTGCAGGGACACAGGGCAACTCCATTCATTCTTCACCCACCCTGGGACAAAATGAAGAACCCAGGACGCAAAGACTGCCTCTGAACCATCCATGCCCTGTTTCCATCTATCGCAGGTAAATACATTCTGTCCAGGCTGGGCTCCATCTTGAGCTAGTCATATTTTCACCTTTGTTTTTCATCAGGAACAAAACTGTGCTGTTCCAAATCCTCTAAGTGGAAGTCCACTTCAGAGCCTCACTTTTCCTACAGTTAAAAACTTTCTTCTAGCTGCTAGCCTGAATGTATTCCTCAATAATCTGTGCCCTGCTGTTCTTGTGCCAAGACTGTCTGTTAGCTTAAATTATTCTTTCCAACACATAGGGCAAACCCCTGTTGCCTCTTTGCTATCATTTTACTATGTGACACTTCTTCTCCCTTTTTTTTATTACCTTTTCCTTAAAGCAAACCATCAGTGAACACACTTCTAAGTTCATCCTTTTTGAGTATGAGTCACCAGAACTGCACTCTTGATTCCAGATACACAACAGTTGTAATGCCCCTCTCTATCAGCGGTACAGAGAGGATGGCATTTGCCCTTTCCCCAGCTGCATCACATTGGCATCTTATGCTGCACAATACGGTACAGGTTTTCAAAAAACATATTGCACAAATTAACCCAACCCTTTTCTGCAATATAATAATTGAATTTCCGGACAAAACAAATGCTGCTAGTCTTATCTGGACCAAGCCACAAGCACTAGTGCCTCAGTCCTCTCTAAGTTATGAGCCCATTTTCCAGCAAAGCGGATTATGTTTAATCCTTAGGTGAATAACCTTGTACTTGGTACCATGCCATTTTACAACATTTCTACTGCATAATCTTCAAGGTCATCCAATTCTTCTTGCACAGTATCTTGATCTTCCTTTTATCGATGTGTCTCACAACTTCATGTCAGTAACAGAAAGCTATTTCATTAACTCTCTCTACTTTCTGAGCCAAAGTCACCAATAAAAATGTTAAGCAAGATTGGTCCCCAAACCATTCACTGATAAAGTCTCAATAACCTCCCTCCAACCTTCCTATCACTTCCTGGCATCTCCTTGTTACCTATGTGCTTCTGCTACTTTCTAATTCCCATCTTCTCCAGTTAATTCAACTTGCTGTGAATTGTGGCTTCAAATAATTTCTGTTTATTGCATTTCTTTGCCAAGATGATCAGTTATTTCATTACTTAAAGGTATCATATAAATTTGGCACAATCTCTGAAAACCCTATGTTGTATTTATTTGGTCACCTGCCGAGGATAAGAGCTCTGGTGCAGGCACGTCCTGCAGTGGAGCAGGGAATTGCAGCAAACCAGGTGAGTTTCCAGAGTCCGGGGAGTACCAGAGAGCACCAACACTGGCTGGCAGCCGGCAGCTCCCCGGGGAGTGGCTGCAGAGGTGTAGGTGGGATTGGGAGGGACAGTGGATGCCTCCAGTGCCACATCAAGTAATCCTGGGCACTGCTGGTGCACAGGGTGTGGCACGGCAGCTCACAGAATGGGTGCCTCTCCACAGGAAGCCATTCCACTGGTCCAGTGGGAGAATCAAAGTGCACACCACTCAGCAACTGGTCAGTCCTTGTGGGTCCCTTCCAAATCAGGATAATCTTTGGGTTTTTTCCTACTTTGCATCCATTCTTGGTCATTCTCTGCTTCCAAAATTGGTCTATAGTCCTGGATATGAACTGAGGTTAGATCAGTATGTCTGCCTGTTCCGAGATTTCCTGTTGTTTAGTCAAATGGTGTAAATTCGGATTTCATGTTTATTTTAAAAACCCACAAAATTCTTACTTTGGCACTAGGACTTCATGCACAAATTGTATAGGGTTCTGGGAAAGATATAACTAACCCCTCAGGCATGTCCACTGAAGTCTCAAAGTTTTGCACCACCTAGAATCAGGTAGTTGTCTCTCCTTTCTACCTCAGGGCTACTGTCACCTTCCTTTTGTCCACCCCCATATTGAACAAGGGTGGGAAAGTATTGGCTTGATCAGGTCCAACAAAATCATCATTCCTGAACAGAAAGGCAAAGCAGGTTCTTAGTTTGGGAGCTTCACTGATGCTACATTTACCTGTAACCCACCCTTATTGCACAGTGCATCTCCTGCCATCCTCCCACTCTTTCCTCACTTTGTAATTATTTGACTGCAAGATCTTTTTTCTTTTTGCTTTATTTGCCTTTGCTTTGAGTCCAGCTCAAGCTGGTTTTTGACAGTTCTTACTCTCTCTCTGGGGAGCCATGTGAAATTTTTCTCTTAGTTTTAAACTTTTGTGTTTATTTAAGCTACTTCATTAATTTAGACCTAGGGTCTAAAAATTCTATTTCTGTTTTTTAGAAATTTTAAATGTCAAAAGTGGGAATCACCCTTGGGATAAGAGTAATGTTAAGGCTGAGATTGTCCAACCACTATGTTCACCATAGTTTAAACATCCATCTTGAGTAAGAATTTTCTGACTTAGATGACCCAAAGACTGAGAGGAACAGGTGAAACTCCCATAAAAAATCTCATTCATGTTGTTTCACTCCTCATTAGGTACCAGATTCTGATATTGTTTCAGTCTTTGAGGCTGAACAGTTCATTGTCTCCATAATTAATTCTTCCACTTCCTCTCAGCGATGAAGGGGGAGCTCCATGATTATCTGATAAGTAAGTAGTACATTCACTCACATTAAAAACAGGAATATCTCCCAGGGATCCAACATAATGAACAACAATAATAAAAGATGACAACGACCAGGAACACTTTTCCCTACTAAATACACATTTGAAGAGGTAAGAAGACCAGAAGACAAGAGGTTACAGTTATTGCTTGCTCACTATCTCTGCTTAACTGTTTGGGAGCTCACACCCATTACCATGACTCATTAGCAATTTCCCTTCCAGATACACTGGACAAAATGGACAAAGTGGTATTTATGTCAAAGCGAATCCCTGTCCTCAGAGGGCTTCCTGGTGCTGCATTGCACTGGAGTGATGAGGCCTCCATTTAGCCAGGGAGCCCGGGACAGGCCCTATGACTGCTGTGAGGGGCTCCCGTGCAAACCTGAGCTCTGGCAGCTCTCCATCACCTCCAATGGGCAACAGCTCCAAGGGCAGGGTTAAACTGTCTTGTGCCTCGTGGTGTCCCAGGCTCTCAGCCTGCTCATCTTCAGGCTCCTCTGGAAGAGTGAATTTAGTGGAGATTATTTTGCAATAGCAAATGTCTCTTCCAACAACTCACTTTATAGAGTAAGAAGGGCAGAAAAACTGAGCAATACTTTTTTCCATTATTAAGTACCCAAAAAGTGTATTTAAGAAATGAGAAAAGTGGGTAGCATTTATATCTAAATGAAGGATAGAATTGCCCCTCTCACACACCCTCAGAAGAGTAGGGAAAATGTGCCACAGAGACATCTGGATGTTTTTCAGGACTTGAGTGCTTTCCATCTGGGACCATAAATAAAGAAGTAGCACTGCAAAAATTTTCCATTTCTAGGCCAGACAATAAAATTACCTACCCCCAGAGCCATTAGATGCCAGAAAAAGGTACAGATTCACTTTTAATAATCACTGATCAAAACTGAGCTGCATTTAGATGTGACAGTAGCTAGGATAGGACAGAACTGGTATCTTGCCGGCAGCTCAGCCAAATAGAGCAACACAAATGGCACATCCAACATGAAGTACTGACACATGTGCAGGCACAAAGCTGAGATGCAGCACGTTAACCCAGGCCTCATCCTGTTGCCCATGTGTCCACCAGAGTCCTGCCCAAGTGTCCCAGGAGACAGCTGGTCAGCATGCCCGCTTGCAGGAACCACCTATGCTTCTCAGAAGACACGTGCACTCCAACATAGCTGGAAAAAGCAGCTGACAGTGAAACTCTGGCAAGAGTCTTCTGTTATACTGGCCAAATCCAAACATTTGTCCAAAAATCCAAATAAAGCAAACCAAAATTCCCACTGTGGTCAAGTGGACTCTTGTATAAACATGGCTAACCAAGGTCTTCCAAACAGTGACTATTCTCTTAGACCTCTGAGTCATTCCTAGAAGCACTTCAGTAATTAATACTAATGAATTAGATTTATTACTACTACTAAGTCTGATGTTTCAGAAACTGCCTGGGCAATATGGATGCCCTTACCCTTCTTTTTTAATGGGAACTCAGCATCCAGATGTCTTAAAGCACATAAACCCCGTTTCTTGATAATATGCCATAACTCAGTGGCAAAATCCTGGCCTGGAGAGACCAGGGTGGTGGTCTCCCTCTGAAGCAAAAAGGTTTCTCCAGGCCTGCTCCAGGCAGAGAGGACTGGAGTGGGAACGGCCATTCCCAAGAAGCTGGAGCACAATGGCATTCTTCACCATTGACAGTGGCATGGACCCTTGCCTGCCCAACACATACACACTCAAGCTGGAGAAGGTTTAATGAGCCACTCTGCCAGTGAATACAAAGATTTTATACCAGATAAAACAAGGGATAATTGCAGCTTTAAAATGGAAAATGTTCTCTCATATAAAAATGCATGATTTCACTGAAGAGGATAATTTATATTTATTGTTTGAAGAGTCAGTACTACATATTTCTTGCAAAATACACATTTCTTAAAAGCTGAGAGTCATGTAGAAATTGTTTAGAAAAACACCTCCCTTGAAACTATGCAGGGTATTTCAGGTTAATCTCACCTTCATAATTTGTTCTTCATCTTCAGGGTAGACTGGCCAGCTCAGAATTCCCACACTCCATCCTCGAACCATGCCCAGTTCCAGTGGTGAAATGTCAAGTCTCCAGGCCTCTTGTAGGGCAGTTTCCTTACTTTGCCTGGGCTCACCTGAACACGGCCAGAGGAGGAATTAAAACTAAACCCTGCAAAGTAACTAGAGCAGGTCTATGATCCAATGTAAGATTTCAGTTCTTCTTTTTCATTTCCCATGCAATCCACTTCTGATTAAAACCAGCCCAAAACCATATTACAGTCTGCCACCAGTGGCTTGGGGACAGAGTGGATTAATTACCATGAATGTCCTTTTACACAGATTTCCCAGTCTGGTACCACCAGCTCACTGAGGTAGTTTGCCAGGCTTGAGCACCATTAAGTTTTGCCTCTAGGGCAATGTGTGGCTCCTGGCAGAAGCAGCACTGAGGGTGATGCTGCTGTCACTGCAATTAGGAAATTGTCCTTCACCCATGTAGCACTGGCCTTGTCTTAAGAGAGGATGTAATTTCCCAGCTGTAATCTCCATAAGCATTTCTGAGTGGCACTTTGATGCCATGCCTGTAAGTACTGATGCCAAAGAACAACTTAAATTAAGAGATAATGGGGCAAACATTGGCCTATATATTGAATTCCTTTTTTTTCTTGCAGAGTAGCAGAGTAGCACTGCACACAAAAAGAGTTCTGCATCTCATGTAAATCATCAGCAAAGAGCATTGCAGTCACAGTCTTACTCACAGTAATCTCTCGAGGTTCAGTGTGCCACTGCTGCTACACAACTGCCTGGAAGGTGAAAAAATTTTAAGTCTCCTTTCACAACAAACTGCTTTCCTCTCTAACTTCACATATGTTTGCACAGTCTGCTGCTGTTCCTAAATTGAATTTGGAGTTGATTCTTGGACACTTCCAAAAAAACCCCATAAAAACTATTCAAGAAAGAAAATTAGCAAGGTTTATACAATCTCCATCTGAAGCGGCAATTTACCTGAACTTCAACTGAAGTGATTACTGAAATATGAGATAGGAAGGATGCTAGACCTTCAGTGCTGGAAATACTTTGCATTTTTTGAGAATGCTTAAAAAACGAGCCAGGACCAAAAGCTATAGCAGCTTATATGATCAATCTCCACAGCTCTGTCACTTTATACAACAGGAGGGGCACAACCAAACTAAATCTGCTGTCTTTGCTTCTACTAAACCAGAGAGAAAAATGTCCCAGAATTATAAACCTTGGATTCAGCTATGAAATAAGGTATATGGAAGTCTTGACACCAGTAATTGATTTGACTCAATATGGTAAGACTACAAGTGACCACAGGACCTGGGCAGGTTTATTGCCCCTCTCCCAATCCCTTCTAGCATAGACACGAAGCAGCAGATATTAACCAATATAGATTTCCACCTAAAAAAAGCAATAAAGTGTAGTGGTACCTAGAAGAGCTTATCCATAACGGAATATTTCCAAATCAACTAAGAATCTATTTCTGAAGTAGAACAGCTATTTTGCTTTCACTCCCCATCTGCACACTCCCCTTTCACATTAAGAATTCCTCCTTGCAGTTCAGCGTCTGAAGCGATTATGCCTGAACCACATGACAGTCTTCTTGGTGTGGAAAGAGAGTGTTGATCGCAGCAGGGGCAGACTGGTGGTTTCAAGCCCATGACTCCCAGCTAGCTGTCTGAACCAATAAACCTGAGAAGAAGCCTCTCTCCTGCATCAAAAATGTAAGTAGCAATGGACATACTGGGTGCCCCTAGAAATTGCTGTCATGTACATGCATATAAACACAGGGGTCAAATTATCTCTTTCAAGGTGATGCAGAGATTTCATTACTTTGAAAATGATAGAATCCAGTGGAGGTGAATCCTTATTAGATGGAGTGGTCAAGTGAAACATATTGTTTTATTCATGATGAGATCGTGACTGCATTATCAAAAATGTCTATGGGTTTCTACTCAACACTTTCCCTACTTGTGCTGCTCTGGTTTAAACTGGGTCTCCTGTTCTTTTGTTTCTCATCCTTTCCCTCTTTCAGCCTCTGAAAATGAAGCCAGCCAGTTGGATACCTGAATGCTCAATTTGATGACTCAGTGCTCAGAACACAGACCTGAACCATACAGTCCTGGTGTGAAGTCACAGATACTTTGGGGCCAGCTGGGTCTGATATAGTAAAATGGTACCAGACTAACTTACTAAGAGATGGGGAAAGAACAGAGGACACTGGAAATCTAGGACAGAAATCTGGGGACTGGGGCTTCAACATTCCAATCTTTCCTGCAGCTTACCTCATCAATGACCCTCAGCTGACCACATAGCTCCCCAACACCACTGTTTTCTCAGGTGACTCACAAGAGGGTTGGGAAACTTGAGTAACTTCTGTTCCCAGTGATACACAAAGTAGCTTTGGTGGGTTTCCAGAGCCACCTGAAATGCTCAGACCTTCAAAAATCTTAGAGAGCATCAGGAAAAGCGGTGAGTTGGGTTAAGTAGGAGAGCTGTAGAGTCACTTAAATGCTTCCCTTTGGCCCTCTTCACTCTGCACAAGCCCTCTGGTCCCCTGATGCTTCTCCCCTCCTGTACCCTCCCCACACACTCTGCAATTCACATTAGCACTTGGAAGTTCAGTGCTGTTTGAACTCCAAACATCTGCCACCAAATTATTTCTCTCTCCCAGTTCACTGAGCAGACATTCTGCATCACTGAACTACAGAGTTTATCCACTGACAACAGGCTGATAATGGCAGCGCCAACCTTTCACAGATAAAGTGCACTTATGTGAGGGGAAGCACCCACAGCACTCTGCAAAAAAGGAAAGAGGGTGGTTCTTCTGATAAATACAGAGAGTTCCTTCCCTTCCCCAGCTCCAAAAGACCCTCAAAGCAGGTATCTGATACAGTAAGTGGTCCATTAAATTGAGCCAGCCGCTAAATGACAGTGGAACGCCTTCGGCAGGCACAGATGTGCCTGTTGTGTATGCAACAAATTGATTAAGGCCCATGCTGTCACAAGGAAGAGTCAATCAATCCAGAAGGGCTGGTTGCTAATTTCTAGCCAGGAGGAAGCTTCCCTGCTGCGCGGGGGATTATGCAAGCCCGAATCTACAGGCATGCTTTTCCTTTGCTCATTGGCGGAGCAATGGGTGTACAGATACTGCTTTTAAGTGTCCCTTGACTGATTTAAATTAGGGGAGAAAATAATCTAAAGTGCTCATGACATCTACATGAATGCAAAATGAATTCATCATGACTGGCATTATTACAATGAACAGCAAATCCCTTCATAATGGCAGGACATTTAAGAAGTAATGTGCTACTGGATCCCTTGTCTATAAAAGTGATAATAAGGAAATGGCTATGTCACATATATTTAAGAGGAATTCAGCTACTGGCAAGCTGCTGCTTCAAAGACTCAAAAGAGAAATGCAAATGCTTATGTTTTTTAGCACCTCAGCTGCACAATTATTGTTGCTCTGTACTTAATGGATCTTTTTCTGTCTCTGAATCTGCGCCATGTAGACCACTTTACAGTGCTGAAATGTTCCCTATAGGATACTTGCTACTGCTGTATCCAACCTAATTTTTAGACATCTGAAAAGAGAGGCTTTCAAGCATTCCCTTGAAAAATTTTATGCAGTCTCAGAAAGGTTAAGGGTGGGAACAGGCACCTGTAACTCAACCCAAATCTCATTTCTCTGTTCATCTATAATCAGGATTAGAAGACACCTAAGGCATGCAAGTTTTATTTCTACTGTTATATCAAACCATCCAGCAAACACCAAATTCATCTCACTGAAGGAAAAACACTGGTTTCTATGAAGCTCACCTAAGTGCAAAAAAAAAAAAAAAACTGCGAAGGGAGTGTACAGGTGTGCATATACAGAGCAGTAAGGACAGAAGTATTTCCTGGGATAGATATTCAGACTTCCCATGCAAATGACATACCTGTGAGAGTCAGAAATGGCTGTAACCAAATCACACCACCAGAAGAAGTTGTGTCAGCATTTGGCAATTCCTTTTCTCCATATCCCTGTGATGGAAGATTGAAAGTATCTCAGGTAGTTAGCTATTCATCACAACAGCTCAGGGCAAAAATGCCCAACAGGAAGCAGAGCACCTGAGAGTTGTTGAAGTAAATGAGCCCAGCACTACTGAAGAACAGGTGTTGTATTGGTCTGTGCCACCAGTGCTGACTTTGGCTCAGTGCCTTCAGCACATTATGGAAATCAGCAGCTCTGTGGCTCTCCCCATAGAGGACATGAACTCAGCTCTCCTCTGAGCCTCTTTAGGTTTATTAAATACCCATGATCCACAGTAAAACATCTCTTCTTCCGGCTCCTCTTATCTTGTCCCTTACCTTCTCCCTGTGATACAAAACTCCTTCTTAAACACTGACAGGCCACAGCAGGGTGGTGGAGTTACAGTGTAAGCTTGCCCTATAAACGGAAAAAGATCTAGAAACTCTGCTTTTTGTGCTTGAAATGAGAAGAACCATTTGCTGGTGCTGCCTTAAGACAATGCTCCTGAGAATGCTTTGAAAACAAAAACTTTTATAACCTCAGCAATTTTATTTTAAAAAATAAAAGCTCAGGTGCTAGGAACAAGTAGGTTTGAACTCTCATACACAAAAGCAATCTTTGTTATCAAGTGTCATTAAGTTTCCATGAAAGCTACTGGTCTTTGTATTTTAAGCTGCTTTTGGAAATAGATTACAAGGAAGAAGTTGTTCCTATGTGCTTTTAAAATGTGACTCCTTTTGCAATCAGTTTCACAAGAACTTGTTAAGCTAGCTTGAAAACACCTCATATTTGTTAGAGGGTGCTAATACAAAAAAGGCTCTCATTCAGCAGCTCTGCTTTTGTGCTTTCATTTTGCTTCAACATAAATGTTTTTGTAGAAAATTGTCACATTCCACCCAAGCTATATATCAGGCCCAAAAAGACACTGTTGTATATTTCTAAAAAGGGAACTAGAAAGCAACCAAGAAATTAATTTGCAGGCTGTGGGTTGGCTGCTACTGCTCAATAATATACAGAATTACTGCTCTAGTGAATTCATGAGAAGGGTACCCTGCTTCACGTTTTTTCTGCTGGCTTCCAAAGCCAGTATAAAAGAAAATAACAAGTCACACAGTTCTCTCACCATGTTCTGAAATACAGCCATGAAGCTGCCCTGTTCCATTTCTGAAGACCCAAGTCAGTGGGAAGAACCTGAGCCTGACTTTACACTCCACCTTGGCAGAGGCTAACAGTGACCTTTCCGGAAATGGCCCAAGTCCATTCCAGAAATGGCCCAAGCTAAGCCCAAACTGTGGGGCTTCCACACTGAGATATATTTCTCCTGTTATCTGTGCCCAGCTTTTGGATGCAAAGAAAGAATCATGAAATTCTTGGGTTTTGGTCAGACTATCTTTGCAAGACACAATTCACCCTGTTTCAGAGGCCAGCTCCACTACTGAGGCAAATGAAGTGCAGTCAAGAGAGAATCCCTCCTAAGTGCAACAAAAAAAAAAATGCACAGTGCCAGACTTCACCACAGACAGGCACCAAGAGTAGCGTATCACACTAAAACTGTGAATGTTGCAGTCAAACTGCTAAAAAGGAAGTTATCAGAAAGTTTAAAAAGAAAAAAAGTCCACTCGGAAATCCTGCCAGATACTGAGGTTGGATGTCAAATTACAATAGTCTGAAAAGTTCTGTCTTTCAAACACAAGAATATTCTAAAATGTTACAAGCCAACTACAACAGTAGCTGAGTACACATTTTGCACATTTCCCTCCACATCTGTCTCACCATGACAGTAAAACAAAGAGTGGAAAAAATATCTAAACACTAAACATGTATCCTTCCAGTAACAGCCTTCCCTCTGCTTTGTTGCATACAAACAGGCAGTAAAACGCTGACAGCAGAACATCCAATGATACACAAGACACAGATAATAAAAGTACTCTCTCCAAAGAATACAGGCAAAGAAGTGATACTGTGAAAGCCACAAAAAGGGTTAAACCCAAAGGAGACCAGGGTGATGTGGCTGCTAGTGTAACTCCCAGAGGACCCTGAGAGCAGAAGGCAGGCAGGCAGTTTGGTACATCACTTGTCTTATGAGACAGTTCACCCCCTCTCATCCTGCATTACCAATCAACCACTCTTTTGATTCTGACCAGGCTAGAAGGCATTTGAACAGGTATCTCAAACCCTGTGTCCCATACAGAGATCTTGCTGAATAGGTATGCTTGGCTGAACAAAGGTCCAGTGCAGCAGCCCCAGGTAAAATTCCCAGCCTTGACTTGTGAGGACATCAGGAAGGATGATCTGGCCATCCCTTCTAACATTAACATGTGGTAACTCACTGAAATCATGCTGTTCACCTTTACTGTCTTCTTATGACTGCAATCCTGTGGAGCCTTTACACCTCCTTTATTCTAAAGAAGCATTGCCTAACAAACAGCAGTAGAATTAATTTGCCTTAGCACTGAAATCCTAAGTTAAGCCATAAAAAACCCTCCAGTATTTGAGCAGATGATGAAGCAATGTATACAGCTTTCAGAGGAAAGAAACATGTTCAGTGTTTTTGTTTACTTACTAAAGGGGAGTGTTATCTTTGCTGATACTGACTTTGACCTGATTTACCTACACTGAAAATGCAATTGCATTTGGCAAGTGAGACTTTTGGAAAAACAGATATAACAGCAATATTTTAGGAGGAAGAAGGCGAGAACCTCCAAAATCTGTAGCTGAGGTTTAGGAGTGGTGGGAAGCTGTACTGGCTTCAATCAATTCCTTCCACTATCACCAATGAACCCCCTTCTCATTAGTCTTTTCTATGTAGTCTGTTTTAACAAAGAGAGGATGAGCAGATACAACAGCATAACTGAGATTCTGTTATGCCTGCAACTGGCTAAAAGAAAGTAATCAAGCACTGTGTGGAAAGAAGAGCTCTTTCCATGATTTCCCTATCTAGAAATATGAAAATCCTATTTGCAACTCCACTGAGACACAGCAGTATATTAAAAAACTTTTACAAGAGTTGAAGTTTTTCAGCTATACAACTGCTTCACTTAACTGATAACTCATTGTGGCCTTTAAGAAAGGTGGTTTGGGGAAAAAGAGAAACTATCACTCTCTCTTGCCCAAGAAACGTAACTGTGGCGCTACAAAGATTACCGCAAGCCCTCCTCCACTCACCTCAGAGCTCTTCTGCCTTATCACATGCTTATCTGTTTAGACTGTAAGATATTTAAGTTAAATAAGATACCTTTCAAAAAGCATGTCTTTGGTATAGGGACAACCTTGTGTTCTAAATTTTCACCAAGTCCACCAAAGCAGTGTTCTCAGACAAACTACCCTTCCCCTGGCTCAAACCATAAGTTAATAACATTTACCATGCAATACCTTGCACAAATACCTCTGGACATGACCAGCATATGCCCCAGAAGTGAAAGCTTTATGACTCTGCAATTTATTGCACCACTTTTACCTATGGTTGTATAAGAATATTAAACACAACGTTACAAGTTCGCGCTATCTAGCTCATAAGCAAACTGCATGAAAACTGCAAACTGCAAACTGATGAAACTGCATCAAAAACTACTTCCTAACTGCTGGTCACTACCCTATGCTGAGCAAACTTTTAACCTACATAAATTTGAAGTAGCCTTTCCCTACCCCTATTTCTGCATATTGTCTGAAAGGTAAACGAGATATCAAGAAACCAAGAGGATAAACAATGCTTCATTTATTTATTTTAATACTAAAGGAGTTAAGCACACAACTTGTATGCAAGAGATGCTCTGGGTTCCCCTGGTAAACTATCAAGGGGTTTAACGCCACCGCACTCTATTACAATACATCAGTGCCTTTCAGATAAAAATCAATAGTGACATTGCAGTGATACCTGACATATCTCCCTTTTTGGGGTAGAGTTAACTCGTGGTTTTAACTTTAAAAATATTCGTAGATGGTGGTAGAGCTTGCTATGGAAAGGTTAGCACAGGACAGTATGGACTGGATTCTGTTGCTGTTTCCACATTTAGCCCAATGACAGGGATCCCTGACCCACAACTGAGATTCCCACAGACCAGCAGTGCTGATAATAAATACCAGCTGGTTTTCCTCTATGGCACTGGGCAGCATCTCCTGTGTTTAATGCAGCAGCAGGAGGCTGCACCTCACACCCCATGCTGGAAGGGAGGAACTCCCAAACTTTCCGTGCCCTGAACATTTCAAGAGGATGTTTACATGTAGCACAACAGACGCAAAATCAAAACAGATGGTGGACAGATGTGAGCAGAGTCAGGAAGAAGAAAGCTGCCTGGAAATGTTTTTAGCAGTGTCAGTCTCTGGCTTACCCAAAAACACCCCACAGCTGTCAGCAGGGAGTGGAAGAAGTCTTGTGTAACCAGAAAAAGCATCTACAACACCTACATGGTGCCCCAGAAAAGCCTGAATTTTCACATGTTGATCAAACTACAACCAAACCGACAGCACCCCTTTCCATCCCTCTGTACTCCCATTTCCTGCCCCTTCAGAACACAACAGGTCATATACGATGGCAGGAGCTGTAGTCCGTGACGAGGGGCGCAGACCTTGCTTCATGGGAGCTGGAGCACTGCACAAACAGCCATTAATCTTAGATGACTTGTGGACAATTATTATCCACATGTTATAGATGGAGAAAGAGCAGCAGACAGTAGAGGGCCATGCTTGCAGTTACAGGAGGAAGTCACTGATCTAAGGAGGGATGCCAGAGGAACTACCTGCCTGCTCATTCTCCGCTGCTCTGACCTCTGCTCCAGGCTCCCCCCTGAACCCTGGGGTTTCACTGCTGATATACAGTGTCTGGACAAAGGAATTTGGGCACAGGTTATCCACTAGCTATCAGAAAATGAGTATATGTCTTTTAAATGAAATCAACTCCTGTATGCCCTCACCAGACAGGAGAAGATAATTTATTTCTTTAGGACAAAACCTTGAATATATCACCCTAGCAGCCTCCTGCATTATGACCCCCATGTAATCTTATTCAGAGAAAGGTTAGTGGGCTCTTTGTTGGTGAACAGCACATTAATAAGATCTCCTTGAAATAATCCCATCTCTAATATGCAGGGAAAATTACATTTTCCAGCGTAATTACTATGTCAGTCAAAAATCCCAACTCCTTCATTAATTGCTTTTCTTCAAATTCCAACAGCTTCTTCTCAAGCAGTAAAACTTTAGGAAGAAGGGAGGGGGCAAGAAAGCCAGGAAGTTCCTCTTATTAAGTAAAACCAACAGCAACTCTGGGAGGCTTTACCTGGCTGGAGTCTTTTGTCTTAACAGTGGGAGCTGCAGACATGCTGGCAGGTTGGTCAGGAGTGGGTCACTTTGTTAGGGCACACCCGCCTCTCACATCTCCTCCCCATAACTTCTCCTGCCCAAACCATCTGGGAGGCAGTCCTGGGGGCACCACAGAGGCAGCAGAGCTCAGCCTCAGCAGTGGCCGTGACACCAAACCACGGTCCCTGTGAGCCATCGAGTCTCACAGGTGACAGGGTCCAGCCCAGTTGCATCTTGAGAAGGCTGGCTGAGGAGAAACCAGAGCAGTGAAGGGAGCATGACACCCATGGGTAGGTGACACCCATGTCCTTCGACTCAGCCCTAAGCCAAGGACCAAGACAATAACAAGGAGGGAGTTACAAGATAAAACACAGAGACCTGACCGAGAAAAGCTGCTTCCTAGAGAGTGTCTAATATCCCCTCAGGCCAGGGGAACAGAGAAGGCACAGAGAAGGGAGGGCGAAGAGGGATGTGAGATGCCACAGTGAGATGACCTGGCACCTGCAGTCCTGTCACCAACTTGCATTCAGAAAGGGCATTCAGCTCCCTTCTTAAATTTGAGCCATTTCTATTTGGTCTTAACTAAATACAGTTCAAAGGCTCCTACCCTTCCATCTGGTAACAAAATGGAGCTGAAGATCTCTTTCAGAAACTAAACACAGACAAGTGTGAACAAGAAACCTAAACCTGGCACCTTCTTTGTATAAAGTACAGCCATAACTTCTCCTTCTACTTTCAACTGCAAGAAAAGCATAATGCTTTGTCCAAGAATCATAAGACAATAAAATATTGGTCTTCCAGAGCCCCTGTCAGAAAACAGGGCTTACAATAAAAGGTTTGATGCAAATGCAGAAGTCATAATCTGGACCTCAGTAAAATATTAACAGTTTTGGGTCAGTAATCATTGGGCAGGTGCTATGTGCAGGAAACGCAGGTGGTTATCACTGTATATCACTTCTAGACCACAGAGAGTTTCCCCTTTCCCCCCATCCCAGGGGAATTTAGGGATAACTGTCAGAGCCTTGCTTTTAGTTCAGAAGTGTTAGTCAGCTCATACACACCAACTCCTAAGAATGGGTATCTAAAGAATAGTTCTAACACTACATATCCCAGTAAGTGTGGGAAACTTGAAGTACACAAGAAGGAACACATTTCTAATAAGCACTTACTTGCTAATGGACAAGCAAAAGTGGGAGCTCGGGGAAAAAAATCTGAGAAAGCAGATTTTTGAAGAAAGAGAATAAGAAACCAGATTATGCCTTTTTAATGAATTTTCTATGAGGGTGAAAACAGCGAACAGTCATAACATGTTGTGTTAACGACAGAAAACTTATCCGGCAACAAACGTTTGCAGGGAAGTCTGTGGAGTAAGGGCCCTGAGACAGCTGCCTGAGAGGAAAGGAATAAAGGGATCCCCAAAAACTGAGATCCTGCGAAAAGGCAGAGAGAAAGTAGGGGAAGGGAAAGGAGAAGGGGCAAAAGGGAAGGAGTGTTCCAGTGTGGCTTTAGAGCCGCTGCACAGAAGAGTGACATACCCAGATGTCCTCTTTGTCTGTGTCCCATGGTCTCTGCCAACAGCCTCAAGTGGGTTTGCCATGTAAGAGCAACAACTGAAGAAGGAAAAGCAGCAAAGTCTTGGCCACATTGTGAGCCCTGTGTGAGACCCTCATGACAGACTGACCTGATCATAGTGCTTACTGTGATCACCACAGTGTCACAGCTGAGCAGCTGGCAGCCTTCTGTATGTGCCTTGTTACCACACTAGATCCTTATGTAACATATATGTGCAACTACTTACTTCAAATCCTCCATCACCACATCGACTGCAAGATGCTAAACAGCTCTAGTTCAACCATTCTTAGGAAAGAAATTGCAGAGACAGAAGACACACAGGTCCCTCCTGGGGGACACATAACACCAAACCTCTTTTCTCCCACCTTTCTGATTTTATAGTCCCTTTTCTCAGGGGTTGATTGCGTTGTTAGTGAGGGCATATGTGGGTGAGAGTCCAGAGGTTTCTCAGCAGCAGCCTTTAATCAAAAAAGGCTTCATGCTGAGAGGGCCTGACCCACCCATTAACTTCCCCCACAATATCCCGTTTTATTACACTACATGTGAAACACAGCCCCTGGGGAGGGAAGAGCAGAAAACCCTGCACCAACAGGGAAACTAATGAACTTTCCTCTTTCCCTAGCTGCTGAGCCTCTGGGAGGCAGCTGAAAAGAAAAACTCATCTAGGAAGACAGGAATAGATCCTGTTTGTTGAGTGAGCACGGGAGCAGGTGGCCTCCTGCAGCCACAGGAAGCTGCTTGTCATCCAGTGAGACAGGTTACAGCCAAGGGACCACGGAAGCTTTTCAGCACTTATGCCACCTCCTTCCCAGACGCTGCACACACTTGGCTCTTCTTGCCCCGCTAATGCGTCAGTCCCTGCAGCTTTGGGAGATGGCAAACTTCCTTCCTTCTGCTGTTAGATATCTCGCTGTCAGCAGCATCTTTGAGAGTCATCCTGAGGAGCTGTCTGTGTACTTCAAGGAGTGCTGCACAATTATGGCTGGGATTTTAAAAAATACCTTTCCTAGCCCTGATACACTCAGTAGCACAGAAAAGATCACCTGGGTCTCAAAAAAAAAAAAAAAAACAACCAAAAAAACAAAAAAACCAGGTCAGCAATGTTAACTGCAGTTTGTCATGCAAATATTTATCTTTTACATTGACGATATTTTCTTTCCAAAGACACTGCAGAGATATTTTGGACATGGCTGTATTCAGCCAGTACAAGGTGTGAGGCAGGATTTGAATATTGGTGGAAAGCTGGATGCAGCCCCTTATTTTAATTTCCTTTAGCAGCAGCATATGGATTCGATAGGAGAAAAAACAGCCTTCAGTTCTTTGCACACCTGAGTACAGACCCTTTGTTTGGGCAATCAAATTCCTCAAGTTCAGGGGAAATTCTCAGTGTGGGACAGGAGGCATTTACAGCTTTGTATTGCCATGGCTGCATATAAGTATTCTGAATGTACCTTGTTTTCCGTGCATCCGATTTGTTAACTGCTTACTTAGAGATAAATCTGTGGGGTTTGGGTTTTTCTCAGATGGGAAAATTAGGTATTTCAGAATGATCAGATTAAGTTAGTGAGAAAAAACTAACTCATTGAAGACCTCACTCTGGCCTCCACCTCCTGCAACACAAAACGACATGACTTTGACAAAGATTCCACAATGCAAGTTCCCAGATAAACTTAAGTGAGCACAAAACAAATATGAAATTTTATTATGAACCATATGATAACAGAAGGAGTAGAGAAAGTTGAAAACTCCATGAAAGTTTAATACTGAACACAAAAGAAAAATCATTTCCCTGATCTTGTATTTTATTTATTTCCTTGGCTTTTCTAAAGCTGAGATCTCCCTCCACCTGCCAGCCTGACAACCACTTCAGCGATGCACAATTAACAGGAACAGCCTCCCAACGAAATCTCCGCAAATCAAGAGAGTTCACCAGCCAATAATTAAAACAAGTCAGACCGTCATTACAGATTTCTGCCACATCCATACTGACAGGTCACCCTCTGCAAAAGCCCTTGTAAAATGGTCTGTGTGCTCATTAAAAATTTGCCTCAGCATTTGAAGAGTCAGTCACAATGTGCAGAGTAAGTCTACTTACCATGCCTGTTCTTGGCAAGGGGTCATCCAGACCACGCCAGAGGATGCTACATTGGGATGGATGGAGTGCTCCTGAGGTCTGCCCAGGATTTACTAGCTGGAGTGCTCTCAGGACATAAAAAATGTTGCTTCAAAAATGATGTAGGCATGGCCTGAACACAGCAGACTACAAGTTGCTATTGGTTTCCCAACACCTGAGCTGCTTTTGATAAACAATTAACATAAAAAAGGAAAATAGCTCATGCATGCCAAAAGGACTTGCATTGAGGCATTTATTGAAACTTTTCGACAGGGCTGCATATCCTGTGTGTTCTCCTGTTCTTCAAAAAGCAGCATAATGCACTGCCTGGCTGCCTGTGGCTCTGAACAATCTTCTGGCTCTTCACTTCGAGAACACCAACACAAACAGAGTAGAGTTCTTCACTACGAAGACAACTGACCAGCTATGGCATCTCTAAACACCCTTCAATTATTTTTGTCCTTAATGGACCAGAGTTTGAACTGGAGCTACTGTGAATTCTCACCTCCTCAAATGCAGTACTGAACAACATAATCAAGAACATACAGGTATAAGAAAAGTGCTATTTACCTAAGAAACTGGCCAAGAAACTCTCAAATCTTTGGCTTCTGCCACAGTTACCTGTAGAAATTTAGCAAAACTTCCCAGTATTCATTTCTCTATATGTCAAATGGATGAGAAATGTCTTCTGAAAATTGCCTTGAGTTGTGCACACAACAAAGTATTGTTACTTTAGGTTTTTTTGCTGCCTGTTGTGAATGCTGATATTCCTTCCTGTTTAATTAACATGCAAAAGGTATGCCTAAGAAGCCTGTGGCATGTAGGCAAGTCCACTGAAGATGCTAGTAGAAAATACAGGCATGAAGATTGCTGTTAATCCAAACCATCTTAAAGAAAAATGGCCTCATTAAATCAATACAGTGAGCAATTAACAAGCCACTTCACATGTACTGTTTTGGAGGAGAGTCTGTCAGAAGCATGCTGAAGTTTTCCGAATGAGAGCTGTGATTACTGAGCTGTTTATTCTAAAAATGAATTACTACTTTGCTTTAGCAGAAATTAAATCAAAAGAAAAATTGCCTAAATTTATACAAAATGCTTTTCTCCTACATGTGAGGAGAAGAGGAGAAGGACTCAACTTATCTGCCTATGAGAGGCCCTCACATATCAGTCCTACAGGAATGCCTCGACATCTCTTTGAATGATGAATGACTATGCTCCCATATCCCATGCTTCCCTAGCTGCATGCCACATGCCTGTGTTTCTTCACAAGTGCACTGAAATTAAGACAATGCAACAAACAGTTGCAAGACAATGCAATGGATCAGTATCTGAAAATTGGAAAGAAGTGGCCGAAGTAACACTTTTGCCCTTTGGGCCACAAAGTGGCTGGAGAAGCATTTTGTGTGTCTAATGCACAGCAGCAGGCAAAGGATTAATGAAACAGATGCTTCAAAGCAGAAGATATTGCTTATCTTAATTAGATGTTGCTAATGTTAAAGTGCAAACAGAAGCCTGAATCTTGTGTTGTGTACTCCTATGGAAGCTGGGAACTCTTTTCATTAGTTTTTGAATTACACTGTCTTTACCTCAGCAAGAGAGGAAGCAGGCCTCTGTTCCAAGTATGGGAAAGCTGATCAGCTCTGCAAGAGCAGAGTGGTGCTTCCAAAGCTAGGCTATCCCTCCATGAGGAATCCTGGCACAGGAAACACTGAAGGTCTATGTTCTGGCACCTGCAAACTGCAAAGACATTATTGCTCAAGTTTCCAATTATTTTGTGCCTTTTTTTGTGTATAACTTTTGTAAACAACTTATACAACTTAGTTGTATACAAAAAACTTCCTATACTTATATAGGAAAAGTGACATGAGCATTATATGGAGCCTGGGAGCTACAATATTGCTTTTTGAGATATAAGACATAGGGTAAGTACTAACCTGTCAAATCAAGCAAACCACTTGCCTTTTCATGATCACAGGAAGATTTTATGCTTGGGCTGGTAGACGTTTCCACAACTTTTGCCATAATTTACCATTTTCCTTTCAGATTAAGCAGAAGAGCAAAGCCAAGCTGAACAGAAAGAAAACTTGAGAAAAGCAGAAATAGAAAAATGTTTCTTCTAAACAGGAGGCTTCCTATTTCAACAGCCACTCTTCAAAGGTATTCTTTGCAAAAACCCTTTTAAACTGACTAAGAATTAGTTAAAACTCTATTTCCGTCCGTATCTGAAGCCATTTCTAATCAAACTGAGACAGAAGATGGGCAGATGGGAAGTCAATGGATAACCACTCCCCAGTGGCAAAGCTAAGCTATTAGCTCAGTACTGGTCTGTGTAAGGTGAGCAGATTGTTCTGGTTCATGATTTATTCTTCTGCTGGGATCCTGTTAACATCTCCTTACTGTGAGGAAGACAGTTTTAGCTTGGCTTGGACTCCCCAAAGGCAGTCCAGGTTTGAATGGGTGCCCAAAGTCACTTTTGGAAGTTATTTTAACAACAGAGATCATCCTTGATATATAAAATTGAAGTCTTCATTATTGGGGCTGCAAAAGCAACCCATGGCCATAAAAGACAGAATTAGAGATCAATATCAGAAAAATTCAGAGAACTCCATGCAAGCTTTCTACATGTGTTGCACCAGGGTGTTCAAGCCTCATTTTTTCCTTGTTAGTTTTACTCTGGTCTCTTCAGCTTTCCCAGGCATGTACGTGATGCTTAGAATAATTACTAACCGGGCCCAGGAAAATGAGAATGTGGTAAGGAAGTATAGTTTCTGGCATACCACAGTACAGGAGCATTGCCAACACAGCTAGAGGAAACCACGCTATGAGATGAGCTATTTGTTACGTTGCAGAGAGGACTGAAGTGAAATGGGAAAAGTCAAGTCATTCTGAGTTAGACATTAAGGCAGAAAAATTGCTTTTTGCATTTCCAGAGGAGCTTTTGTCATGCTACAGAACAGGAGTGAAACATAAAGCGACTTAGAAGGGAGCAATAGAAGATGCAGAGCAGACCATGAGCATCAAGGAAAGGCCGATCTCAGGAGGGACTCATGCTAACAGCCGTACAAACTCCTGACTTCAATGGTTGTAACTATAAAATATGGACTTTCACATAGAGTAGATCATGTAAACTAGAAGGGTGGTGCCTTCTAGTTGGTGCCTCCTCCTAGCAGAAGGAACCACATGCCCCAACTCTTGGCCAGCACTTCCCACTTTCAGATAGGTTTCAGCCTGCGTAGACTGTGGCTATGCTGCGAGTGCAGGAGGAGTTATGGTGGCAGGGGAAGGCTTTTCAGAATTTCCAGAGTTCTCTGCTGCTTTGAAAATAGCACAGGTCTCCTTGTCCAATGCTGTTTCATTGTACATATGGAGTCAGACAGCTTTTTGCAATTACTCCTTTTCTCTGCTGCAGCAGCCAGCCTCACTGACAGGTGCCACAGCCCAAGTAAAAAAGTTCTCATATATTTAGTTGCAAATTATTTCTAAAACTTGTTGCAAGGTCCCTAGGTGCTGCTGCCTCTGATCCAAATTTTGCAGTAGTTTCAGCTATATTCTATTTGCAAGGCTTATATTTAACTTACAAAGTAGCTCCTGATTTTTTTATTTTTAAAGCAAACTATATATGTAGACTATAGAGAGACACAGAGATTTGTGTATAGCGTGCTTAACTATAAATATACACATAGTATATATATATAATTTCTGAGCTTCTCATTCTAGCAATTGTATCTATTCTATCTTTTTATGTTAATACATAGAATAAAGAGGCAGAGATAGAAGGAATAAACACTGACCATAATTGTCTGTAGCCAGTAAAGAATTACATGGTCTGGGGCTCAAACAATTCAACCTGGTAGACAAACTACAGCTGCAATTCTGAGTGTTATTTTTAACTCATTCTCCCACTCAGGCTGTCTTGTCACCACTCTCCATCTCTGAAACACACATTAAACTGCAGTCTGATAGTGTTATCAGCACCTTTGTCAACAAAATATATTTGTCTCCCTGGGATGGTGAAATGTGTGTCACAAATGAATGAGATTTCTGGAGTTCAGCAGCAGTCTACAGGGAGGTGTTAATTAGAACAGACTGTGTCATAAGGAAGCTCAACAGACACAAACTAATTAGCACCAACAAGTGTAGCAGGGCTGCTCTGCGGAGGCAGCATTCCATCACTGGCTTCTAAGAAGTTAGCACTCCTTCCTCTTCCCTGGCTCTAGTCTCAAAATGGCATTAAAACATATGGTACCAGAGCAAGAGTCCCACAAGGATAGCGCAGGAAGATCTGCTTTTGCTCCATCCCACGGTTACCTTCACCAACTCATTCTCACCACAGCATTCAACTCAGTCTATCCACAAGTCAAAGATCTCCAAGATTTCATCCAGGTAAAGAGAGTGGGTTCTCAGAAAGGTGTGCATCCCTCCTGAGTCTCAGCTGGACTGATGCTCTATAAATGCTACCAGTTTCCTTGGGGAAACTAAGAACAAACGAGGCTGTTCAGTGCAGAACAGCAAGGCATTCTAGAAGTCCAGCAGGAATCTGGGAAAAAAAAGAACTAGAAAGAGCCCTTCAGCAGGTCAGCTTAGAAGCTTGCAGCTTAAATATTGCTGATGAGCTGACATTAGTCAAGAAAAAATTATTCCTAAATGACACATCAGATGTTCTTGAGATGAGTCCCCATTTTTTCTCAGATGCAACCTTAGCAGATGGACTTGAGCACACATAATTCTGTAAGCAGATAAGAGGATGGAGATGCTAAAAAAAGATAAAAAATAGAAAGTAGTAGGAAGCATCATATACAATGCTTGTTTCTCACATTCTTGTGCTTGTTAATGTCCTCATTTTTAAGAGAAAATATTTCAGACTGAATACAGGTGATACGTAATACTAGTGACCAATGGATCATCATCTAGCTGGGTTTCCTTAGGTTTATAGCTAGAAAATTGAAAGTAAATCTGCCCACAGAAGATGCCATACCCACAAACATCTAAGACTTCAAGAACATTATTTGCTAAGTTTTCCTTTGTAATGCAGCCATTTAAAACACTTTGTGTCCACCAGTTCATGTTCCTCTCTGCCAGCTTCTTCTTGATTCAAGCACAGTATTCTCTTAATAAACACAACAATGCTGGAACTCTTTGGGATCTTGTTCTCTCACCTCTTTTGGTCAAGAACTTATCTCATCTGAGGATGAGAAGCTTTCTTCCCCACTCCAGTCTAAATGTGCTTGACAGGCATAAAAGAATGTAGTGTAAAAACTGGTTTCCAAATAACCAAAAGTCAAAGCATAGGGCCAGACAAAGCTAATGGGACCTGGGAATGCATAACACATGCTAAGAACAAACCATTTCAGCCTGCTTTTAGATGTGTTTGGGCATTTTAACAACATACACCTTTTGGCACAAATTGGATTAGAAGGTTTTGCAATATTAATGCTGTGACCAGTCCCTACTGGGCCATACAGGTTTCTAAGTGCTTCTCCTCTCAAAACTGAATTTCAGATATCAAAGAAAGCCAGAATAGAACAGCAGGGGAAAAAAGTATTCTTGCCCGCATTTTGGTTCTGCAGGGAGAAAAAAAGAAAAAAAAGAAGAGAGAGAAAAGAGAGAGAGAGAGAGAGAGAGAGAGAAAGTCAAGGGTGTTAGATTCAGCACTTTGGAAAGCTGTTCTTTCTGAACCAAACACTTAGCAAAAGGATAGTCTTTCTCCTGCTATCATTAGGAGAGATCTTACAGTCTGATGGCTGAGGGCATGATCCTTACAGATGACTGGGTCATGAAGGAGCTAACAGGCCAAAAGCTTTTATTACTGCATTTGGGTTGCACAACAATATGTGATCACAGCGATTTAGGAAGAATGAATATACATGTACACCCTCTCTAAGACCTGTTTTCTTTCCTCTTACACTAGTAGAGGACAGGAGCCAGTATTATCCATTCACAGGAGCACCATGTTACCTGCTGCTACAGAAAGGAGCTGATCAGCTATCCATTGTGTATTGAAGCAGATGGTGTGTAAATACCAGAAGCCTTATGATACCAAGCTTTTCAGAGATCCCATTTCTTTTTCATAGCAGGTTTAAATTAAACTGCAAATGCTGCAAAACACACAGGGACAGATTCTTTCTTCTCACAATCCATTGCAATAAGAACGAACTCCAGTCAAGTCAACAAAACCAGAGGTCTGAAGCATGTATCAGAAGAGAATCAGTGTTCTCCAAAGCCATATATGTTACAGAAGGAATGAAGATTACTTGTATCAGGTGATGATAACTGCAGCAGCAATCACACAAGTTTTGTGCAGACTGGAATTCTTGCAGTGGGCACACATGAAAAACACCTTTTCCCCTGCTCTCCACTGTTTTCACCCAGAAAACAGAGTGACAGAACTGCACTAAGCAGGCATTTATTGCTAAGTACTTGGACAATCTGGAAAGGAATTATGGCACATAAACCAAAGCAGACATGCAATTTAACATGCTTTGCATAACTAAGAAACTGAACATGTACAGCATAGCTCAGCACAGCTCAGGCCACCTTTTAGGCCAGCTGAAGCCTTGTGGGCAGCAGCGTGTAAGACATTACATTAAGACACCTTTGCTTACAGATAATTTTATTATTGTTATTTAGGCATTTACATGAACTGTGACAATGCACATTAATTTCTCCTCTTGCTGCTAATTCCTCACCATCCATCACGGCAAGGACAGAAATCTGGCTGTGTATATTCACTCACCCTACTATTTTTCCCTTATAGGAGGGAAAGGCTTACAAAAGACCTGAGACACAGAGCAAAATAGAAAGCCTGTGGACATGCAAAGAACCAGTTGGGTTCTTAGAAATCAACCCCCTTCTCTGAGACTATTCACCAGACTGCTGGCTATGACAGATAGAATTCTAAAAACATGGCTTTCTTTTCATTATTATGCTGTGTGTCTTTCTTATTTCACTTTCTCACAAGAGAAATGGATAGGGGAAACACTGTTACATTTGTGTGTAGTTCATTTTAATTCTGAACTCAGAGGAGAGCACAAGTGAGATCCAGTTGCACAATCCATTTCATTCCTTTGACTTTGCTCTGTGAAGTCTGTTCACAGAGGCACTCGAGCATCAGTTGCAAGCACCACTTTGATTGCAAGAATCACATCACTGGACTTACTTGAATGGAGAGGAAAATACACAAAATATTTTTCTTCTACCTCTCCTCCAAATCCACAAATCATTCTAAAAATAATTTTCCTTCTCGAATGAGCAATAAAAAGAGCAATCCTGTGCATCATCAATTGCTTTTAGACACCAAGTGCAAATTTGCTTATTACCTGATCAAATGTTCTGTGTAGCATAAGGGAACCCAAATTCCTAACTCATCAGGACCCAGTTAGTGGGACACTGGTAGAACTAGTCTGGAGTCTCTAGGTTTAAAGCATGTACTGATTTGCTCATTTGGTTTTGAAAAGCACAGGCCAGTTCCTGTATAAGCTACTGACTGCTTTGTCAGAAAGCAGGTCATAGAAGGCCTGTCTGACTTGACACGTTTTGAACTCTCACAGTTGCACAAACTGACTATGAAATTAAATGTGATGATGAAATTCATCAATTATCAAACTCCTAGATCCGACTGGTGTCTTTTTTATCCAATATTACTCATCTGAACAAGAAAAAATGGCTTAAAGTATCCTCTGAATTTACTATGTAACACTGCTGCTATGGTTCCCTGCAGCCATATGGATAACTGGGGGACCTGGCGTAGCACACAGCTGCTCTGGTTTGCTCCTCTCTTCATACACACTGGGAATAAGAACAGAATAAAGCATCAACTTTTCCTCACTATTTCAGTCAGACTGGGAAAGTCCCCTCAGACTATTTTATTTTACTAATTTCTTTATGGTATGGCAACTTATAGGGGCCTTGGTGCACCGTATGTGATTATATAGGAAGAGCTGAGCCCATGCCTCTGTACTGGAAACCCAGTGGCCCACACGGTAAAGCCATCCATGACCCAAAACCTATGACCCTGGGGTTTCTACTCAGATGTAGTATGGTAAAGGTAACAAACACCTATTCTGGCTCTCCTTGGTACTCCAGGCTGTGTACCATTTCAAAGTGTAGAAGGTACTTCGGGATCCATGAAGTAATTACCTTTCTTATCTACCTTTCCACAAAATATAATATCATGTCATGTCATGTCTTGCATAGAGATATATCGTACTCTTCCATGACATCCTCTGAGAGATAAGCAATACAGTGCAACTTAATCTGGCACTAGTCACAAATTACAGCTTGCACCTAAGAAGAAATCCAGTTCAACTCATATAGCAGAAATGTAAAGCTATGCCAAATACTTACCAAGTTATTAAAGACTTATAATATGGTAGTAGGCAAGGGGTCAAATCCCAGACAAGGCATATTTCATGCAAGTCCTATAAAGTCTAATTCAAAATTGTAGAGACCTTCACACACATAACCCAGTATACGCTCCCAAACGCCTGGAGACAGTCACTTGCTGCTACAAATTCTACTGTACAACCTGCACTTTAAATGCAAAGCCCCCTGGTGCTAGCAGTAATGATTTGGATTAGCACTTTATTTCCCACTGCTAGGGAAATAAAAATCTCTTAGTACCACTATCAGGGATTTCTGTGGCAACTCAGTGAGTAATGGTAAAAGCAGCTGCAAAATAGCAAGCGAACAAAGACTACGGAGATATAATGGTGACTCAACAACCTTTCAATTCAGATATTAAAGTGTCTGCAGTTCCTTTTATGCTGCAGGTGAATAAAAGGTGATTGAGCAGAATTAACCTCTCCCTAGAGCATTAAGAAAAGTTAAAGTTCCAGTGCAGACTCGCTGGGCTCTTTCAAATTTGAGTTTCTTACAACTTTTACTGCTGTAACACCAGTGAACTGAATGTCCAATGAGCTGAACTTCGGCAGAGCTGGGTTTTGGAGGACTGAATTAAAAGAATTATGTGAATTAAAATTGCATCTATTGAGATAATAAGCTTCCAGTTGAAATATATAAACCTTCAGGAAATAGTGATATTGAACTGCAAACGCTCTTCTCTTCCCAAGCACCTCTACAGTGCTATGCATAAGAGGTACTTACCCTGCCTATAGAAGTTTGATTAACTGCATGAAAATTTGTTTAAATTCCACACTAAGACTACAGATATTCAAGTACAAGCACAGCCATTTTATGGGTTTAATACTAATTTAAACATCAATTTAGGAGCCCCATGTGAAGAACAGGCTCCACGGCTCTGGCTTGGAAACCTGAAGCCCTGCCTCATACCTGTGTATCCAGCACTTGGGTTGCTTTCTGATCTAAATGGAGCAGTTTTCCTCACCTCGCAATGCATACTGAAACTATAAACAGCAAGGGTTTCATGAAGCTTTTGCTGAGGGGAAGACAAAGGAAAACAAATTGATGAGTAAAATGATTAATGTGGAAAAGTCAAAGCTGTCTGGGAAAAATACAGAAACCACATCACAGGTTTTTGAAGTGTTTAAGGAAAATACAAACTGTACATTTCCAAAATATTTAGATAGGCTTCTCCTCTCCTTCCCACAACCACAGTTTCTCTTAAACATCTTAGTGGTTTTGATTCAGACCAAAACTCTAGAACCAGAGGTGTCACAGGAGATTTACTTCAGGTGCATGAGCTATAAAATTCAGCTGTAAGTGAATTTTGGATGGTAGTTTATCCAACTCAAATATTACCTACCCAATATTTAGCACCAAAGTGAGCAGGCAATAAAAAAAGTATGAAAGCATAGTATTTCCCCATCAGGAAACAGAAAGAAAAACATATACTAGGGCAGAGGCAGAAACCTTAACATGACTGAAGACAACACTGGGACATGGGAGGTTTTTGTTTGTATATAGTGTTAGCTCTAAGGACAAGTTTACTAATGGAAGGTGGTCATTAGGTGACATGCCTATTTTTGAGGAATAAAAAGAAACCCAGTTAGTTGGAGCTGTTAGTCTTGCTGCCCTCTGCAAAATTCTTTCACTCTGGGCAATCACCAACTGGATGAAGTTTAACAAGGGCAACCATGAATGTATGGACAGATTGGAGAACAAGACAGTGAAGAAGAACAGCATCACTCAGGGACCTGGTGGTCCTGGTTGATGGCAAGTTGAATGCTGTGGCAGTCAGGAGGCCATATATATACTGGACTATAGGTGTGTGTTGAATAGCTGGGTGTCTCTATTTGTTGTCTGAGTTATAAAGGTGATAAAGCACTCTTTCAAAGCAGCACTCGAATTTCAGGTACAATACACCAGAAATTGTGTGTTAAGTGGTTGAAGACATTTGGCTTTTCACCTTTCACAACCACTGACAATATGTGGGCATCTAAATGTGATTGCACAACTTCCTGCATTATTATCATGCCATGGCTTACCAACCAGGATACTTAGTTCCATTTATAAGCATATTTAATGCTGATATAAGCAAAAGAAGAGTAAGCCATGTGTTCTTTTACTTTAGGTTTGAGCAAGGCCAGCTCATTGAAGGCAGGTGTTGAGTTGTCTTCTGCTGATCAGATTTGCCACAGGGACATGGAATCCAGTCAGCACTACAGTCAGAGAAGCAGGAGCCACTGCTTCCTGCAGGTTCTTGAGGTGGAGAGCATTCTGGTCCTCCTGCCAGCCAGTTTATCAATACTGCTGCTGCTGAATACAAATTTTTGCCTCTCCAGGTTACCTGCAGATCATAGGAAGAAAAACCTGTTTTCATAAAGCCTACACTATTTGTCCTCAACGGGCTGCCCGGCTGCAGATAAAGTGTAGCTGAAACACATAACTGGACTTTGGTTGTACTCTTGGACATGGCCTCAGAACTGAGTCCACACCAGATTGTGCCTTCAAGGGGAGACTTTCACCCTGAAACTCAATTCTCCCCTTCCTTGAGTGAGTCATCCTCTGGAAAAAGGATGAGGATCCTCCTGGAATGCAGCACTCACAGTTTGTGGGATACAGCACAGATCTGCTAACAGACCCAGAAGAATGCAAACCCCTGTTATCTGACATAATCCATAATATACCAGTGCTTCAGGGTGCTTGTGAGTCTCTGTTCCTACTCAGAAGAACATCACCAAATGTAGAGTGCTATAGAATATTCTGGGAAGCAAAGAAGAAAAGATTCTGGAAAAAAAAAATACCATCTAGAAATTAATGTGTGACTTGGGACTGGGGGATAGAGAGGCGAGATAAGCTAAAGCTGCAGAGGCTTAACTATACTGACGTGGTCAATTACCAGATAATGGCCACTTCCAAACTTCTTATCTAAATTACTAACAATTTGGCTACAAATAGTAAAAAGAAACTTCATTAAAGTAATTTGATTTTACTCAGGAAGTTTCAAAAACTAATGTAAAAAAATGGGCTCATGGTAAAAAGTAGTTTTAAACAGTTGCAGCAGCAGAGTGGAGGACTATTTTCCCAACAAAACTGTACAATTCCTTCACTGCTTCAAGGCTTCCTACCTTACCTACAAAAAACTGTTTGGTGAAAAATCCATTTTGTTCATTTGTTCCTAGGAAAAATATGCGAGTGGGCAGAGGCAGGGCCTGTACATTAGCCAGCAGAAATCAGCAAGATTCCTGTGGCCTGTAAGTACCGGGGTTTGTGATCAGACAGACAATCTCAGATAAGACCAAACAGTAGAGCTGGGAGAAACAGAGAGGCTTTTGGGCACACGAGTCATAATTAAGTGCTGACTGAGTGTTTGAAAGTATCTTTGACTTTTACAGCTGTATTTGCTGGTTTAATGCAAGACATTATCTCTACAAACTTTGGATTAATGATGTTCTTAGATTGTCACAACTTTGCCAAGACACCAAGCAAAAATAATGAACAAAACAAATCGTGTTCAAAAACTACATAACAGTTACAGATTCAGCATGCTCCTAAATGTAAAGCTTGTTAAACAGATTTTCCTCCTTGTCAGAGTATATTCTATGATGGGTCACAAAGGTCCAGGGACATGAAGTTTAATATCATGACTGATTTTCTGGTTTCATCAGAGTGCCTGATATGTATTAACAAAGAGTTTTCTCTTATCATTTATTTCTTCACTCCCCATGTAAGGCAGAATATGCAAGACTAGTAAACATAATTTAAATGTATTGCCTTTATCTCTAAACAAAGGACTTTGAGAAATATGTTTCTGTCCTGATATTTGTGGAAATGAAAGCACGGGGTCAATGCCAAACTCAAACTCTTTTTCACTAGATTGACAGAGGGGAATTTGTCCTGCCAGAGGCCAATTAGGAGTCATTCTGCTTACAGGACCAAACCATTCCTGAATACAGGGAAGTGACTGACCATCTTTTTCTATCTAGCCTGTGTCTACAGACCTCAGCAGATAATTGGCATCACATAAATAAATAGGAAGTTTTAAAATGGTGTATTGAGTTGACAGAATGAGTCTTAAACCAGAGAACAAAAGGAATGCATTCATTACGCTGGCAGCCTGGTTTGATACCTCTCATGCAGAAGATGCTGCTAATCCTGATGAATATTCATTCTAAACAGGAGCCTGCAATGAAATGCATAAATTCACACCCCTCAAATAGGACATCTTTTGAAAGCCATCAAAATACAATATTCTCCGCACATTTTTTCTCTTTGGCTTGTTCCTTGTATTTCAATTAATTAAATATTACCTGCACATTCCTGTACGTACATAGCAAAGAAAATCACTGTGTTCTCAAAGTTCAGACCTTGATACTAAGACCACACACATACCACTGGCACATGAACAAGAAGTATTTTTTTCCCCTTAACACATACTGTTCATACAGTAAAACACTTCCCTGAGATATAATAATGAATTGCACTTGATGGCACCACAAACATCCTAGGGAAATACAAGCTCATATTTAGCATTTTATAATGAGTAGCCAGGACCATCCCCAAAGGTTTAGGGGCAATGCAGGCTCCAAACCCTGATGTAGCCCCAGAAATAAAGCAGAACTCCCACAGGTCTTCATTGTTACCTAGGAAGCCTGAAGAGACAGGCAATCACATGGTCCAGGAGATCCTGGGGGTAAACTACAAAACATTCTTCTTCTCTGTGGAAAGGAGAATCTATCAGAGAAAGGAGATTACCAATATTCTTTCTACAACTACGTTCCTGTATTGACTCCAGTATTCCCAAATTGCTCAGCACAAAACATGGTGAGCACTCTGAAACCTTTTTCCCTTTATCCCAGTCCCTAAAGGTGAGTTCCACCCAGTGCCTACATACCATGTTCACCCTTCCTCTCACAGGCATTTCAACATGTCCTACAAATCAGACAGTCTCTGATTCTCCTCTGGAAAGAGAGCAAGAGCTTGCAGAGGCAACATGTCTTCTGGACCCTGTGACCTCAGACTTCTCTGTCAAAAATGCTCATATAAGGTGAGGTGAGAAGTGACAGTGAACTGAAACTTCGAGAGGCTGCTGTCCACATTACCCACGGGTAAGTAGTGGGACCAGGTTTGTGAGTAGCTGCTCTATTTCACTGGTCAGAACTGGGCAACTGTCAGGGAGAAAGTAGCATGACTGCAGCAATTCCAGTGCAACAGTGCCAAAATGGACATCTTACTTCTCTGATTTTTACAAGAAAAGTCATCTCAGAACCCAGGAATTCAGCCCCAGAAAGTTTTTTCTGTTAACACAACCCTCTTATCCAAAACTTACTCTAAACTCAGCTCAAAACTGCTGCTACCAGGCCCTGTTACACTATATTCCATGTGGACTCCTAAGGAAGCATGCACCACCATTTTCGCTCAGTGCACTTGGAGTTACTTTCCTGGGTCACCCCACAAAGAGCACAGTGCAGTAGCCTTGCAGTTTTGTGAATTTTGCAAAGATACTTGAACTCAGGGAAAAATTCACAGACAAAAGGAGTGTGACCTTTCTTGAGAGTGGCTTCCAGTGCTCCTCAGGGCAGAGACCGTCTTTGTGCCTTGTACATACAGAGAACATAGACTTAGCAAAATAGAAGCTTTGATCTAATTTCCTCCTTCACCTACATGCACTTGAGCTGTGCAGAATACATGAGGTAAAATCTCCATCTGTCCAGGGTCTATTCAGAAGGACAAAGGAGTAATAACTTTGGGACTCAGTGTTCTGGACAAAAGGACATAACCTCCCAACAGGGTCCCGTTCTCTCTTTAAGAACTGAGTCACAAATGAAAGGAGTATCTTTGTGTGAGCTTCTAAGAAGCTACTGAGAGGGCTGAGCACTTTGGAAATGTGAAAAGAGGATTACGATGTTTAAATACTAGAATTGCTTCAATTAAGATAATCAGGAGATATTTTTCAAACATCCACTGGGATTTTTGGGAGGGGGGAGGAAAGAAGAAAAATCTCTATACCAACTTGTGTAATTGCCTTAATTGTATCATGAGATTTTTTTCTCCTTGCCTATTCCATCCACTCCTTACAGTATGGCTTCTACGACAAACATGAAGGGATTCAGTAACTTTCATTCCCCTCTAATCTCATTAATCTCAGAGTAGGTCTACCATGGTCAAAACTACCTGCAGTCTCAATAATGATCTTCTCTACATATGTTTAATATGTAAGTCAAAATCAAAATTAACTGCTAGAAGAAATTCTGAAAACAAAACACAGAACAAAGGTACCCTAAAATTATCTCATATTGTCACCCTCAGAGATCAATGGCAATGCTTTGCCTACCAACCTGCTTCACAGACCTCCTTTACTTGGGCAAACACATAATCTTACAGGAGTAACAGTAGTTGGCCTTCGTATTGATCAGCTGGAGAAGGAATAAATCAAGCTGCCAGCGGAGTTCAAATGCACTAGCTGCCGGCAAGTTCTGCAGGATATGTGTCTGCAGGGAAGTGCAGCCTCCTCATCCCGTACTCCTGCTTCCTTTGAGGTGCCATGTCATGTCATGGGGAGTTGGGTCAGGCAGCTAATGCAGGGGAAAATTTGGGTAATTTTACCTGGATTGCCCAGTAGGAACATGGCAAAAGAGAGAGAGAGAGTTGGGCTGCCAGTTCCTCTCCAGAGGATAGAGGACATGGCAGACTTTCTCAGGCACAGAGGCTCCTGCCTCAAATCCCAAAACTGGCTAACAAGCTTTCAGGACACTATCTCCTAAGAAGACAGTTGCCAGGATGTGTTTGCCCATTTCTTTTAATGTAAAGCAATGCTCTCCTTCTAGTCCTATTGCTGAAAAAGGCTGGACATTTTTTTTCTGGACAACTTAAAAATAATAACATGGTGAGATAGATAGCTCAGACAGAAAAATTCAGCCAAAATGCTTGTTATTTGGTAATAATATAAACTGTTTAGAACTGCTTAGAACAGAGTGTTGAGGTGACCTTAATAGGTGTACTGCTAAAATTTCTTACTGCAATTGCAACAGAGACAGATTAATAAAATCCTTTATAGGTCACACTAGATGATATCCACAGGCAGCATCTTTGAACTGGCACAGGTTAACCCTGACTGATGGGCAAGGCTGGTACCAACACGTAACCTTCTCTGCTACAGGTTTGCTTCTTTTGCCAGTGCAGGAAGTTCTCTTCACAACTGCTCACAAGGCATCTTCCAGTAAGAGCTTACCAGGGCAGTGGAATTGAAAGTGGAGACCTAATAATAAAAATCAAGACAGGAGCATCACTTCAGATGCTTATCTGAATGGCTGCTGTTTTGAAAAGGAGAAAGGTAAGAAAAGAGAAAGGAGACATCCTCTTCCTGCCAGGGTATGTCTTGCCCGGTCTGCACAGCAGCAACAAGTCACTGGAGACCTACCTCATCCAGATTTTAAAGTTTATAAACTTGGAATAGGAATTTCTCTATTTGTTCTCAGTCAGTTTATCTGGCTGCTTTCCAAAGCTCTGGTCTGCTCCAGAGGTGATGCATTTTGTTGTTGTTTCAAGAAGTTTAATTAGGTAACTGGAACCAAGTGCCAAAAATACCCTCTGCACAGAGCTCTTCCCAAAATAAAACCTGATTACTCTAAGTAAGGGCCATGCCTTGAGAGAATTTGCAATGCTTACACTACTTTCAGCCCAGCTTTTCTCTTCATTCATTCAGGAGAATGAAAAAAACAAGTAGAGACAGAGTCAGGTGAAGGTATTTCTCAGTGGCACTCACTGGGTATCTGCTCATCAGCTGATTGTTTTTGGAGCTGCAGATGCTCGTGTAGCACACACCTGCAAATTTTCTCTACACACAGGGATAGCTGAATAACTACGCATTTCCAATCTGAATTTAAATTTAATGTCTCTCTTGAAGGAAGTGCTGTATGCAGCTTCCTGAGAAATCAGAGAATTGGCAGCAATGTGACAGCACCATGTCTTACACTTTAGACTACCTACTTCCAACACTACTGCAAAACTACTGTAACTTTCAACAACTTTTGACTGCCACATTACTCACCAACTGTTGCATGGTTAAATTCAGCACTGCCTTAGAAAATTAGAATACTCACACCTACAACAAAATGCACAGAAAGAAGGCAGGCAGTCTTCCCACTTATGATGCCTAAATGGGACTTTCCAGAATGAGAGACAAACCCAGTCTTTGTTAGGAAAAGTCTGGCACTGATGCCTTCCTGGAAAGGATCCATCTTTTCCATGTCATGGAGGAAAGCCCTCAAGCTAGTGAAGCACCTTTTTTCTATTTCTTGAAGTACCTTCCAAGTTTTATTGCCTTTTAAGAAGAAAAAAAATAAAACTAGGCAACTTGCTTTCTCTTGCTTGTGTTCCTCGGAAAACAATGGCAGCTTGTCGAGTAATAACTGAATGGAAAAATAAAATAAAATAAATATTTGAAAGAGCTGGGTCTGTCCTGATGAAGCAGTTCTGTGCCCCACCACTGGAGCAGATGCCAGCGGCAGGTGAGGAGATTTCCCTTCTCCACCAAATCCGTACCTGGCATTGTTCATCACCCATGCTGGGAATCCCCCATTGGGCAAAACTGTCTGCTGTGAAGAAATATTCCCCCTTGCAGCCAAGAGTCCCCTTCCTGCTCTCTGGGTAACAACAGATATATTTTAATCCACACACGATACTAAACACCACATCCACCCTGGTCTAGAGTCTCCACATGTACCAAATAAAATTGTCAGCGGAGTCTTAGCCCCTCAGTGGACAAGGGAATTAATGAGGGGAGAAAGACCTCAGCCTTTGCCCAAAGCCCTGAGAACACACTAAAGCCTTAATGAAAACATCGCAGCACCAGCAAGCAATCAGGACATCAAATTCTGCTTTGCTCTCAAACCACCCCTGCAGTACACTTGTTGGGTGCTCAAAGAGGAAAATGCAGATGGACAATTGACTTACCTTGTTTTAGTAGTTTGTTTTGGGTATTTTTAAACATAGCTCTAACAGTTCTACTAGGCTTTTAAAAAAATCTGGCTGTTCAAAGGAAGCCTTATAGTCAATTTCATGGATCTCCAAGATGCAACTATGTAAGACTTCAACCACTGTACTTTACAGAAGGAAATCTTTCACTTGAGAACAACAGGTCATACAATACAAAGAGTGAGACACAGAGCAGCTGCACTAAGCAACTGCAGGACTAGAGAGAACTTGTCCACAGGCCCTCCCCACAGCAGCGGTGCTGTGACACGACCAGCGCCAAGCAGCCAAGCAGTACCCAGGCACCTGGTATGGTGATTTGTCCAGGGCCAGATCAAGGTTACGGCTGACAAGACATGGAGTTCATGTCTCCCGGCTCTCACACCTCTGTTGCTTTGCACCTTGTGCAGTCCTTGAGAGAGGGCAGAGGCAGCCCACCTGCTCTTTCAGGTAGCTGACAGGATAGGACAAACACACTTCTCTGTTCCTGGTCCAGACACTCATCAGTGTAAAAAGCAGGCAATTAAAACCACATTTTCCCCTCTCAGCAATTTCAGGAAGAGTCTTTTGCATATATCCAAGTTCATACAGTTTAGTTCCCTCAGAAACATGTCTCTAACAATAGCTTAGCATCTCCTTAGCACCATGTGCCCTTTACCTTTTGATGGCTGTTTGCTTGGAGTGGCCACGTAGACTGGCCAGTACTGGTAGTATAAAGCAGGGATAATGAACAACAGTCCCTTTTCAACACAGCTGAAAAGTTCTTAATTTTCTACATATTCAGCTGACACTTCGTGTCTTGCTAGAGCATACCTTTTTATTTAACATCCCAAACCAGGTTCTAATTTGTCTGCTGTGAAAAACCTCAATAAGGAAATGATAAAGAAACACATAGTCTAAGAGCAACTCTGCCCAGCAGGCCTGCAGTGTGATGCTGCCCAGTCATAATTAACACTCAAAACATTGACATGCACATGCCAAACCCATGCAGTGTGGGATTAGCTGTACCTAACCCCTGCTGCTCCGTGCTCTGCTGTACAGCAGCTGCAACAAAAGCATGGGCTCCTGGTCTGGTAGTGAGAAACTCTCCAGTATCTTTCCCACAGTCTCTATACTTCCATGCCCTCAGCATCTCCTTCCAACTATTTTCATATCTCCTGCTTCTCTGGACTTGCTTTTAGTGTATTTAGTGTTTTATGGCGCTTGAACTTTGTTCCCCAATTTCCAGTCTATTTTCCTGTAACTTACCCTTAGGTTCACTAAAAAGTGACATGCTTTCCCTGCTGAAGCTTCTCAAATAGCCAGAACTATGAAGACTTCTCCTACCATTGATGGTTGAACTAAGATCCGTTTATGGTTCCTGAGGTAAGGTAACCTTCCCAGTGCTTCCTCCTCCTGTAACTCATCAGCCCCTCCACCTCCTTTTGGCTGTCCCACTCAGGCAAGGAAAAATCTTACAGCAGTCTGTGCAATTCCACCAGACTGGCAAATGTCATCTTTCTGCTTTGTCATTTCATAAATGGCACTATCATATAGTGCTTCTATGTGCCTGACATACTAATAGCACAGCTAATTATTCTAGATCGCTTCAGCCAGATCCTGCCAACCCTCCCCCCACTTTACTTAATGAATTAATCTGAAATTCATGTTAGAGCTTCTGGTATGAAGCACTCTTGCAAGTGGGAACACTGAACAAGCCACTTATTAATAAGGAATAAGTACTTGCAATAATTATTCTTAATGAAAAATGGAAGGTGGTAGTGGTAGGAATACTCAAGTGCTAATAATAGTGGGTTTAAATTACAGCAAGGAATATTTTAAAAAAGATATTAGGAAAGGCTTTCTAATGCTCAGGGTAGTAACAGACTTGGACTGACTTCCCAAAGAGGCTGAGGAGTACCACCACTGAAGGTTTAGCATTACAAGGTTAGACAAATATCTGTTTTACAAATGATCCTGCCCTGAGGGAAGGTCAGACTTTGATGCTTTCTGGAACACCTTTCCATCTGAATTTTTTCTCGGTTTCTATGTTCTGCTTTGGCAGCACCAGTGGGATGGATGTGGCAGTGGCTACAATCTGCTGCAGACAGCCCCCTGTGAGCCCCACCGCCTCAGCTCCTGCTCTCATTAGAGCCTCTCCTGCTATCACAGAGGTGTGTCTTCTGTAAAAGCCGGAGCCACGGTCAAGAGCTACTCTGCCATAGCACTACAAAGTATGCAACACAACAGCTTCTGCAGAAAGGTGATGGTGGCTTAAAACCAACTTCTGAGTGAGGTTTGAGCAAGGCAAGGCAAGACCTGCCAGTCAGCCCTCAGACAAGTCTATCTGCTGAGATATTAAAAGCCCTGGAATGCAGGCTAAGCAACATTGACACAAAAAATGTACAAAAAAGCCACATGTTTGCAGTCTGTTTATGATGTGGACTGGCAGTGGGCATCCTGGTTAGTGTCCACTGGCTATTCCAGGTATGCACCGGAGCTAAGTTTCACCAGTGAACTTTCAGCCCCTCTGTGTGAGCTGTCTCTTCCCCATGCTCTATTCACATCTTAAACAACTACACACCTTTCCTATCACACATATCCTAAACTAGCCACAGGATTCTCCAAGAATAACAAAACCATTTTAGTGGGGTTTGTTTGGGGGTTTTGTTTGTTTGTTTGTTTTATTTTGAGTTTGGGGTATTTTGGGTGTTTAGCAATCTTATCAACTGCTAAGAGCTGGAGAGGAGCAAGTGCACTCCACACAATAACAGAGGAAGTGGGTGGCTGGAAGTGACACAAGGAACTGGGGGCCTTCATGCAAGCAGGCACTATTTTGAAAGCCTGATGTGGAAATTTTGTTCTGCTCAGAGAAAATCCATTCCCCCATACTGTGCCATGCCCACTCACTTTAAATTAAAAGACTTCCAACTCAATCCATCTACTCTTTCTAGTCCCTGCTGTAGGACCAGGTACATAACTTCTTCATGGGAAGCACATTAGATTCCAGACACTCCATAAAACAATTTTTATCTTCCTGTAGGAATTTACCTCCCAGTTGCTTTCTGCCAGGACCATCTCCAACACACTAATGAATAATATTTTAATTTGCACATTAAAAGCATGATTCACCACAGCTTTTTCTCACCACTCAGCTAACACAAGTGACAAAGCATTGATGTTGATCCCAGTAAAAGGGCATTTTTAAATGGTGGAAGGCAAAAGGAGAAAAGAAATGAGCTCAGTTTCTACTGTGTTCCTATATCTCTTGAGACAAGGATTGTTTCTGTGCCACCTTTTGCACAACTGAAAGACCACTGAGTAAATCAGCCTGCTGCAGCCAGAGGGCAGGACAGCTACCATATGTATGTTAGGCATAAAAATAACATGTGTTTAAGATTCTAAGGCACTGACACCACAATCTTCAACTCCTGCTGCTGCAGAGAGCCTGTGGAAGTGCACCAGGGAGAGGAATTGCAAGGACAATGCACCGCTGACTTGACACAGCCTGGGCCCCAGCATTACCACCTCAGCTCTTTCCAACTTTGTCTGCTGATGAAAGACAGATATATTGTCCCTGTCATTTGCTCCTCTGTTATGCCCTCCAGCACGGTGCAGCCCCTGCTCCCCAAAGGGGACAAGCTGCCATGGCATCACTGACCTCTGCTTCTGAGAGCTACTGACCTGACCTACTTCCCCCTGCAGGATAGACTAAAGCACCCTCAACACAGATGCAGCTAAACATTATTTCAGAAAGAAATCCAGTTATCTCCTCCTCAGTACAAACACAGCCTTGTGGATACTATTAGCACTATTTTTTTTCTATGGGAAATGCACTACTGATCAATACAGTGTGAGCTATTTTGTAAGAAAATGAGTAATTGGATGAATTACATGCAGAAGGTCCTTCTGCTGACCCTATCCCTCACCCACTCCTTCTCCTCTGAATAAATTCTGCCTGCCAACTAAGGAGTGAGCCAGTGAAAGATCTCATATAACCAGAATAAGATTCATATTTAGATATTTATCTTCAATTAAGGCCTTCTCAATTCATTAAAAAAATATTCAGGGTTAAGTCTCCTCCTCTCCTTAATTCAAGTCACATTTTTCAGCCCAAACTGGGCATGGCGATGTACCAGGATAAGGAAAAGACTGTCAAATCCAACACTGAGATACTTTATCACTATTATCATAGTAAAGCTTTGTATGCAGGCACTGAGGGTCCTAAATTAAATGTCAGATACTATCTGGCACCAGGAATACGAAGTATAGTCACCTACAGGGAAAAGGAACCTGACAGCTTTGGTCTGCTTGTCAAAACAGCAGTCATCTCATTCAGCTCTTCAGGCAAAAGAATCACAATTTTCAAAACCAGAAGTTACCAGAATTAACTTGCTGATTCCACCAAAAAGAGGTGTTGATGATGGTAGGAAGTAAGAATAAATTTTTAATCCTACTCGGATGTTGGAAAGATTAATTTCCCCACTGATAACACTGAAAATATAGAGGTACCTTTGAATTATTTTTTTTTTAACTTGAGGTTGAAACAAGATAATTAAATCTTCTCCCCTTTTGTCTTGCCTGTGTCCTCCTCGCCAGTTATACAAAAGAAATGCCCTGAGCTTACTTCACTCTCAGCCAACCCAGCTGCCTTTTTGAACAGACTCCAGAAAGCTTGCCAGCTGAAGTTTATGAAGTCTAGTTAATTGCTTCAGCGTATTGATTTCATGTTTGTATGAGGAAATGTATAATTGGAGACACCCCTAGCTGGTTAGTCCTACAAAGGCTGGCACCACAGCACAGCCACGCTGCAAACCTTACTTAGTGGAGGAAGAAGTGGAGTGCTCTAACACAGCAACTACTCCTGTGTCCAGAGCCACAAACCCCCCCAAACTTCCCAAAGCCTACAGCACTGCTGCGAAGGCACATTACTAGGCATTGCTGATAATCATCAAGGTTTTAGGAAATGTTGCACCAAAGAGAAATTTTGCTTTTGGAAAAGCAGAATAATTTAGATAGCAATAACTTTTCCTGATTCTTCATCGAGTTACATTCTGTGCCCCCACAATCCAGGAATGTAGCTCTCCCTGTGTATGAGGAGGAGGAGGAGGGCTGCAAGCCAGAGGACAACACAGAGAAAACAGCAGCTCCCAACTGGCACAAGTGGGCCCACCTGCATGGCTGAACATGTGCTGGAAAATATATGGTAATTACATCTGGCTCCCTGATGCATCAAATTCATCTTAAGTGGGGTGTAAACATGGGTTTGGGATGTAAGACTTAGGCATACCAGGAAACAGCTATGGTGTATGGCATGCCTGACTTGGGGAAAAAATCCATGGAGAGAGCTGTATCCTGGTAATACTGAAACACCATGGCCACGTTTGAATGTGCAGCGCCCAGGAAGGAGAGTAATATTCAAGGCACAAGCAAAGAGAGACACAAATTAATTCTTGACATTTCTTAATGAGAAAAGGTCTTTCCCCACTGTTGCACAAGTACAAACTCAGAACTTGCTGAAGTCAGGCACAAATATGTCAGCTGCAGGAGGAAATGGAAGAGTGGATGAAAACACTGAAGTAGAAAATAATGCAAGCATCCACTATGAAAGTTGTGTTTAGGTGCTCAGATGCTTAAATGACCTTTCTTCTCCCAGCTCACCCAGCTCAGAAAGTGCTAAAAAGGCTCTTTCCAGGATGAAGATTTGCAGTGTCTGCAGACAAGAGCTCAGTGTGCTGAACTTCAGAAGGGACGAGGGACCCACTCTGCCCCACAGTCATGAGGTGAAACTGCTGGCTTTCACAGCTCTTTAATTAAAGAAATAAAAGGCAATTTGGAGTATTTGGGGAGATGTTGGAATCCATCCAAGTTGTAGAAGAGAAAGAAAAAACCACGAGATTTGTAGGAGACAAAATCATAAATCTTCCTCTACCCTTTGCAGAGCTCTAACATTAATGCTAAAAATAACTATAGCACCTGCGGGATCTCAGGATTTGGTTTAATCAAGTCTTGTGGAGTTGTGGGAGGGGAAGTGGCAGAGGAGCAAAGGGTGGAAGGATTTCAGGACCTGAGAGTATCCACAAGGATGAGGCGTCCAGAGAACAAGTCCTCGCTGGGGCAGATGTTCCATAAGGATTACAGCAGGGGAAGGAAGGGGAAAAAAAATCAGATAGGCACAGAAGCACACTGAGAAATGGGTCAGGCTAGAGCAGAGCTGTCAGCTTTCCCCAACCATAGTATTAAAGTTTAATTAGTCTGAGATCTCTTATTAAGGTCCATGAGCCAGGATAACCTATCGAGGAGCAGCATGTTTTCAGACACAACCTTCCTCCACAGCCTTTCCGATGCCTAGCTTTAGTTTGCGACTGCTATGCCACTTCCACACTTGATGCAAACTTCACAAGCACTGAAGTATGAGACTCAGCAGTTCCAAAGGGCAGAAACCACCACTGTGCTTCACAGGAAAATAGAAAATAGGTGCTGAGTGCTAGAGATGGGAAAGACCTATTGGGGTAACTTGGCTAGTCTCACTCTAGTCTCTGGTTTATGCTATTATTTTATCCTGTTCAATTTTTCTCAAAATAAGGCAGCTAAGCTTCTGGTGTCTTTCTGAAAATAAATTACTGATTTTGAGGTTTGGGACTTTCTTGTAATGTGTGATCCCTATTTGTTTTTCCTTGCAGTCATGAAAATCTTGTACCAAATGCTGTCATCTCAAGCCTACCAGTATGCTTTATTCGACAGATATGTTGGGGACTAGGAACCACCTCTCTTCTTTTAGGGTTGTTTATAAAATGGTACTACTAGATGGTGGCTTTGACCTCCAGCTTCCTCTCCCCTGATGCCTCAGTGGAAGGTCCAAAGCCACATCATTTGATACTTCCACTTTTGGATTTTGGTTAGCAAATTAGGATCTACACAAACTGTAATTATTGGTGGCTCTTGCGCCAGTGTCAAATAGAGGATCCAGTACTCCAATGCTCTCTTATTTACAAAAAGACCTTATGGAATGATTTCTCATATTCGCCTGTCCCAATCCTGTTAGCACTGGAATGCTTTCTGACACTGCACGAAGAGCTAAGAACAGCTTTGAGTTCTCTGTGATCCTCCCGTGTGACCTTAGCTACAGCCCGGTAAGGTCTGGACCTTTCAGGTGATTCTTGTTCAAAGCCATTTTATAATGAAATTTAGACATTAAGGTAAACATTGGGGTATAAGTTCATTAGGTATGTGTCCACAGTTCAGAGAAAAATGAACAAACAAAACATAAAACAACAAACCCTCACAAACCCATTACATGTTCATAGGCAGAAAATTGTGGGTGAAAGTAGAACTTACTTCTAGGCACATTGGAAGACTGCTTTCTGACTTTTTTTGATTGGCAGGCTTAATTAGAGTTTAATGCAATGTTCAGATAGGCATTAACAATACACTGCACTTAGATCAAGGAGAATGAAAAGAAGCAGCAAGCAAGCGAATGCCCAAACAAGCAATCATTTCTGTAACTTACTTTTGGGTCTGTGAACTTGAACTTTAGCCTTCCCACCATCTCCAGCCTGAACAGGTTCCACACAACAGGCTCTGTTCTGTCAGGATGGGGAGCAGAGGGCACGAGACAGCACTCATTTCAACTCTACAAAGCACAACAAAGATTCTCAGTAAACAATAGGAGGCAGCAATTTTTTCAGCTTATTTTATCAGCCAAGTTGCAGCAAAACTATGAATACATTAGCCTGCCCTTGTGGGACTGCTTTTGTTCAGTCAAAAGGACCAAGAAAGAATGGGAAAAAAATGAAAGAAAGCATGAATTGGCAAAAGAAAAAAAAAAAAAAAGAAAGAAGAAGAAAGAATAGCTGCCAAGTGAACTGGGAAGCCTTCTAGAAAGAAAATTAAATGTAATTGCACAGGCAATTCATTTTTCTCATGGCTTTTTTGTATCCTTGTTAATGAAGCTGGGCTATGAGAGATGTTCCTGGATGCTCCACTGCCACCAACAAAGTCAGTGGCTCAGGAGTTTGTGGGGGGCACCTATTCCTTGCATGCACAGGTGTTAAATTTGCTTTTCTAGGGTGCACATTGAATGCCTGATAAATTAATACTCTGAATATCTATTCTGATTTATTTATAAATGAGAATGTAGAGAGATTTTAAAAGTACTAATCAAGGAAGCAATCAAGGACTCATGTTTCAGGAGAGAAAATGTGAAGTGTGAGGCACTTTAGGAATACCTGTTTAATATTTGTTTAATTTGCTTCAACAACTCCCTGCAAAAAACCTGTTGCTCTTATTTGAGAGGCAGCAGCTTGCTGGAAAATGAAAGAGTTGAGGCAAAGGCTAATGGAGCTGTTTTCCAGGCACATTTTTTGATTTCATCTACAGCATTTCACAGAACAGAATCCAAAAAATGTCCAGACACCTTGCTAGAGGGAGGCTTAGATAACTAAACCTTGACTCAAATGCTGACTTCCAAAATGTCAATCCTCAACTCCCATCTAATCCTAAAGACATTTTAGTGTCTACCAACAAAATACTCTAGGTATTTTTTTTCCCTTCTCTAGCAAGGAGACTGCCTAAGTCTCAGAGACCAACGAGCCTGGCAGCAGCCTTGCACATTGTTTCCCATCTAATTCATCCACTGAGGCATTCTTTTGCCTTTGCCACAGGCAGGCCACATGTAAAACAAATTTAAACAATTCTTTCATGACCGCCTTTCTTTCATAGCCATCACCATTCTAGCAACAGTCAGGCTCAGTGATGCTGTCTGTTTGACAGACCTGAGGCCAGGTCCTTTCAAGAGAAGTGATCCAGCTCTTGGTCTGCTTGCCCTTCTGGGGCAGGACTCAAAACCTCAGTATCTCCTCCTCTCTGCATAAATAATCAGTTGGAATACAAAAAAGGGAGAAGATTCATTGCTATATTTCCCAAGATGAAACAGGTGTTCTCCTTGGCACGGAAGACAAAGGATAGAGCTTAAACTATATATTTCTCCTAAGCATCTGTCGACCTCATGGATCCACATTCTGGGTTTCCTAAATCACCCTCTCAGGCAGTAACTGTTCTCACACATAACAGGGGAAGCTTAGGCCCTAAATCAGATGAGCATTTGGTATTACAGTATTTGCCTAATAACTCCAAAGCTGGGAGATGTGACACTTAAGTTAAAGCTCCTTGCCAAATCTAGCCCCTCACAGATATCACTCTTGACAAACTCCCTCTTGTTCACACATGGAAGAGCAGGAAGAATGCTGGAGGTCCTCTTTGTGTTTCTGCCCAGTAATCCAGACCACGTATTAACAAGACTACTGGATTTTTATACCAACATGCTGCTATTTTTGCTTTATCCTTCTACCAGGCACCAGGAACAAGAAAATGCTACACCAAACAGGCATCATCTGCTCTCAGGCACTTTGGTTCTTACCTCCACTTTGTTTCCCAGTGGAAACAAAGAAGTGGTGTGGATCCTGTAGCCACCCATGGTTTCAACCTTCCAGGGGCATATCACAGCACAGATGGGGGTAATCAATGCTGGTACAGAAACTTTCCAAAGTGAGTGTGAGGCTAAGACCAGGCTAAGCTAACTGTACCACCAGAGACAATGCGAGGCAGGAAAGGAGATCACCTCCCGAGGGCACTGGTGGCTTCCAACAACAGAACCAACAATCTGGGGGTTTTTGGATGCACCTTGTTTGACACTAACAGAATTCCTTCTGATGCAGGTGAATGCCCCCTTGCCATACCACCAACTACCATTACCTCAAGACTTTTTGACTTCATGGTACTTATCCTACTTCTGAAGAGCCCTTCTAAACTTCATTTACCAGTCACAAAACAAAATAAAATCTCATCTCACACATATTTGGGGTTTGATGCATGGAAATGAATTAATTTCCCCTGATTCTCCCCTGCCTTTCTCACCCTAAGTGTCATGATGCTTCTGGAGTGCCAATCACTACACTTCCTAGGTACTGCATCCTCCACTTTGGACAGCACAATTAGGTCTTGAGCAATCAGCTTGTGACATAACAAGCATAAATAGCAGCAAGAGATAAAAATCAAAAGCCACAGTGTTTTCACACAGGTGCCCCAAGTTGCCAAGCAAAGGAAATCATAAACTTCTAACAGATGGTATGCCAGCAGGATGGCTTCCAAACAGATACTCTTTTTTCCAAGCAGAATTGGTGTTAAGTATCCTGAGGGACTGGCAATACTCAAGATAGAAGGCAGAATAATTTAAATGAGCCAAGAAGCATCCCCATAGTCCATTAACATCCCCGTGAAGTGACTGAAAGAGGGAGAAAACATGAACATTTTTCCCTTCCTAAAGAGACACTGCAGACACTGAGCATGAAATCAGAGAGATTTATGTACAAGTTCCACCTGATTCCAGCTTCAGCTGTCACCTGGCTCCACTTCGGCTCCACAGCTCTGACCACTGACCAGCATGAGGCACCCTCTGCACCCGTGGTTTCCCTTGATCTAAGGCTCTTCTGCAAGATGAGATACTGTCCCAGCTGGTTTGCATTACTGTACTCTCAAAAGGAAGCACTCATAAACTAGTAAGTTGGCACCATGACAACATACAGGGGCGCTTCTTTGCTGGGACAGGAGGTGAGTCCTTTTTAGGCTTATACACCCACATTACAGACATTGTGATCTACCCCAGTGCTAAAAATGTTAGCCATTAAAGCCTTTCCAGCAAAGACAAATCCATCTTACTTGGCTTCCACCCAACCCACCCTCACTCCACACAGCAGGAAGCCTACCAACACATAGATGTGGATGCTGTCCTGCAGAGCACTTCTAACTCATTACAGTTTTACCTGTGTGAGTGGCCTCAGCCACAGCCCATCTCACACAGATGGTGCAGTCAGGCACCAGTTTCCTGGGAAGGTGTCAGAGGACACATGATGCATACCAGCTTGCAAACTCATTTCAAGAAAAATGGTACTCCAAGGAAATTAAAGCTTTAGCTAGCAACTATTTATCTTGTCAGTAATAGAGATGGGTGGGTAATGATTAAATTTTGGTAAATATAAATCAGTAACACTCAATTAATTTAACCTGTGTACTTTATAAGTAAGAGTCAGCACGGCTCAAAGGCAGATGATGAACAACTTCCAGGGAGCACGGGGGGCAGGCAGTGACAGAAAGGCCTGTCAGTAATACTACAACACCAAGCCAGCCAGAGGTCACTTTGTTCCAAACCAGACTCCAAAAGAGACTTCAAGAAGGTGAGGCTGTCTCAAAGGCTCTAGCATTCTTTTAGTAGTAGCTTGAACCAAGGCACAAAATATAACAAGGGATCCTTCCCTCTTCCAAAAAAACTCAACCCAACCCCATGTTTCTCCCTGATTTTCTGGAGTTCTTGTTTACTTAATGTCTAAAAGCAGACATGGACAAACAAAAACACTCACAGCTATATAAAAACCTTGCTTGTATGAACAGGTCTGTGGTGTGACACCTCCTTTAGAAATATGGAAAGGTTGTGATCTTCAGGAGTAACCTGAAGCATTAAAGAAAGACCACAGCCTACTCCCTAGATGAAGACTTCATTTTACATTTCTTTCATTCCCCTAGATAACAGCCCTTATTTCTCAGAAAAACTTTAATATGCCTAATTTCCACCAGAGTCACAATGGACCCTGGACACAAAACAGGAACTGTTCTTATAAATCCTGAAGACTGAAATCACAATTTTACATACAAAATATGTTAAGTAATAACAGCATAGTTTTTTGCACCATGATTTAATCTAGCACTTGGAGAAAAACCCCTCACCATTAGCCTTTTACATAACCCTGCCAGCTGAGGCAACACTTTTGGTGTATGCACTACCCATAGTAATCATCACATGGCAGCAGCTGCCTGTTATGGTTGGAATCAACTTGAAGGCTTGAGGATTGATATTTTGCTAACAGACCACCCTGAACCACCCCATTCCCCTCCCTCACTAGCACTGGATTGAGAAGGAACTTCCCAAAGCATCCTGCAGTGAAGGAACATGGGAGCGCGCAGGGAGTGCTAGCTTCTTCCACTGACTGTTTTGTCTGTTAATGAACAACATGACTGGCAGCTGAGTAATGTTCTATCCCTGGAGCTTCATCCAAGTATCCTCCCTGCCCGTGTCTAGTTAGTAGTTTAAAAGCGTCCCACTGCTTTGCCCTTTTATTTGACTTCCAGGAAAGCAGCCATCAAGCAACTTCTTGGGAGATATTACAGCGAGACCCACGGGGTTTATGAGGGCACCCTGTGCCAGCAGGTTCCTGGGACAGGCCTCAAGCTGTCGCCTGACAGGGCAGGCCTGCAGGCTCAGCCGCTGCTGGAGTGACATGGCAGTGGGCTGGCGGTGCTCAGGAGAGGCCGGCTGGGTGGCAGACACATCCAGGAAATCACTTTGGTGGTTATCAAGACCCACGTGCACAAATACGTTACGCCAGGAGCTCCCAGCTGTTTCCCTCACGGAAAGCACCCACTGCCATCGATGGTGACGTCTTCCCTCCCTCACAGGCCGGCGCTCTGCCTCAGAACCGCCCTCGCTCAGGGCCACGGGGCGCCGCGATCCCCCACGCCTGGTGCTCCCACTGCGGCGCAGGGCCAGGGTGGCCCTCCAGGCCTTACACCGGGAATGCTGCCTGCTGGGATCAGTGGGCAGAGTTTGTGGTGAGCCCATGGCCTGGCAGAGCCCAACACCCCCAAAAATTGCACCCTGGGAGCCCAAACATGTGGCGTTCTGCAATGCATGCATTGACACCCAGTCGCGCCCACACGGAGACTCCTCAGGGACAGCAAAACCACTCTGCATCACCAGGGACTCGCAGGAACAAGCAATTATCATTAATCTTGTTGTTAATTATCACTGCAATTGGCATGGCTTTTGTCAGTGATGTCTGGCCTGAACATCAGGCGGTGTAGCAACATGCACTGTTAAGTCCTTTATTATTTATTTAGGCTAAGTTCCTGCTGCAGTACTGCTACCGGGTTTGCTTCAGTTTGCTTCTTACTGCTGATTGTTGTGTCCTCTAGTTTTGTTGCACATCAGGGAATGACGATGGTGCATTCTCTGATGGCAAAATCCATCAAGAAAAACTCTAGGGGAAAACCAGTCCTTAGCGGTGCCCTTTTTTATTGCACTAAATGAAGGCTACACTGATGCTATTTAGCTGTGCCACAGCTTTTCTGTGGAGTTGCTTGTTTCATGACAGCTGAGCTCAGGCGTTTTATTCGGCAAGCTCCTTGGGCAGAGCTGGAACAGCAGCGTCTGCCATGTGTTTCACCTCCTCGTCTTACACAGGTGAACGTGGCCAGAGCTCACTCCCATACCAGCCACAGCGGCCAGAGCCAACCTTGCAGCCAACAGTGCTGACAAAGGACACAGAGGCACCTTCCCACACGTGTGAGGGGAGCACTCAGGAGAGGAACTGTGCTGTGGCTCTGGAGGGGGACATGAGTGCAGGTGACTGCAAATGACGATGCTGAAGTGTTTGAAGTGATTTGAAGAGATGGATGCAGCCCTGAGCTGTCTCCAGTGCAAAGTACAATGGCTGCACTTTCCTGGGAGTGGACCTGGGATTTGAATTCAGAGCTGCAGTGGTGCAAACCTCATGCCTGTGAGCTTTTATCAGCTTGGTTTCATACAAAATTGCATTTCCAGTCAAAATGCCATCCAGACCCCAGTTTTAGCAGTGTCCCTGGATGTAGGTATCCCATGGAGAGATGGCTGTGGGACATTTGGGGACGTAAGTGTTGTCCTCTGTTCCTCTCTATTTTGTAATGTAATGGACTACTGCATCTCCTTGGCACGGTCCTCAGGGGCTTTAGAAATTAGGCTTGTCAAGAAAGAAGTCGAAGGCCCTAGAGAGCTGTCTGATGAAGAACAAGTGAGTTTTTATGTGCTCTAAACCCTCCCACCCAATTTCTCTGCTGCTGCCAGGCAGTCCACCCCTTTCAGCACACATTAGCGAACATCACAAGCCTATTGGAAAAAGTGCTGGAAATGAAAAATGAAATGTACTCTATTTAGTCTTCAATTAAGGAAGAAGAGTTTACTCCATCTCTCTAGGGCAACAAAAAACTGGAGCAGAGTGTTAGGTTCATTGAACATTAATGATCTTTTTCTATTATGCTAAATTATTGTTTCCTTAGCCAGTGATCAAATACAATAGCTTTCTTAAAGCCCTTTTCAGTCAGAAAAAAGAAAGTGCCTTTCTGCAGCAGTGGCTCTTATGAATGACAAAGGAGCAAGGGCCCTACAACGGGGTGATTGTTGGAAACAGGGGAAACAATGGTCCCTGCTGCTTCTGCAGATGCCCTCACCTTCCTCTGCCCCAATAACAGAGGCACTGAGCTGCCTGAATGAGAAGCTAATTTCAGCTTGGTGCTCAACTCTGGCCTCCTCCGCTGTGAACCAGGCACTGCTGAGCAGGGCTCTAGTAGTGCTCTGCCCACGAGTACTCAGAGCTTGCCCAGCAATAAGAAATATAACCCCCCCTGAAAAGGCATTTAACACATGACCCAGGCTGGATGAAAGTGTGTCCTTACGACGATGAAGAACAAGTGCAGGCTGTAAGAATGCAATCTTGTGGGGAAAAAATTGATCTGAAGCAAAATGAGTTAACTTTAGTGTGAGTCTGTGGAGGCAACGCTACACTCTTTAGACCAAATTAAATAAAACAATTTTAGTGGAGTTCTGTGGAGGCCACAGTCCAACGTAATTACAATGGAAAATTGATGTTTTGTTAAGTATTCTGCTCCTGAAAGGAAAGGGTATGAAGCCATGGGAAAAACAATAGATATAAAAAAATAAGGTTGAAATTAAGTTAGGGAAACATTGTAAACCACTTTTGAAATGTATTTATTTATACCACAGCCCAACTGTGTCCCTCTCTGGCATGATAACACTCTTGTGAGATGATTGCCTCTTACAGAAGCTCAACTGTACCCTATGTACTGTGCATAAAAACCAGGTGCTTGCTCTCATCTGCTGCAAGAGAATAACACAGCAGCAGAGGTGCTGTCTCCAGAAGTCCCTGAGCCATGAGTGGCAGTGTGTTCCACTCTCCCTACCTGCTTGCCCTAGCTGGATGAGTAGCTTGACCCTGCCGGGTTATTCAGCAGCCAGGAATCCCCCAGGAGCACTTGCAGACATCGACCTTCACAGCATTCTCCCACGGCATTTCAAACATGATTGCTACTTCATCTGTGGCATACACACCAAATTTCTTACCTGGGACACAGCTCAAATCTGAGTGTGTTTGGGGGGAAATGGGAATGAACCATGTCACTGGCATGGTGGGAACGCACGGAGGAGGAGAGGGAGTGCTGGCAGAGGAATGCTGCCGAGCACATAGGGAACAAGTCCAGCAGCCTCCCCAGAGGGCACAAGTTGCTTTATTTCACCAGGATACTTTTGAGCCATGGGAACTGCAATTTTAAAGTAGTTTCTTCCCGCCCCAATCTGTCTGGGAATCCACGCCATAGTGCCCTCTGATGTTAAATATTCTGCTTGAAATCTACCTGGAAAAGGGGAGGATCAATAGGCTCTCAGTTTTGCATCCATGGCAACACATACTTTACATATCATTTCATCCTGAACAAAGGAAAATTAAAGACTTGGGGTTTCAGGGAAGGAGGGGAGGGAAGGGAACAGGCTTTGCCTCCAGGTGCAAACCTGTCATATTGAATCCTTAATGCAGTGAACTTAAGAAAAGTGTTGATAGAGCAAAACTTGAGGCTCTGTGAGGAGAATATGAATGCCAGATTTATTTCAGCTGACAGTACTCACAGTCTAATGCAAACTAAAAGAATCATCAGCAGCTTTCAACAGACAAATATTCTAACAAGTTTGTCTCAGAAAGTAATTATAGGAAAAAAACACCCAATACTCAAAAAAAAAAAAAAAATCCCACCCAAAACCCCCCAAAACAAAACAAAACAAAACAAAACAAAACAAACTCCCATAAACAACAACAAAAAAATCACAACAAAACAACAACATAAAAACCTTCCAAACATTATCAAACATTTATATTTTGGACTAATAGTATTCTAAACCTGATTCTGATCTGACTTCTACTGGCAGAACGCTAGAAAATCAGTTTTCAAGCTGCAGTGGTTTAAATCAAAAGAAAGTCCTTCCTGTGTTCCTGAACCCTGGAAATTTTTGCTAATACTAGGTGACATTTGTGATAAAATTGTATTTGATAGCTGATGATCTACAGAAGCCTCACCCATGTTTAGTGATTTAAATTCATTACCTTGATTTAATAAAGGTTTTGTTTTTTTTTTTTTCCCAAACCCAGTTATTCTGAACTTGAGAACAGTGATTAAATTAGGTAGTCATCAGCATAAAATGGCCTGATTTTCTTCGGCTTTCTCCCTAGGGTTTTATTTACACAAATAGAGTATGAGCAAAATGCATAAAACTATACATTTCTTGGAAGGTTTAATTTTACAGTCATTATGATCCACACAAAGTACAAATTCCTACACCAACAGCAAGGCAGTGGAAAAACCATTTCCTAGTTGAATGTCTATCCACATCCACATGAAAAAAGGGCACTGAAATCCTGAATCTGTTCAAGTCATTACCATGCCCCCTGTAAGTGAACATGCCTGTGCTAATATACAGTGTTGCACTGACTCCTCCGATCACAAATTTTCAAATTTCAGCTTTAAAGCTCTGCTCTTCCAGGAACGACTTGGTATCAGGTGTGCTGCGGGGGCTGCATGTGCCCCTGCTGAGGCAAAGAAAACCCAAGTATGGGGTCAGGCCAGTGGCGGGTGGGAGTAGGCACTGCCTGCTACAAGGAGCCCAGAGACAACCCCAGAGGGATGAGAGCATCACACTGGACAAACCACCGTGCAAGCTCTCACCTGCACATTGCAAGCCTGGCACTCATGGTTCAACAGCACATAAAGAGGAAAAGCTTGACCTGAACGGCTTCACCAGCACAGAGCTTCTTCCTGGTCTCTTGTTAATACTGTATCCAAAGATGCTCTGTCTGATTGCTAGCAAAGGCAGGCACAAAGAGCAGAGTCTTCGCAGAAAATGCGTGCAGTTAATACAGCTCTGCTGGGTAAAACCACATAGATTTTATAGCATACTTGAAGGCTGTGCATTAAGCCATCTTTCTGGGGTCAGGATCCCAGAAGACAACAGATGTAGGCATGTGAGCCACTGACGCCATGTTTGTGCTCATTAAGAACAGAAAGATCTGGTCTAAATATGGGGGGAAAGAGAAATAATTCATCTGGATACTGAGGAGTGCTTGCAGTTGGGTTATCCCACTGAATTCACATCACTGCCCTTCAAGGCATGTGTCACACAAGGACTCTGGGAGAAATATGAGACAAAGATGTCACAGTTTTCTTTTACATGCAATTATGCAAGGATGAGGCTTCTATCTAAAACTCCAGGTCTATGTCACCTCTTCTTTACCCTGAAGCCTGCCTGGCATTCTTAGGAAACAAGGGGAGCTCTTCAGTGTGGCTGTTCTGCTCTGTCAAGGGAAGCAACACAGCACTGGGCAGAGGTTCAGGGGAAGCAGCAGGAGTGAGCTTTCTGCTGGCTCCTGGCAGCAGCGCGGGCAGCCTGAGCCCGCCAGCTGCCAGCTCTGGGGAAGTGGGTCCCTGGAGGGGCCACGAACAAGGGGCCCTCCTGCCCATGGCAGATGGTGAAGGCTTCTGCCAGCCAGCAGCATCGAGAGCGTCACTGAAGTGAGCGAGCGCTGCTGCCTGCAGAGCATGGCGGGTAGAACAAACCCCGTGCTCAAGTCTTGGCTGCACGGGTGCAAGGTTTGCCTTTGCTCACTTCCACCTTCAGTGCAGTATTTGCTGGAGCTCACCCATCACTGGCCGTGCTTTCCTGCCAAGTTACGTGCTCTGGCTCCACCAATGCCATGAAATTTCCTTAAATGGTTTCTCCATACCTGTTTTTCTCTCTGTAACAGGAGAGCAGTAATACACATGCCACAAGAGCTCTGTGATGCCTAACTCATCTTCATAAAATGCTTTGAATCCATCATGAAATGCTCTGCAAAAGTTCAAAGCACATCATCAATATTACCACAGTATTTATTGTCTCTGACTGGTCCGTGTCATTATCATTAAGTATGAATATTATTCTTTATTATGCATCCATGCTATAGCTTAGATTCTTGGCAGTTGTTCAGAGATGTTGGAAATGCTTTTCTTGTATATGCCCTTTCCTAACAATTTCAGGAAGATGTATGCACATCTGAAATGTTAGAAGTCAAAATTCTGTAATTTCTAATGCACAAAAGACTCCATCTGGCACACCTATATTTTTCAGCTATTATGCAAATGGAGAACTGAAATTTTAACAAGCTTTGTGAGTAATTCATATCAGGCAGGATAATTTTTAAAGTTTTGCTGTGAGTATACTTTTCTTTGTGAGAAAGAATTCTCCTGATGACTCCGAACATACTGATAGTTGCTGGAATTGAAAGAAATGGATGGGTATCATTAAATTGACAGAAGATTGAAAAATTACAATGAGGAAAACACTTACTTGCATTTCAGCATAAAAGAGCATGTCATGTGTTCCTCACCGCCCTAGCTGGTGTTTCTGGGGCACCATGTGTGTGGGTAGGTCCTCCTAATGCAGAGTAGCAAAGAGGAGGGAGTGTGACCCTGAGGCAGGAAGACTAGTCTGTGTATGGTATAACATGTAGCAGCACGTGTGAACATCAGTGGTAGCTGAGAACTTGAAGCAAAGCGTGGACAGAAGCAAAAATTACCTGGATGGTAAAGAGAAGGAGTTGAACAGTTTGAACAATGTGAGGAGTCAATACACTCCAGTTCTCTTTCCAGATAATATGGATTTAAGCATTTTAAATGCTGTCAGAACAAATGAGTTCGCTGGAGTTCCTCCCTGCTAGTCGGACTCTGCTGAGCCTCTTGCAGAAGCAGCCATCCCACCTCTATGTTTTGGCAGTGCCCCTATTCCAGCCTTTCCACTGGCAAGGACTGCAGACTTCAGCTGAGCAGCTCACTGATGCAGTCTTGACTTGCAGGATGTCTCCCTTCTTCTTGATGGATCCTTTTGATTTTGCTTCCCACCTCTGAGGTCAAACTGTGTCTCAAGAGCAGCCTTAGCTGCTGAAGTGCTGAGGATAATCCTGGCACGGAAAAGCAACAAGTCTGAAGCAAGAAGATACCTCGTATTAGCAAATTTACAGAAACATCAAAATTTTTGCCACTTAGTACCTGCTAGAGATTGTGTGTTGGGTTTCCCTCTTGTGTAGGAAGAGAGCTGTGCCTGTCCCAGTTCCTGGTCCCCAGCACAGCAGGCAATGTGGCCAGCCAGAGCACAGAGCTGTGACATGGTGCTGTGGCAGACAGGGTGACTGCTCCTGGAGGAGCCCAGCTCCACCCTCTGCACCAGCTGCCACTCTGCTGACACAGGATTACACTGGGCTTAGCACAGACATTGCAGCTTCATGGGCCACCTGTTTTGATCCTGCCTGAAGTTGCTTTGGCTTGCTCAGTGGCTTAAACATCTATTTTCAACTGTAGAGAGGGGGAGGCGAAGGAGGAGGAAGGGAGATGGTTGCGGTGGGGCTGATCTGAGGGTTTTCTTTTCCCAGTGCAAAACAGAGCCTATCTAACACTTGAATTCACTAGTGTCACAATTCACATCCATTTCTGGCACTGCATAAGCATCCATGATCTACATACTAACCCAAACTGTCCATACACTCACAAAGCATCAGTACATCACCCATGAAGCAACCAAGCCTTAGATCCATACTTCAGTAAGTAGCCTACCTGTACGATGCCTCTTTGATCAGAGACAACCTTCCTGATGTCACCAAAAGCACTGCTAAAACAGATGGGATTACTGTGCTATTTAGTCAGAAGTAGATGTTGTCACACGAAGCAGCTGTCTCGTCTGCCTTCAGCATAAAGGAGCTAAACCTGACAGTCTGAAAGAGGAAAAAAATTGCAGTCTCTTTGTTAAGATTCACAAGGAAAAAAATCCTAAATATTCTCTTTTATAAAATACATGATTAATTTTAATTATTTGTATGAGTATAGCTTCATTTCAAGGAATACCAATTGTAGTCACTGCACTGCCCTGATTGTGTAGGAAAGTTCTAGGAAATGAAGTTCCCTGGAGACTCATTATTGACAAAAAGTGCCTTGTTTATGTGCCTTGACTGGGAGGAGCAACATACAAGTAAAATAACTATCTGGACTATCCACTGATAAGTGAATTACATTTCTTATTTAGTTTTAATCATCTGAAGCACTAATAGAAACCTAAGGAGGGGATTTTTTTTTTTTTTCCTTAAAGAAGAATGTCTCCTTCTCTGGAGATATTCAAAAGCTGTCTGGACACAATCCTGAGTAACATGTGCTAGGGGACCCTGCCTGAGCAGGCAGGTGGGACTAGATGACTTCCAGTGGTCCCTTCCTACCTTACCAATTCTGTGATTCTGTGATTAAAGAAAAACAGAAGGCAACCCAGGAGCATCCATTTAACTGTATCAGCTCCAACCACTCATCTTCATTGTTTTTATGAGCTAGAGGATAATGGCTTCATTTTTGGCACAACCTGAAATATTTCTTGCTAGAGGTCTAAAAACCTCCTGTCATCCTGACTCTCACAACAAGTTTTGGTTAGCTGGGATCCCAGTAGTCTGCTGGGTTAGTCAGCAAAGAAAGCAGCAAGAGGCACCACTGTTAGTCCTCCTTGTCGTTTCTAAAAGCGTTTCTTAAATAACACTCATTGTGGACATACTCATGACTAGTTTTTGCATCCAAACGGCAGGGAAAATCATGCTCTTACGCCTGCAGGGCTGTAAATCAGAAAATACTTTAGTGTGTTACTTGCATTTAACAAATCACAAGCAGAGGATTTAATTTTGATCTCTGGTGGCTATCAAACCAGGAATAACTCCACTGCTGGATAGCTGGTGTGAAAGGAAATAATATCATTAATATCCTTCAGATCCTTGCACCCAGGTTCATCCATAATCTGTGCCACCTTACTTTGAACTGCACTGTTAAAAAATAAAAAGTAACTCTTTTTCTGATGAGCAAATCCTCTCTGTTTTCAAAAAAGCAAAGGAAAAAATTACCTCCTCTTAGCTTGAATATAGTAAAGGACATTGAAAACTTTTGGGGTGATAGAGGTGACCCAAACTAATGCAAATTGACAACTGCAATCACTTAAACAAATAAATTCTGGGAGCAGACTTCTAGCTTGCCTACAAAAAATCATGTATAGCTAAAAAATATTCACAACAGCAGCTTGAAACCATAGTTTATTAATGCCCTTTACCCCACAGCAGGACACAGAAAGGAAACTGGCAAAACAGGCACATTAAAAAATTATGACTTTTCTGACTGAAACATACATTATGCAGAAATACACCTCCCTTCTTTTGTGCTGGGGCTGGAGATGCTGATAAAAAATGTGTTTCTTCCTTACCTCATTACTGGGCGGCATTACTGCATTGCTATCACTTGAGGTAAGTGCCTGTCTGTCTTCACTGCAAGGCATCTTTTAAAATCCCACCATGAGGGGAGAAAGCTTTTGGCAGAAGAGGGAGTTTAAGGAAGGGGTAATTGGTGAGAGACAGGACATGACAGACATGGACACTTAAAACAGCTGCATTTTGCTTTCTGGGAGATACCATGGGGAACAAAGCCCTTCAGCTACATTTTAGTCAAAAGGGGAAAATGAACTCAGACCATACAGACCAACAGTAATTTTAACTCTTGCACATGCTTTTGGGGAACATAAGGAGCAGTGAGTGGCAGCAGCAAGGGGACCATCGCAGCCTCACTCCTGACACAAAAGCACACTGATCCCAAACCTCTTAATCATCATCATTTCACAGCTCTAGGTGTAAGCTCTGAGGATGCCCCAATGTTAACAGCATCCTCTAGTCCAAACAGTTTGGGAAAACCTTAACTGTACATACTTGGATATTAAATTATAGAATGGATTTTATGGCACCAAAAGAGAGTTTTTAGTGAACTGCTCACAACTCAGAATGGGGAAAGTACTTCATGCATTTTGGCAAATAATATTGAATTGGTTGAATAAAATGCTGAAGGCAATAAAAATCATTGAGGATCCATAATGATTACACAGGCTGAAATCTACCAGATAACAAAAGCACTTAATGGGAGATTTTGAAAATGAGCCTATTCTTTCAAGATCACTAATTGTTAATGGTCTACACAGGGAAAGGGCAGGTTCCCAGGAGTGCCAAAAATCTCCCGGTACACATTTTCCTCCTTGTTCTGTGATATAGACTGGCTAAAAAAGACCCATTTCAGAGGCTGTTGCAAGAAACCTGTCACAGAAGGTAGAGAAAGGGGCTGTGGGGGACACACGATCCCTGCAGCCATCCAGTTTCATCAAAGGATGTTTGCTGCAGCATCTGGGATTGAATTTGCCTGTTTTAAAGTGCCTCAAAATCTCTTTTTCTTTTTAAAATTTTCATGCCTTTGACTACTTCTTATAAAACACAGTGTGCTGGACTGACACTGAAGACTGGCTTGACGGTGTGTCGCTTTAAAAAGCCCAGGTGACAGAGGGTAGACAAGCATGGTGACATCCTGGCAGTGCAATTTAAATCTCCCTGTCTTAATTGTCCCTGTAACCAGCTTGCATTCTGTTTGTATTCCACCTGAAATCCCCTTACCTGCATACCCCTCCTTGGGATAGGAACTGGAAGGGTCTGGATCTTCAGCATGTCTGCTCACTTTTCCCTGCATCAGCAATCACTGCATTTTGCAGTCAGTCTTCCCTTGTGTTTGTTTTCTTGCAGAAATGGACGAAGTGCCACACACACAACCCCCCTCAGCCCAAACTCCACAAGAAGTGGCTGAATAGCAGAATCACGCAAAACCAGGCAATTCATTTGCAACGTCAGACCCTCTTTGTTGTCCTATTATTGTTGTTCATCCTCCAGTAATCCAGCCAGAGCTCTTTTCCTTGAGTACAGCACTGGTTTGCTTTCAGATGGGATCAGTCTCCTTCATCTGCACAGCTCTTTTCACACCTGCACACAGCAGCAGTCCTGATTCATGCAGCCTTGTGTGTGTCCTTCTTTCCCAAAAACTTGTCCAGCACTGGAGCAAGCAATGGAAGCCACAGCACATGAGGGTGTTAAAGCATCACAAGTTTTAACACCATGTTCCTGCCCCATACCCAAAGTACACTCAGATTAAACAGTCCCTGAGTGTGGGACTGATAATGTTTGTTAAAACACCAGTTGATTCACAAAAAAATACAGGAGTCACCCTGTCGGGAAGTAACTTCTGCTCAGATGAGCATGCATTGCTTCAGAAGGGAGAGCTGTATTAGCACCCAAGCCAGCAAGGTAAAGGGTTTTCTAGGTCACTGAGAGTAGCAGGAGCTCTGTGGGTGCCCGGCAGGCACTGCTTACTGTGCAGCCCAGCCCTTCTTCTGGGAGCTTTGCCACATTTAACCCAGGGAGCACAGCTCTAAAGGAGTGATTAAATTTCATGCTGTGGTTGCAAAGTAGGAATAACATGAAAATGGGATTAAGTTTTAATATAATCTCATATCTCACAGTCCTGGACCACCTAGTAATGTCAGTGAGATAATTCTAAGTTTATTAACATTAAAAAAGGCATCAAACCTCAAAGGGAAAGCAAAAAATATGCTGGTGATGTCAAGAGCATGCTATATGACTAGTGAGTCAAAGTGTTACTAACTATATTTTCGCTGTCTTCCACTGGCCCTGAGTTATTTCCCCAATCTTTGAATGGGCTGACACAGCCTCAGCAGGGCAGTGAAGTGTGGCACCAGAGGTCAACACAGTTCTATCCCCAGGGCAGCTGCTTTGTGTGAGGTAAGAGAACTCTGCACCTGGGAAGCGCTTCCCAAGCTGTGAAGGAAATTCTCAAAGGGAAATCCACGCTGAAAATAAATCCATACTGGAAATTACTTCAGTTGCAAGCAAACAGTAGCAAAGGAGATTTGTGCTGCAAATGCCATTCTTGCTTTTTTCACTGAGTGGGAACCCCACTGAATTCACAGACTTTGCTGTTTGGTGCACCCTGGGGGTGCAGTAGCCACTGCAAGCACAATTTTGATACCCTTTAGTTCTCAGAAACTGTGAACTCGGTCCTCCCTTAGCGTGGTAGTGTTTGGAGGTAATGCCCCAGTGACTGTGAACTCCTGCTGGGAGTAACAGCAACCCGCTAACTCTACAAGCCTCCTCAGATTCCAATGAAAGAAAAAATCAGGAGAGTCATTCTGAATTAAACTGGGGATTTAAATACATCCTTACTCTGTATTTTCCCTCTTTTTTTGGTTGGGTTTTTTTGTTTTGTTTTGTTTGGTTTTTGATTCTTTTGGTGGGTGTTATTTTGGGGTTGTTTTTTTGGTTGTTTGTTTTGTTTTGCTGAAGCTTCTGTTATCAGTTAAGCACTTAGGTCTCCTACCTACTTTACTTAGTTAAGCACCTCCTGTCTCACATTTGGGACAGACTCAGACCACACATGGGCTGTGACCCCCACCCCGCCTCTTCAGATCTGTGCAAGAGGCCACATCTGACCAAGGCACCAGTGCAGCCTCCCTTGTCAGCACATACTTCACGGAAAGCCTGTGAAAAGCAGTGGGAAGGGCATCCTTAAGTGTTGTGCTGAGTGAGGTCTAGAGGCCTCCAGCCCCATCCTGACACAGGTTGTGCAGACAATTCCTTGAGTCTCAGCTCAAGTGCTGCTGAGCTGCTGGCAACGCACAGCCAGAACCTGCCGATCCTACTGTTGACAACCTTCTACTCACAGCTTTCAGGTCCTGAGGTCTTCCTGTTCTGAATGGCCTTCCTTGCCTGTCTGATTACTCTGACTCAAAGGAAACTACTGGAGGTAAGCACAGTTACATGAGTGCCACTGAAACTACATCATGTCAAGTTTTACAGAGTCTCATCCCTTGGTTCTGCTGGATAGTCAAATATAAGACAGCATATATAGCTAAAATACACTAAAAAGTGTATGAGACCACTAATTTACAAAGCACTATTTGCCTTAAAGAAATCACACAGAAAAGAGTAAGTTTGCCTTAATATAATGATAATTCAAAGCTTTTACAGAAGCAGATAATCTGCACCAGAAGAATAAAATAGAGCAACAAAGTGAAATATCATCATCCATCTCTGTGAGTTTTGTCTGTCCTTTTTGAATGAACACATTTCCCAGGGCACTGCTTCCCTAGCACAGCATCTCTAGTTTCACACCAACCTACAACTACGCCATTTTTGAACATGTAACTTATATATAACTTGAGGTAGTTACCAGTCACCAAATAGGAAATCATGTTTCTTCTTGAAAGGGGTAATTATCTAGGCTCTGGCTCTAAAGACATGGCAAATAAGATTTACTTCCTATCAGCCATCAAAGCCACAGTTGTGCCATAATTATAGAAGTACTTAAACAGAAATAAAATCTTAGATGCTTGTGGCACAGCAGTTTGCTCTTCACAGTGGTTTAAAATGTATGCCAGCAGTTTATTATTTAAATATATTTTTATGAGGTGAATGCGACAGAAGCTGCTGTATTTGAGTTACAAAGCAATGTTAAAGAATTAGGAATTACAGTTAAGTTGTGTATTATCATGTAAATGACAAGGGAATGTCACATGGGATTCTGTGCATTGTTCGTAGAGATAAATGCAGTGAACTATAAATACAAGTTCAATAGAAAGCCTTGACAGTTCAGCAGCTGAATGAAAGCTAGTCTTGGAGGCTGCTGGGACATTTTGAAAAAAAATACTCATACACAAAGATGCAATATCTAACACATCCAATAATCAACCAATAATTTTGTTTGTAAAACTGTTGTCTTTAAAAAAAACCCCTACCCCCAACCCCCCCCAACAACACTGTAATGGCCAATGAAAATTGTCTCTATATGAAGTTTAATCTAAACAATGAATATTAATAGGCCAAAGACCTCCTGCAAATAGGAATGCACAGCTCTTCCTGAGTTCAAGGGAGGGTTAGTGCTCGACACCGAGAACAGCACCTACTTGCACAGCAGCCACTGGGGCATGCTGCTGCCTTCATCAAGAGCTGCCTGCCCAGATGTAGAAGAGATTATGCTGCTGTTTGATTATAGCAGGATATATACTGGCATTTGGGGTCTAAAAAGGATTAGTCTATCCTTTGTCCTTATTCTGGCCGTTATTCCGAGCCATACAATGGCCTCTTCTATGAATACTGGTATATGTAAAAAAGCAAGCAAGAGATGCCAATACTTTATTTTGTATGCCCACTGCTACCGCTTCGCCCTAGAACAGAATTTCTGTAGGAACAAAACCCCACCAACTATTTCAGCATGATTAATAAGCTTTCCTATTCTTCAATTCTGCCTCAATCTCCTCATTGCAAAGATGACCAAAATGGGAAGAGAAGACAGTATGAACACCACTGAAAGCAACTGCCACCCCTGGACATGCCTCTGGAGCAGAAACAGCTGACATGACCTGTACCAGGTTGGTATCCAGTCCCAGCACCCAAAAAGGCTGACAGCAGCTAGCCCTCACCAGCTCTATCAGTTTGCTGAAACTAACTCCTTCAGTTATCTCAGGGTATTAGCCCTCAGATAGAGGCAGTTCATTTCAGGCTTTGAAAACCAGATAAATGTCTATTCAGCTTAAGTACTCACACTACTTTAGCCACTCCAAGAGTTTTTCCCCTTTCAGGGACACCTAGGAATGAGAGAAGGGTAGTGTTTGAAAGCTTAACTCTACCCTTCCTTGCCTCAGAGGGAATGAGTAAAAGTTCATTCTGATGAGTGGAGTGAGAAGCTGCCAAGTGGTGGCCTCCACTGCCCATCAGGAAAGACTGAGGAGACGCTTCCCTGTCAGAGCTCAGGCAAACATCCAGGCCAAAGAAGGCAAAACATTAACACACTTTACTGAAATATCAGTTTCTTTAGTATGTTACAGAAAAGTTTATGAACATACATAATGTACATAAAAGCCAGACTTTGTAAAATAAAAAAGTCTTCTATAAAAAAAATATTAAAAAGACAAAGTAAAGTGCATGAAATAGTTTTTCCTCCACTTTAACTATTGTGTCAAAGTCTTAGCACATAGCAGTATTTTTTAAAAATGGGAGATCTTCTTGTGCCACCCATTAGTCAGTTACTTTAGTGGTGAGATTAAATTATGATGGTGATGATTACAAACAAACCCTTAAGAATCAGAACAATTTAACCCAATGAATCCACAAAAAAACTAAGAACAAAGAGAATATGGGCTTCCTATACACTTTTCATCAACAAGATTTAACAATCAGTGGAAAGGTTCACTCTCGTTAAAGAAAATTGGTAGGAAACAAGTTTCATAAATAGGGCAGTTTTGCTAGTTAGGGGCTCCCCTATTGCGCAATCAGTTCTTCGTCTATGAACATCAACATTCATACTTAAATATTCCGTTGCAAAAGGAAGAATATATAAAAAATGTTTCCGCCTGCCTGTGTTGGAAGGAAAAAAGTTACTCGACCCCAATCCAGACAAAGACGACTGCTTTCCTATGGGGTCTCTTGCGAGGGCAAGTGCACCAAGAGAGTTAAGGAAAGCACTGAAGATGCTGAACCCTCTCATTTTTCCAGCTCTGGTGGCAGAGTCCTGGAGCGGAACTGGGCAGTAATTATACCGATTGTGCTCTGCATCTTCAGAGATCTTGACAAAGCGAATTACTCGCTCCTCTCGACAGCCCCGGCAGGCAGGTAGCCCATTATTCCCGCCGCTCTCGGCGGCTGTCCCCATCCTCAGCAGCCCCGGCCCCCGGCAGTCGCAGCGACTACGGGGCACCGAGATGACAGGCTGGGCCAGCTCCGGCCCGCGGCAGCTGCCGGGGCAAGCACGTCCCGCTGCCCGGGAGCAGAGGAAAGCCGGAGCGCTGCGGCCGCGCCGGGGCCCTCAGAGCACGGCGGCCTGTGCGCGGCAGTGGGCGATGTGGCGGTGCACGAAGTCGACGCGGGCCTGGAGGAGCTCGGCCTGGCGCTCGGAGAGGAAGCCGAGGCGCGCCCAGAGCGGCTCCCGCGCCCGGTAGCGGCGGCGCAGCTCGGCGGCAGCGCTGCGGCGGCGGTGCAGCTCGGCCACCCGGCGGGCCGTGCCCTCGCGGAACACGCACACCGAGCGGAGCAGCGGCTCGTTGTAGGGGTCCCACATGGCGAGGAGGCGGTAGCCGTGCACCAGCCCCGCCTCGTTGTCCATGAAGACGAGCCCGCCGTCGGGGGCGCGGAGCAGGTTGCTGGTGGCGCGGCGCATCACCCGCGGATCCCACTGCAGGCTGAAGAGGTTGCTGACCAGGCGGTCAAAGTTGGCCGTCAGGTAGTCGAAGAGGATCAGATCGCTCCACTGCACCAGCTCCACCAGCTGCGACGGCGGCAGCCCGACCAGCTCCCCCGCCGACAGCGGCTGCAGCCGCCGGCCGG
>VYXC01001357.1:363024-405636 GCA_013397175.1 Platysteira castanea
TGGCTATCTTCCAAAGTAGTTATTGGAGTTGGATCGGCATAGCAAAACCACGGCACGTAGAATCTTAAATACTGCAAAAGAAAAAATTCCTTCTGGTCTCTTGAACTCTTTCTGCTCTCTTGAGGTACAACTCCTAGTTTTTCAGCCACACCCCAGTCTTCCAAGTTGAATGGAATACAGTTTATTTTCTTTTAGTGTAAGAATTAGGGAATTCTTTCCTTTTTTTCAGAATTTTGTTAAAAACATTCAAACTCTCCTAATCCACCTTAAGAACTCACAGTTATACACACACATACACCTCACCCCGCACAAAAAAACCCCCCAAAACCCAAAAAACCCAAACCTCAACACAAACCAAACAAAAAGAACGAAAAGGGGAAAAAAGCAGAAGTTGAATTCGGTGTCTTTCTTCCCCGTCCTCTGCCTCAAATTCCCGGGCAGAGCGCGGCGGGCGTGTCCCCGCCGCTCCGTGCGGCCGCGGCCGTGTCGCACCAGCACCTCCTGCCGCTCACGGCTCCGCGCTGCAGCCGCCGGCGGCACCGGCGGCACCGGTAATAATGATAATGAGAGATAGTCACCAGCCTGGCTCCCCTGAAAGGCAATACAAGCTGTCAGACATTCCTCTTGCTACCCAAGAATTCGGCTCTCGTGCTGTTCCGACCCTGAAGCCTTATAGCCAGATGACGCTTTACACCTTCACCCTTTGAAGCCACACGAGCTGCGCGGTGAACCCCGGGTGTGTGATTTGGAGCTGGTGATTGCTACACTTCACAGTGGTCGGTGAGACCTGTAGTATTACTCTGAGCAGGAGGCTTTTATCCAACAGTATTTTTACCAAAGAAGTGACACAGAATTGCCTCTGCTCTCTGCCACTTTCTAGCTTGAAATAGGTTTAAGAAAATTCCTAGGTTGTTGGAAAATTATTGAAGGCAAACTAATTTTCTTCCATACGTGGGTTGGACATGTATTTTGCTTTATATGAATTTGTGTTTTTTTCAGATGAGTTATGCTTCTAGTGAGCATCCAGCTGCCAGTGTCTGCACTGGGCATTCCCCCCGGAGAAGAACCATTGCCATGGATAAGGACACTACACTTCCTGTTATTAAGGTGAAGATAACCTCCAAGTTATGCATGCCATTAATTTCAATTACAGCTTGCCTCTTGTAAGCTAAGCAGTTAATCAACAGGCTATACTGTGACTACACCCTTAGATCAATAGGAGGGAAAACATCACCTCCCCCTAGTACTCCGCCTCCTAACTGCACTCTTTGAAGGGAGTACAAGCCAGAGTTTAGCTGAGCCGTCCCTCTGGCTAATGGTCCTGCTTACAAGCTGCAATGTTTTTAAAAACCAGACAATTGGTAGAGGGTTAAATATCAGCCAAGCTGTTGAATTTACAGCATGTTAAGCATTCCTGAAACTGTGATCACTGATATATTTGGGTCAATCATATGTCTTGTTGGAGCTTTGGAGACATTGCAATGAGCAGCTCAGAGATAAAGTAGAAAGTCTCCAGGCTTCACAGCCCTGTACTGGAGCAGGGAGTGCTGGCCACTGTCCAGACCCGGAATTCTAGCAAGAAGGAAGATAACAAAGTAATTTCTGGCTTCCCCAAGTTGTTTCTTATATTAACTTGATTTTAGCCACCTGGCAAAGCTAGGCTCTAGAATACCTGACTGCTGATGTTTCATACTGGTTTTAGTCCAGGGAAGGTTTTGTTCTCCTCATTCCCCTCCTGGCACGGCAGTACCCACCTTCTCAGTGATGCGGAGTAGCTCTCATCGCCAGCAGGCATCGCAGTTCCTCCCAATAAAGGCAGAAGAAACAGGAACTGAACAGAGACTTGACGATTTCTCCCCTGCAGTGAAAGTTACTTTGCATTCAAGACAAATGCCAGACTGTAATGGGCTTTGATAGGATTAGGATCATGGGGAAGCAGATGGGGACTTTACTTTCCTGGACACTGTATCTATGCTGGAGTTGAGTGACCCTGCCTCAGCTAACAGTCTCTGCTGGGCAAGGAAGGCTGGCAAACCATGCACAGAACGAGTCTCCATTGCACCAGAGCCCGAAACTATTAGCAGCTCCAAAGCTCCTAGGGTGTACCAATGCTCTCCAGGGCAGGAGGGAGCCTCCTGCATGGCTGGAGCTGCAGCTGACAGAGGGGATGCAGCTGTAGCCTGCTGCAGGGAGGACTGTCCCAGCCATGAGTAGGCACCCCCTGGCTCAGGCAAGTTCTGGCCTGTGCTAGCATTGCATATATTCATGTGATACTCTCCCACAGCTCAAGGCTTCAGTACAACGCCTCCACCCCCACATTTCAGATGCATTTCCATGGCAGTTATTTCCCAGCACAGACCTTTTTGGACTACCAAAATTAGTCAATCCCCTCCAGTAATTCCCAAGCTCATGAAATTGTTTCTCCCTTCACTGACTACTGACAGACAATTTCCATTCAACGCTGGTTTTAGAGCATACCCAAAGCCACACCTAACACATCTCAATGCCAAGTTGTGGGTCTGGTGACTGCCACATCAACCTCTGCAGGGCTGTGAGCTCCTTTCCTGGAGACGGCAGGGGGTGAGCCTGAGCTGTTGCTTCGTGGTGATCTCTCTCACCAGCACAATGCACAAAGCCCTTCATTTACTCTGAACTGGGGTTCAGGATCACAGGGTGGGATGGGAATAGAATCCTTTTATTCTGCTCAAGCAACTTTTTTCTACATTTCACTCTCCTAAGACTTTTTATACAGCTTGTTCCCACCTTGATTACTTCTCCAGCTCTATCTGCACTCTTTCTTCTTTATCAGTCAGGTTACCAAACACCTCTATTTCTATCCAGCATTTCCTCAACTGTCCATGAATAGCTTGTTCCCACCCCTGGTTAGCAGCTTTGGTTCCTGACAGTGAGTTGGTGCCAGTGAACTCCCAAACTAGTGAGAGCCATTTTTAAAGGGACCACTTGAGACTGCTGTCAGGAGAGGGGCATTGAGTACACGGTACAGTGTGCCTCTGGCTGTGCGACTGGGGTCTGCCCTGGCCATGTGAAAGCTGCTGCAGACCAGCTGGAGCAAAACGATGCCCTTGCTTCCTCAGTGCTGCACATTCCTGTAGCCCCACATTTCCTCTCCCTGTGTTCTGAGTCAATGCATGAGTAAATGTGGGTATCAGGAGCTTCCATCAGGGCAGTATCAATTCTCCACATCCTGGTAACCTACACTGGCTGATTTGCAGGGCTTCTTTTTTGCTGATGCCAGATTCCTCCCGATGCAGCCTTCCTAGTGCCAGCTTACTTAGTGGTGAGAGCACCTTATGCTGCTTATACCCCTCTGTACTGCCTGAACCCGTGGCATCCTGGAGGAAAGGCAGCTCAGGCTCAGATCCTCTTGCCAGTGTAGCCTGTGTGTTTCAGTTCTTCCTGTTGCAAGGAAGTTATTTAGACTAGCTGGTTAGGGGTGAAGAGTTGTGCCTGCAAAGCTACCTAGTGCAGGTGCAGGGTTACCTTCAAAACACTGCTACTGCCAGTACAGCTTGTTTCTCTTGGGGAAGGGTGGGGAGTTTGGAATAAACTATACTGGCAACAAGTTAGTGTGCAAAAATATTGTCTGCTTAGTGTCACTGTAAGTTATTCGCACACTAGGAGTGCTTGGTACAAACCTGTCAGCAGCACAGCCCGTGTATATGCCTGATTTGTATTTCTCAGCCTAAAACATGCATCCCTCATGATGAGATATTCCAGCAACTGAAGGGCAGTATTTATAGCTGGTTGTGACTGGGGGAGGGCTGAAGAAGTTAAGGTGCTCTGCATTTCATATCAGGGAGGTGTACATTAGAGATGTTACCCTGCAGGCATGTTGGCAGTTTCTGGAAGTATTTACAAACTTGTCTCAGCCTGGAATAGAGAAATCTGGAAGCTTTTTTATTGCTTTGACTCTGTAGTTGATTTCACAGAAAAGCTCTTGGACATATGGGACTGTATAAGGATTTTTTGTTTTGCTTTGCTTTGTTTTATTTTGTTTTGTTTGTTTGAGGGCTTTTTTTCAATCTGAAGTACCATGCAGAATATGAAGCTAGGCAATTTCTGTACACAGAACAGATCCTATCTTCCCTGTGCTTTGTGACTCTCTGTTTTTAATATCAAAGCAATAAATGAGTAAGTGCTTGAGCTCGTGTGTCTGGCTCTTGAAAGGGTTCATAAGATATGTCAGGTGCCTGATGATGCGAAGTCTTTTAGGGGATTTGTTCTCACCCCCATTAGAAGTGAACAGAAAAGATGGAAAGACACTTGTGTTATGCTCAGACTGACACTCTCAGGGTCTCCAACAAGCAGACTCTGCAGAACTGTCATGAAAGAAATATATTGAAATGATAGGTCAGCAGCATCCATTATACAAATACAACCCAGCCTCTCCAGACAGCTGATGATTAAGCTGAGAGGATTTTTCTCATGAGCAACATCAGGCATGATGTCCTTGCTTTTCATGGCTTGGGGGGAAATCCTTGGCTGATCTGAACTGGCAAATCTGCATAGTGGTGAGCTGCTCACTGAAACTTGCAGTGTGCACATTAAAACAGTTCTGGAGGTCACCACTCACCCTGAAATACAGTCCATTCTGGAGGAAAACAGTAGCCATTTGTGTCCATTTCAAAATAGATGGTGTTTTTAAAGATCAAGAAGTAAAGAGGTTCAAGACCTCTTGAAGTGAAATTGCTGAGGTGATTTAGGGGGAGAAAAGGTTAACTACCCCATGAGAGGATAAATAACACATTAGGTGTTAGCCTCTGCTTTCAAGTAGGGTGTCCTGAAAGCTAAGACCCCATGGCCTACAGTATTCATGTCAGATATATCAATAACTTTTCTTCTCTCCTTCTTCTGGCTGCCAAAACATGTGTGTGAAGAATATTGTTCAATACAGCTCTATTATTCAATACAGTAATTCTAGGAACCTGCTGTGGTGTAGCAGAATAGAATAGAGAGTAGGACTCCAAAGTTAGTGTCTTTCCAGAGGACAGAAAGTCAAACCACCCTGATAATAGCCCATAGACCTTCTTTCCTCCTGACCCCTCCTGCAAACCCAAGAGGTTTTATGTGGAGAAGTATGTATGGTTTGGAAAGATACTGTCTTTAGACAGTCTCCACCACCTTCTGGTAAGCTGTCCTGGGGCTAAATACCATCACTATTAAAAATATCATCACTTTAATGTGTTCTCCAGGCACTTAGCCCTGTGATGGGCTCAGTTAAGAACGGAAATGGACCAGACTTGACTAGAAAAATAAGGCCAGGCTAAAGGTAGTGTTACTATTGTCACAGAAAGGAAGAAAAAAAGGTCATAATATTCAGCTTCTACTGCAAAAATACACCCAGGACACTTCTTAAACTTTTCAGCAAGTCCTAAAAAACTGCAGCTTTTGCACTGCCAGTGAAACTGTTCTAATTAGTCTTAAGGTAAAAACCCCAGCTGTGCCAGTGGAAAACCAGCTGTTTAGTTGTCTCTAAGTGAAGCAGAGAAAAGGACCAGCTTAAATAGCAAACCTACTTTCCAGGCCCCTAATACCTTCTCTCTGATGTGCTGCCTGGAGAGGCAGCTGGGTTCTTTCCAAGGCCAGAGGACCCTCTTTGGCTGCGAAGAGTGCTGAAGGGGGAGGACATGGACGAAAGAAATATATGAATTCCCTGGACATTTGCTTTTCTTCCTCCAGCCTCTCCCCTCCTTGAAGGTGTCCTCTGCCCCTACATGAAGCTGTTAGGTGAGGCAGTAAGAAAAGCAGAGTAGTGTCTCAATCCCTCTCCTTTGGCCCACAGGTCCTGCCAGAGGAAGTCTCCCAGCGTGGTGCAGGGTTCCTCAGCTCTGTCTGCCTCTTACCCACACCAGGAGTTCCAGGGAGCCTGTAGCTTGTCCATAGGGGCATCCCTGGCCTGGCACTCAGGCACTTAGGGCTCTGCAGCAGGATGCAGGTACACATCAACATGTACAGCATCCTGTGGGCTAGAGGATGCAGCCTCCAGGCACATATGGGGAGCAACTCTACCTCGGGGGACAGGTACAGTTCCATCTCAGGTGACAGTATAGTTCTTTGCTTCAGGCCACACTGAGGCTCTCTCCTCACTCATGAGGGCTCTTCCTTTTCCACATTCTCCAGGGCTTTGTTTTATCCAATTTTAAGTGACTCAGATGATGATATTTCCACTCCTCGTTGCTCTATCCAGCAGATGTCTCTGCTGGAAGCACTGACTGTGGCTGCAATACCTGTTGTAATAGTTGTTCTACACATTCCAGCTGTTGGAATCGAGTTATTGACTGACACTCTCAGACTTCAAACAAGAATAAGGTCTACCTCTTACTGCTCTTCCACGTGGCGGGTCGATGAAATCACAACGCAGTTCAGGGATGATAAAAAGAGACTTCAGAGTCTTGGAATGGATAAGGGAATATGGAACACAGGTTATATTTTCACCTATCTTTCCAGTTGCAGGCAGTGACTTTGGAAGAAACAGATGGGCCCAGTTTATGAAATACATGGCTCTGGAGCTGGTGTCACCACCAAAATGTTGGAGTTCTTGACAGGGGGATAGCCTACACAGCACCAGGCCTGCTGGCATCAGGTGAAATTCATCTTTCTCGAAGCAGGAGGAGCGTCATCCCTCAGGAGCTAGTGGGGCTCACTGGCAGAGCTTTAAATTAGACTTGAAGAGGGAGAGGGATAATACCAGGCTTGCCCATGACAAGCTGTGGGATGAAACACCAAGGTTAGAGAGATGGGAGCTAGTGAGGGCCCTCAGCTGGTGGCTGTGAAACATGCTGGCTACACGGGAGCACACTTAAAATCTGAACAGTGCAGTTGACATGCCTGAGGGATGGGATGCATCCAGAGGGACCTGGACAAGCTCAAGGATTGGGCCCATGGGAACCCCATGAGGCTCAACAAGGCCGAGTACAAGGTGCTACACCTGGATTGGGGAAACCCCCAACATCAACACGGGCTGGGGGATGAACAGATTGAGAGCAGCCCTGCCGAGAAGGACTGGGGCATGCTGGTGGATGAGACCCTGGACATAAGATATTTTCAGCTCTGAAAGCCAATGGGATTTTCCTGGGCTGCATCAAAAGCAGCGTGGCCAGCAGGTCAAGGGCGGTGATTCTGCCTCTCTACTCCTGTGAGACCCCACCTGGAGTGCCGTGTCCAGCTCTGGGTTCTTCATCACAGGGAAGACATGGACCTGTTGGAGTGAGTCCTGAGGAGAGACATCAAGATTATTAGATTTCTTCCTATGAAGATGGGCTGAGACAATTGGGATTGTTCAACCGGGAGAAGAGAAGGCTCTGGGATTACCCTACCCCAGCTGGGCCCTTCAGTAGCTGAAGGAGGCCTACGAGGAAGCTGGAGAGGGACATTTTACAAAGGCATGTGGTGATAGGACAAGGGGAAATGGTTTTAAACTGAAAGCAGGTAGGTTTAGATTGGATAAAAGAAAGAAATACTTTACTGTGAGGGTGGAGAGGCACAGGAACAAGTCACCCAAAGAATCTGTGGCTGGCCCATTCCTGGAATTGTTCAAAGCTAGGTTGGATGTGGTCTAGCTGAATTAACAATGCTCCTTGTTTGAGCACAGGAGCCCAGGTTCAGTTATTAGCACACTTTCATGATTAGCCTAAATTAAGGCTCAAGTGGACTTAGGAGTGTGTGTCTCTGCAGCCTCAGCGTTGGATACACCACTGCCCGTTGTGCAGTGGAGATGTTCCCTGCCAGGATTCTCACGTTGTACAGAGTGTGACGCAGAAATCGAAAGACACGCACATCTGAGTTGTGAGGTGACCCAGTTTTGAAGGTCCAAGCTCGTGATTTTTCTCTGATTAGGGTTGGTGACATTGAGAATTTTCCATGTTGTACTCTCTACATCTCAGTGTAACCCATTTAAAATTCTAAGCCTAATTAACATTCAATAAATGTCTTATTGATTACATATTTACTTATCTGGTATTTATGTAGCATTCTCTCAGGGAATAAATAAAAGGTCAGAAGAAAGCAGTAGTTATTGCATGTGATTTAAAAGGAACTCTGAAAGTACCCTTTTAATTTTAAGGACTACACTCAGAACCGAATCTGCCCTATATCTAAGTGCCCTGAGCATTTTTATATTCAATGAACTTTATTAAAAATACCATGATGCTTTCTTTGAATCAAAATGTATGTTAACTAAATGAAATCCAGTTTATCTACGAACAGGAAAGCCTTTCAGCTACTGCATGGCTTAACCGGCCCAAAGCAATACTTGGTTCCTCAGGCTGCAAAGCCTGTGGTGCCACTAAACAGCACAGCAGGAAGAGTAACACTGCTGAGTGGCTGGAGCTTTGGGCTGTACACCTGCAAGATAAGGATAATTTATAGTTCTGCTGTAGCTAGGCTGTATGTCTTCCATGTGCTCTGGTAGGATAAGCTTCCTCCACCTCACTGGGGAAAGAGGTGCTGCTTATCCTCCTCCAGAGCCCTGAGGCAGGTTTAGGAGTCCTGGCAGCCAATTTACGGGCAGTGTAAGAAGCTCCGTGTCGTGCATACCACGTGCTGCATGAAGTGTGCCTTTCATCAGGAACAATGAAATGCAAAAGCAGGAGTCCCTCCCTTAGCCTTTCTTCCATCCAATAGTTTGGCAAGACAGGGGATGTAGGTGTTTGTTTCTACAGCTGGCCCTGTGCATTTTCCCTCTGCAACAACAGGTGAGACATTTAGCTAGCCAGTACCTTGGTTTCTCCACTTGCAGAATGGGATGCTGTGAAGATAAGTTATTTGATAATATCTAAAGAGGTCTTTGAGTTCTCTTTGAGAGCTAGAAATTGCTGATGGACACTCAAGAAAGTCAGGTCACTAGAATATTTTTGTTGTTGCTGTCCTTTCACATAACTTCTGATTTATGCAGGTCTGTGTCCTTCTCACTGATCTCAAACTAAAGATTGGAAAAAACCAGAAGTTTTGAAGAGTAAATGAGTTTCACTATCTTCCAGACCAGCTACAATTCTTTCAGTTTTCATCCCTACCCTGTTCCCCATTTTATCCCATTTGAACTTCTCCAGTATGTGGGTGGAAAGGAAGAGCAGCACAGACATAACAGAGAAAAGCCTTTTTTCCTCTGGGCAGCTGACCAAAATATTTGTTTTAATTTAGCCCAGTTTCCTTGCAAATGACTTTCTGCCTAGCTGTTGAACTTTCTGTAAACAGTTTAGTAAGAGTCATAAAACAAATCCCTCAAAGAAGAGAAAAATAAACATAGTCATGAGTTACTGGAGTGAACTCTCTTCCTCCTGCTCCTTGTTAAGCATCACAGAGCTGTTTTTCAACTGAGTCACAAGAAAACAGACCAGGGAAATAAGAGAACACAGCACAAACAAACAAAAGCATCATACAGAAAGTATGTATATACATTTATATATTTTATATTTTTTAAGCTTTGAGATAGATTTGAATAGACATCTGAACTTCCTCAGATATGGAGTGGCAATAGAGATGTGGCTTAATGTAATCTGCCCCACAAGAAGTGGCAAGTTGGTGGCAGGGAGGAGCTGAGCTGGTACTGGGTGTTTCTGGGCTGGAAAAGCAAATGCATGGGCTTGTGTGCTGTGTCAGCTCCCCTGTTCAGACCACCAGGACCCACCTGTACCCTGCCCTGGCTTCCAGTCCTCACCTTAAAATTGTCTTTAGGTTCTGCACTAGGATTTTGAAACCACTGAGGCAGACACAGGCATTACAGGTCCCTTTACAAACTCTATACCATATGCTCTCTTATTCTGGGACAGAACTAAGTGTAAAGAGCTACATTGCATTTCTCCAGTTGCCTTTTTACAGGGTTTCTCAAATTAAGCAGCAACAAGGAGCAATTTGGCTTTGTGGGGGTTGCATCACCGGGAACATCCTCAGCACTCTGTGCTACGGTGTTATGGCAGTGCCTGGACAAGCAACCTGAAGCAATTATCTCAAATTACTTTTGGTGCTCTCTCTCTGCCTGCTAGAACAAAGGACAAGGACAAAGGCTGTATGAAGACCTTGGACCTTCCTTCTGTATATCCTCTCATCAGGAGCTGCAGCACTCAGGAGCCCACACAAGGACTTTGAGAACTTCCTGCCTCTTGCTGCCAAAACCAAAGAAAGCACAATATTTACCAGGTTAAATATGCAATGTGAGGATGATGCTCAGGCTCTGATTTAGACTACAGCTGTGACATGCTCAGATGAGCTCATGTTATGAATTCTGCTCAGGAAACAAAATAATATTTAATGTGCAACACCCATCTTACTTGCTTTATTATCTTCAGACATCAGGGTTGAATCTGCTCATGGTCAAATACTCTGAGATGTCCAAAGTTGTTTACATGCTGACAGTGTGTCACTAAGAAATCTCTACTTCAATGCCAGTTATTCCATGATTTATTATTTTTAGTAGGGCTTGATGGTCTGATACCAACATAGCAGTAAACAGCTCAGCTCTCTCAAAACTTGTCTCTTGTTTCCCCACCTTGGATGAGGAAGTCCTGTGTCCAAGGCATTTATGAAGATGTTGAAGAGCACAGGGCTGAGGATGGAGCCCTGTGGAACCCCACCAGTGACAGGTCACCAGTCTGATGTCACCCCATTCACTGTAACCCTTTGTGCCCATCCTGTGAGCCAGCTGCTCACCCATCACATGATGTGTTTGTCCAGCTGTGTGCTGGACATTTGTGTTTGTGGCTATCACTGTGAGTGGGAAAGTCAAAACCACACAATCAAAATCAGTCCTTGTGATGACAGCTCTACAAATTGGGATGTCAGATTTGAGATGAAATAGCAAAAGCCTTCTGTGCACATGTGCACGGTGTCCAGAAGCCAAGGGGAGTCAAGTGCCAGCTGAGACATTTCTTGGAGCTCAGAGCCTTTGACATTCTGTATTCTTGGATGCAACTGACTGTGCTGACAGGAGTGTAATTGGCAAAAAGATGACATCATCTGGATCTGGATCTTTAAAATAAAACAGCAGAAGATGAAATCAGTCTTTGCTCCAGAAAAGTTCGTATGAGTTTCCTTCAGGCAGCCTTAGTAGAACAGTTGTGGTATTAAATTTCCAAAATATTTCTGTTGGTGGAAATTCAAACATCAAATTTAGCTTGTGTATTAACTTCGCTGGTGAGGGGCAATTAGCTGGGCAATTAGGCTGGCTGGCAAGGAGGTAGGAACAAAAAATAATTTTTAGTCTGTTATGTACAGAAGGGAGCTCAGGGAAGAGATGTATCCACAGCTGCCCCCTGGCCCTACCAGGGGTAGGTCAGGAGCCCTGTGCTAATAAGAAGCTTGAGCTAAGGATTTTCAATGTGCAGTATCTGTATGTGGTTGTAAGTCTCTAATCTTTGTGAAAACCTGCCCGTATGGATCTTTATTTAGGATCCTCTTTAGGGTCTTTTAAAATCCTCCTGAGGATTTTAGATGCAGCTTGAGTTTTTCCCTTCTCAGGCCATGGTTTGATTTTCACAATTGCAGTTCTGCTGTGCAGCCTCAGACAACATTGCTTGAATGTACATCTTGATTTTGCAAATGGTTTTACATCCCCCTTGGTAATGTGCACATTCACTAATAGCCAGGGAACCTGGAAAAGGAGAAGATCCAGATCACCTTACCTGTCAGTCCTTACTAGTTACTTGTGCTTCTGGTTGGTAGCTTAACAGGCTTCACTATAGGTCCTAGCAAAGCTAGAGAGACACAGTGATGTGAACTGTTCAGATAACAGAAATCCCAGCTAGAGACCCAGGTAGAGGTCAGGTATTGTCCACGATTCATTTCTCTGGGCTGCCTAATAAATGAACCTATAACTCCTGCTCTGCTGCAGAGCTCCTTTGCGCTATGCCAGCTTTATCAGCCTCTGTGGAGTCTCCATAGGGAAGCTAGAACTTTTGCCTGTGCTTTTTTAGAGCAGTGGCTCTTCACTGCTTCTGCAATGAGTTCCTGCATTGTTGCACAGTGCTCTGGTTGTGAGGCTTGGGAATTCCCACAGCTGATCAACATTTTTTGCTTCCCTAACCATGACTTACCCAACTTCTCAGCCTTGCTTCTATTGTTAGCCCTCTTTCCTTTTGGACTCTCAAGGCAGTCCAAATGAGAGGCTGAGGATTTTACTAGTTTCTCCTTTGCCAGAAGCATTCTTTCATGTGCAAACTTTAAAAAAATAGGAAAAAGACAAAAAGATACTGCTTCAAGAAATGGTAATAAAAAAATCACCATAGTATGGCCAACAAGCTCTTTACTGAAATTGCTTTCTCTTGGGGCTTTTCCCTGAGCAACATAACCCATGAGTATTAGACAGGAAGTATTCATCTAAAACCACAAAAAACAACAAGTGGGTAGAAACCAGGAAAATTGTTTGCATTTGGCACCACACTTCTTATTTGAATCTCATGAAAAGTCCCATGGTCCACTGGTCTTGGATTTTCTTTTCCTTGAAATTCATGAGGGTCAAGAATAGAATTAGGATGAAAAAAAGTGTTAAAATTTAAAAATCACTGTAGAAAATGTTTTGTTTGCAAAAGAATTTACTTCAAAAATAATATACTTTTCCCGATTTCTAAAATCACCTATGTTTTTCATTTAATTTCTCAGTAAATTGCTAGCATGTACTGCTGCTTCTGATATATTACAATATGACATAATACAGTAGCTGGAATGTTTTCTTATTTTAATGCAATTTAGTGAAATGTATGATGTTAATTATTAGCAGTAGCTGTTACTTAGAACTAGTTAAAACTTCATGCTTTATTCCCCAGAGTACTTTATCTTATTCTTTCAATCTGTAGTGCACTGTAACAGATTGACACATTGTGCAGCCTAAATAATTTGAGTGCCAGGGTGAGTCAACAGCAGTGTTTTGCAGAAATCAACGTTAATAATGCTGTAAGAAATAGCTTAATATTAGTGGTACTTTGTGCTTAGCTCACATCTTCCATCCCTGTACCAGCAGACACTTTACTAAGACAATTAAAGATCCATTCACTCCTTCTGTTTTCCAGATAGACAACCTGAGGCAAGCATCTCCCACCCCAAAAATGCCCCCAACAAAAGTATAAGGACTGCTACGGTGCCAGAGGATGGCAAAAGTCCCTTGCTCTCCCTGTGCTTGAAAGGACAGGTAGACGTAGAGAAACAAGATGAGATGCACAGAGGTCTGTTTGCTTCTTCCTCACTTCTCTTATTCACCCTCAGCTGTGCTGCTATTCCTAGACACAGGACCTAAATCTGAGCCACAGGCATTTACATGGCTTGATATTTTTATAGCAACAAAAATGAGTTTCCCTTTAGCCAAAAGTGGCTGGAATCCCAGGTCTGGAATTGTGCTGATGGGGTAATGTCTGGAAGGAAGAAAAGAAGGAAATCTCAAACATGGAAACACTAAACTCTATGGCAACAAGAGGAGCAACAAACGGGGCTTAAAGACACAGGCTCAGCATTAATTTAAGCAGTGAGAATTAGAGAGGGAAATATCAGCATTTTATAATGCTGTGTTTTATGTCGAGTGAGAAGGTAGGATCCTATGCCCAACAGAAATGTATATGTGCTAGAGGGAGACAGGCAGCATCCTGCTGCAGGCTGCTGGCTTTCATCAGAATCCCTTCTGGCCACTCAGCTGACATTACATGTGAGCTCTTCTCACATTATCCTTTTTTCCTGAGCCTTCTTTCCAGTCATGTGCTGTAAATACAAAGGAGGGAGCATATCTCTGTAATTTGTTAATCCAGTGATAGGAGTTGGCTGTGCCGCTGCTGCCAAACCATCTGCTCTTGAGTCACGGAGAGATTCCTCCCTTCCTTGGAGAGCAGAGATTTTTCTCCAGTGACATCTGACTTGCTCTGTGCTAATTGACAGCTCTGTTGAAAATGATGTATCTGTTCAGGATGTGCTGGGGTTTATTCCAGTTTATCCTGGCCCTAGTGACAACTCTACACAGGTCTCCCTTCAACCCCTAAATCCCTGGCAAACAGCTATTTTCCATACATAAACCTCCTGATTTCTATCCAGAGTAGCCCAAAGGAGGTTTCTCTTGTTTCCTTTATTTCCTTTGTGGATCTGAATCTCTAACCACCATGCCACAGTAGTTTCCCGTAAACATCTGGAGAGGAGAGACAAGAAAAAAGTAGTCTGAAATTGCTCAGTGAAAGGCAGGGGCTTTTGAAGTCAGGACACAGGCTTTAGCTCAGCAGATCTGAATTTATTGTGTTTGCACTTCTGGCACAGAATTCCCTTGAGATCCTTGACAAGGCATCCCCTTTCATTATGCCTTCAAGCTCTGAAGTATCTATGTTAGAGAGACCATAACCCATCTGGGTAAGGATTCTCTCCCTGTGCATGCACAGCATCTGCCATAATGAGGCTTCATCTGGTGAAGCTACTTCCATATAATCACTGGGTGAACTTGCTGTGTAAGGCATTGCCAGGCTGCTCCCTTGCAGCACATTGCATTGCAAAGCTCAGCACCTGGATTTCCGAGCTCCCCTAGCTCCTACCTCCTAAGGATGTCTGTACAATAAGTTGGAAGTCATCCTTGTGAAAAAGACATATTTCCTTATAAAAAATGGTTTAGGTTTAACTGGTTTTTTAATTTTAAAAAATGACATCACAAGACTCTGCTTCTCAGCATCCAATGCCTGAATCTCAGGCAAGTGTCTACATATCTGTTTCTTATTCAGCTGCTCTGTGCTTCTCTTTCCCAGACTGGCAAATTTTCTCCTCCTGTAAGGTGATACTGCATTTCCCCACTGCCCTTGCCCTTACCACAAGACCCTTGCGGTAAGACTGTCCCAGGCTGTGAGGATTCATAAGGAGGAGACATATGGCCTGGACATCTGCTGCTCTGAGGACAGGACAGGCTACTCCCACACACCAAGGCTGCTGTGAGCCACAGTTTGTGTGATGTGAGCTGTCCCTGCGTGTGTGTGTACATGAGGTTTGTGTCCGTGCAGCACTGACTGCACTGCAGCAAAGCAATGACAGTCACAGCAAACCTGCCCTCTTCAGTGATGCTGTGTCTGTGTCCAGGCTGCTCAGGGTTTGGAGAAAACGTGCCAGGCTGGCAGGAGGGGGTGAAGAGTAGCAGCAGCAATAGAGGAAGAAGATGAAATTTCATGAGTGTTAATTCCTCCCTCTGAAGGTCAGACTGAGGAAGCAACTCTCATCTTCAGCATGTTTCCAGGGCAGGCTAAACATGCAGGACAGGAACAGGACAGTGGTTATTTCTCTGCCACAATCTACCATTTGATCTTGGACTAGTTCCTTCATTACTCATTGTATAAGTTCCCTCCTGCTATAATGATAGGATAAGATTGCCCTCCTATGGGAGGTCCTTTGATATCCAAGGAGGAAAAACATCATATAGAAGTTACAGATTATTAGTTTTATCAGCATTGCAGCCATCTTCCCCTTGAATAATGCCTCTCATTTGTACAAAACACATCGTTGTGGAGTATCTCTCCCTGGTGTCACACTGAAATATACCTGCTTTCATTGTAGAGAAAGAAAGAGAATTGTGTTCCTTCATTCAAGGACTCAGTAAACTTTTCAATGTGTGTCCTGGAAAGGCATCATGAGAAGAGGGTAAAAGAGTAAATGAGAATAATGACAACCTTTTTCTTTGGCTTCTGTCTCAGTGGATTTCTGATCCCTGAGCTTCAGCAATTTCCAAGTTAAAAAAAAAAAATGCAGTTTATGGTTTTCATTATTACATCCAAATTTCCTCAGAACTGGGGCCAGGTACATTCCAAACAAAGGGATCCTTTTTGACCAAAGTTCTCAAGTGTGTAATGCTCATTCTATGCAATCTTGTGTTTCAGCTGAGCACATTTCACACAGCTCTTGTGTTAGAGCAGCTTTTGGAGGAGAGCACAGAGCAGTGTTTTCACCCCCTCCGCTGCCTCTTCGTTTTGTGCACCCATGAACATCTTCTGTCTGTGATAAACTCTGGTTCACCGCTGCTCAAGGCGCACTGGGAATCCCTGTGGCACTGTTTCCTGAGGCAGCCCTGGTACGTCTTGCATGGAGGTAGAACCCAATATTTTTGAAATAACAGTGGGATCAGAGGTGTTATTGTTCAGATGAACATCTTTTGCAGGCTGAAAGACTTTTGGTTTTCACTACATCAGCTGTGTGCCTCTTGTGTATGGAAAGCAGTCTACAGACCCAGAGCATGAGAAATCAGAAAGCTCTAAGAATTATAGGATTATTTAGGTTGTAAAAGATCGAATCCAACCATAAACCTACCACTGACAACTCCACCACTAAGCCATGTCCCTAAGCACCTTGTCTACACACCTTTTAAATACCTCCATGGTGACTTAAACACAGCTTTTCCCAGCTTTTGGAGATGATACCAAGGGAGGAAAACATAAGTCCATGTCTTTGCTTTGCATTCTATCTATAAAGAAAGCCTCAAAGTGTTTGCATTTTACACATATTTTCAGAGAACTTTTCAGCAGATAACTTGCCCATGAAAAATTCAGATTTTGTCTCTACTCTTTTCCCTGATACACTCTCTGGACAGTTTAAGACTTAATAGGATTATGATATCTTTGATAAACGTATAGCAAAAACAACTTAGAGAAAAAGTAAATTTTATCTTGGATGTTTAAAATTCTAGCTTTTGTTAGTACATGTTTAATGCAACACTGCTATAGACAGCTGGAGAAAAAAATATCAATTTGCTGAAGACTCATCTCAGTCTGCTCTATACAGCCAGTAACACAGATATCCTTGCATTTCCACAAGGAAAAGCAGTTCAGATAAGTCTTGACCTTTCTGATGCTTGAAAGGTTAAAAGTAAGAAGAGAATGGAAGTTTTTCAGGAGGGAGAAAATGTTCCACCTTTCACGCTTTTTTTATTTGTCTCCTAAAGGAACAGGGAAAGCACAGACTCACCCTGCACTTCTTTTTGCCATTTCTCCTTTCTGCTTCTCCTTATATCTCAGCAAATGTCAGAAAGAAGCTGCAGTCAAGGCAGAAGTTTCTGGCTGGAGAGTCACCGAGTCACAGGCAGCCCAGCTGTGCGTCTCACCCTCAGCCTTAAGAAGCCGACCTTGCAGCTCATTCTGGGCTTGAAACGTCTCAGAATGTTTAAAATAATGGAGTAAAAATAAAACAGAGATTGCTCAGACAGCAGAGTTTCCTGGGAGCACTGAAAGTCCTGAAAAAAGGCACATCACCCAAACAACCATTTCTACCAATTGCTTCGCTTATCTTGTACAAAATGGCACAAAGGGAGAGCTTTGTAAAATGTTGACTTATGGTGTTTAACCAAGGGTAGGAAGTGGTCAGAACTCTGCCTTACATCCTGCAGAAATTTGCCATATTGTTGAGAATGAAATCAGGGAATACAAGAAAGAGAGGATGCCTTCTGCTCCAACTGGCATAATCCAGCAGATTTTATCCACAGTTCTGTTAAAGAGTGGCACAGAAAACCCGAACACTTCATCTGGGTTTCTTAAGCCAAGCTTTTCACCTGTTTGCATTTGGTTTTTCCAGGTTCCTCACTTGGCATTCAAAGATTTGACCACCAGAAGAATGGTCACTGACAGCAGTAATGGAACCCAATGGGAGTCTGCTCTGGTGCTTTTAGAAGAAACAACAGAATTTAAAAGCAAACAAAAGAAGAAAAAAAATTGTCTAAGCATCTAATTTTGGACCATGTTGACAAATACATTTGTGAACTTAATCTGTCAGCCCATCTGTCTCAGCCCCTCAAGTGAAATATGAGATATAGTCATCACCTCCTTGCTCAGAGCTGTGAGAAAGCATTCATTAATTGCTGTGAGGCGTGAGAGTAGGGTATTACTTGAGTGTGTTAGGAAGAAAGATATTCACAGTCAACAATGCTACATCTTCAATTGCCAAAAAGTGCTTAATTCCTTTTCTGTCTTCTTTCAATCAAAATCCAGTGAGGAGATGTACGGAGTTATCTCACAGAGATGCTAATATCAAGCACACGTGTTACGGTACAGATTACTGAGATGTGTGGGGTTCAGTGTAAGGTCACGAACACGGAGTTACACATGTATGGCTGTGGGAGGATGTGGAAGGAAGCACAGCACATGGGCAAGTAGTCAGAAAGGAATGGGAAGTAACACCTGGTCCACTGCAGGGAAAGTCAAACCTCCCACATTTTAATGAAGAATAATCAGGATTTTGCCTGGATATAAAAGAAATAAATGGATTTCAGGGAGAGGGATCAGACCTGCCTGCATTCTCTGGAAGGCTTCAAGGGGAAACCAGGCTTGAGACCTGTCATGATGTGGCCAGCTGAACCCTCCTGTGAGTTAAATCTGAGGCGAAAGGATATGGGCAGGACTACCCCTGCTGGGCATGGGCATGGGGAAAGGCTGAAATGAACTGCTAGGGGAAAGGCAGAGAGAAAGATACGTAGGAGGGAGTACCTCCCTAATGAATCTCAAATTACTTTTTCCTTCCATAGCTTCAGCTTTGCCTTTCATAAATTTTGAGACAATATTATCTATTTTGGATCTCATGAAAAAATGCTTTTATTTGTAACTGCTCTTACTGTGGATTGAATTAAGAGTGATTTCAGGGCAACAAGGCACTTTTCACCCTGTGCCAGTTTATAAAGTGGAATGCTAGGACACTTCACTGGGCTCCCCTGCTCCCAGCACATTCTGCATACTGTGCCCCCCAGAGGATGCATACAAACCAGTTCATAAAGAGAGGAAATAGCTCTTGTTATACCAAGCTACATAGCTGGGAAAAACTGACAGGCTTCTGGGCTCACTTATGCTTGTGTGCTTGAAAGCTTGTCTGTTTTTTCCAGCTATATCACTTGGCCTGATCAATAATTTTCCTCCTCCTGCGAACTGTGCCATATCATTAGCCATGCAGTTTTGATCAAGTCTTTTCCTTCTATTACACAAGGATAATATGTTTAAGAGGTTGACTCAGGAAGGAAAAGCAAACGATAAGGAAAAACCCAACAGCTAATCCCTTATGCCAGAAATAACCACACTTCTGTAGACATCTGAAAGCTTTTTAAACCTCACATTTGATAGGTCAATTTAAACCAGATTATGATCTTGATATGATGTTCCCATCCATCTCCATTCAAGAAAGCATTTCAGGACCCGTTCAATGGTAAACATTATCCTTATGAAGATAAGCATCTCTCGGAGAGGTTTTTTGACTGTGTATGCTCCACCATAGGATGGGTTTGCCTGTTTCTGGTGCAGCTGCCCAAACCAGCCAGCCCCACGTCATGACTGGGCCTCCCCGTAAGGTGCCCTCCCTTCCTGGTTGTCTGAGGGCACTGAGGGTGCTAAGTCGCCCTCTTCAGACCCCTGCTGTGCCCAAAGTGCCCCTATGGAAGTGTTCCTCTGGCATCTTGGCTGCTGCCATCCTGTGGGACACAGGAGTAGGAGCCTCTCTCTCTGGCATTTCTGCCTGCAGGGTGTTAGAGATAATATTGTAACTCTCATGACAGAGAAAGTAAACACTGGATGTAAAACCTTGCAAAATACAACGATTTACTTAAATAAAAGCAAACATAAGAAAAGAAAAGTAGTGAACAAAGTAGAAAAATATGTATCTTAGTTTTCTCTGACAGATTTAAATTGAGCAATAAATAAAATTAACTTCGTTCTTCAGTCGTGGTGTTTTTCTCTCTCTCTTCTCCCTTGCTGAAGAACAGCTTGCTTTGACTACCTATTCCCACACACTGGGAGAAGACCTTCTGCTGTGAAAACATTTCTTTGATCCTCTCACCTGCTAAGATTTCCTGTCCTTTGTGAACTCCTCAGTTTTATACAGCCCACCACCAACATCTGGTCCTTTTATTTTGATGTTAAGCATGTTTGACCTCTCTCTTGCAGAGAAGTTGGAGAAGCTCAGGAACAGTTGTTAGCCAGCCCTTCCTCCCAAAGTGTTTCCCTTAGGCAGGCTGTCAGTAAGCCTTGATGTGTGACACCTTGATGTGTGATGTTGAGATGCTCACAGCCCCACTTTCCATGGCAGAGCAGTTCTGGACACCAGAGTTCATGCCTGGGACTGAAGCACCTGCTCCAATGCAGGGTTTCTGCTTCAGTGAACATTCTCTTAGAGTGTGGTATGACATTCACTGTCACACTGGCTCATCAGCAATTTAGTTCTGAGCTTCATATTTTAGAAGTTATTTTACACAATAGATAAACAGGTAATCCAAAGGCAATTTGCAATGCTAAAGAATATCTCCAATAGTGAGAATCTTCTTTTTGGTGACCTGTGACAGAACCAGAGGGAATGACATGAGGCTATATCAAGAGCCATTTAAGTTGGATATCAGGAAAAGGTTCTTCACCCAGAGAGTGTTCGGGCACTGGAACAGCTCCCCAGGGAAGTGGTCACAGCACCAAGCCTGACAGGGTTCAAGAAGCAATGGGACAACACTCTCAGGCATGCAGTGTGGTTTTTTGGTCGAGGGCCAGGAGCTGGACTTCGGTGATCCTTGTGGATCCCTTCCAACTCAGGATATGCTATGATTCTATGATTCTATGAATACTGTGTGGCCACAGCTGCACCAAAAAACTGTCTGGCAATTAATACTCAGAACACCCATGTGTAAATTTCTGAAGAGTCAAAAGAGACTGTAGCAATGGTAAATGTCTTTCCTGGGAAACCCACTATCTAGATATTAATCTTCTATAAATACATCCCTTATTCTGCAGAGTTACAAAGAATAAGAGAAACAGTGACACTTTTCTGTGAAGGCTGAAATTAGATGTTCATTGCCCATGATCTCTAGGGAGATCATACTTATTTTATTGAACATTTTACCAACACTGGGAAAATACTCTCTTTTCCTGAATATTTTCCCTTTGTCATGTTGCCAAAGCCTTACAGAATGATGAATCATTCTTTACTGACAGTAGTGCTATTATTTCTCATTTGTAATGTAAGGAATATTTTTGGTGCAAGAATTTCAGACACTTGATACTGATGTTGCAATGGGACCTAGTGCCTGCATATTTGAGCCTATGGGGAAGAAGGGCATAAAGACATATTAAAAACAACAAAAAAAAGATTCCTGTGGGAAAAGTGGGTGATGTTCACAATGATTGCTCATACCAATAGGGCTGCATGTGAGATCCACACCATAAAGAATGGACCTACAGAGGTGAAGACAGAAGTTCAGCAGGAACCATCTGAGGCTGCAGCAGAGGAGGACAGTGGCAGTTCTGGGCTCAGAATAGTAAGGGGCATTGCAAGACAAAAATCCAGTGAATTTGCAAGAGAGTAAAGCAGTGGGTAGAGGACGGGTGGTTGTCATGGCTGAGACATCCCTGCAGCCTCTTCTGAGGTGTCTTATAGAAGGAGAGAAATAAATTTAAATGAACATGGCTCAGAAACAAAGTTTATGGGTCAAAATTGTCTGAGAGATAGGAAGAAAGAACAGGAAAATGAGGTGGATCCTGCTCTGGGCAAGCCAAAGAGGTGGTGGCTACAGTGGCAGCTGCATTCCAGCAGGTCAGCAAGTAAGCACAGAGGAAAGCATGATCAAGAGAGTGATGCAATGCTTTGATCTAATCAGTGGAATGACCCCAGTGGGATACTCACCTCATCCCGATCACTGCATTTCAAATGGATATTGTGGAACTAAAGGGTGGAGAGGAAAAGGGGAGAGGCAGGGTAAAAAACACTATACTGGTCTATTGGTGGCAATTAAAAAGCTGATGAACATTGTCTTAACAAAAAATAGCAACCTGGTGAGTTCAGAAAATGTCAGAGAGATATGGTTTAACTGTTTGTCATGGATTTTAGGAACCAAAGGGTAATTAATTGAAAGAGAATGTAAGAAGTTCAAACTTGACTAGGTAAATTTTTCTTGCTGCAAAGTAAGTTAGATAAGTTCATCAATTCCACCACACACTTCTGGGAGCAAAAACTTAGAAAGTTTAAAAGAGAAATTAAACATATATATATAGATAGCAAGAAGTAAGCAGTATAATTACTAAACCAAAAACACTTCAGGAGCTGAGTTGGCCTTTATTGGTAGAGCACAAGATAGAACTGTGAGCTAGAAAGGTTATGCCAGTGAGTTTACTGGTTGTATCTGTTGAAGTAATAAGGAATTATCTGGTCATTTCTGGAGGCAGAACGCCACACAAAGAGGATACTTAATCTTGTCCGGCCTGACCGCATTTATGTGACAATATTCCAGCAGATCTATGAGCCCTAGGCCTGAAAAAAAAGAGAAGAATTGAGGAGTGAGGGTTTTTGGCAAAGCAGTTTGCGGTCCAATAATGAAATAGCAGGGGATACTTCAGGTTAGTCCTGAAAGTGCACTGCAGGAGCCATCCAGTAATAGAAGTCATCCATTATCTCTCAGGCACAAATATTTTGAAAGGAAAATTTCTGCACAAGCTTGGAAAAGATGGCTGGCTCATCATTCTGATGAGATTTCCATAGAGAAGTTACAGCAACTGCAAGCTTGCCAACTTTTAAGCAATCTTCTCTCAGCCAATTTCTTTCTTTCCCTCCCAGTACTACCAAACATGATTAGATCATATTATGAATGCATTGCCTGCCAAATTTCATATCTAGTTAATCATGCTGAGCACTGTGACCTTATAAAAGAATCTTAAACTGATTAAAATCTTTACTCCGTGCCTACACACAAGATAAAAAAAAGTCTCACCAACTTATTTCTGAGAACTGTTTATTAAGACGTTTTGATTTATGTTTTCTTCTTCTTTTTGCAGTTGATAGGTCAAACTTCAAAGGGAAAAGGTGTAAAAGAAAGGATTGGGTCTACCTTGGCTGTGATCACAGGGAGGAAGAGGATGTCATAAATACACTCCAGGTAGCTGGGAATATGCAGATCTCTGTCACATGGATCTTATTGTTCCCATTTATTTGTTTGCAGTGGGGCCCATGTGGCTTATTTTGGTTGATAAAATCATAAAACACGTAAAGCAGCTCATTTTGCTGGCCACTGAGGCTTTACTCTGCCAGAACAGCAGGGCAGAGCTGACACCAAAGGCCAGATCCTGCCACCCTTCTGGCATGTGCACTTTGCAGAAGCAGACATTATTTTGCTTCCTGATGAATGGGAACCCAAACCAGCACAATCTGCCTGGCTTTGGATCAAGTTTTCTTTTGATTAAAAATACATGAAAAGAAATCTAAGCCAAAAGTCAATGGCCAAGAGATTCTTCACACAGAAAACAGTGACTGAATATAAACAATGGTATTATGGGCAGAACCAAATATATAGGAATACCCCTCCTCCCAACAATAGTCAATATTCTTGCAGCACAAACTAAAAATTCTCTGCTGGATCCAAGACTGGCCCTTCTAAGGTCCTTTCTGAAGCAGTTTAAACTACTTGAAGCAGATTTTTCTGTGTAGACTTTGCTTTTTTGAATGATTTTTTGTGTTATAGTGTGATAGGAGTTTGTGAAGGTCTCATATAGGAAATTTAAACCTGTGCTGTCGTGAGGCATATGTTCCAATTGTGGCTTCAACATAGAGAAATAATAACGGAGATGGAGACAGGTGCATTTTCAAGTAGGACAGAGTGCAATGGAATAGACTATTCCTTTCTTTTACTGCTCGAACTTGTAAGATCAAAGCCCTGCTGGAGAAAACAAGAATTGCTATTATTTCTTTTCTACTCGTTTTTATTGCTCCTTTTCTAGGAAGAAATGTTCAAAGTAGTAAAAATCAATACCCTCTCCGTCAACTTGCATGCCACTGAATACTAAAAGCCAAGGGGAGCAACAACAGTGTGGAAAACTCTTTTACTTTGCTTCAATTTTGTTTACTTTGTTCAATCTTTAAAGCAAAGCAGTAGTGTTGACTTCTAATCCTGGAGGCTGCTACATAAATACTTGCTAAAAAGTCTGATACACCTATTAACAATGTGTGTTGAGGGGTTTAGAAATCAGAAATTCCTGTCACTCTTCCAGTGTCTCTGAAGCAGCGTTCTGGCGCTAGTCTGCTGGTAATCCCAGAGAGAAATCAGCTCTCATGGAATCTATTTCTTTTTATTTCTTGTACAAAGCAGGCAGCACGCTGCAAAAGGAGGGCCGAGGGCAGCGACTGCAGTACTGATAGCAATGCTTCACACCTCTGCAGGTGAGGGAAGCCCAGCCACCCTAGGACTTGGGCAAAAAGCTTTCCATGTCACTCTTGGCATTGTCACTTCTCCCAGTTCCAGTTCTGGGGCTATCCACTGGTACTTTTAGGCTTCAAAAACTTAAAAGAGTCGTTTAGACCCACCAGATTCAGTAAGAATACTGATGTAACCAAACTTAGACACATGCTTAATTCTTTACTAGGTCAGAGCTTAAAATACCACTGCAATCAGCACTGCGTAGTATCTCCATGGATATTTTAAACAGGCGCCTTACAAGCTATACAAGGTCTCCTATTAATTTGAATGAACTTTTTAGTTGACACTTTTTGTATACAGAGTATTTTTACCTGAGTAACGGCTTATAAACCTTCTAAACCTCCCCAGTTTATATAGCTATGTAAGTAACAGAATTATACCAAGATGAGTTTTTCTGTGGTACTCAGTACACAGAGGTGGATTTCCTGATACAAACATATCCTACTACTCACTGAGCATGCATTCCTGAAAAGTGCCACAGTTGGTGATTTCACAGATGCAAATCAAATTTTCCCCTAAGAATTATGTAAGGACAGTGGGTGGGATTTGTGTATTTGTGTATCAGAATTATGCACAGTTTGAACACTGAGGAGGAGTATTTAACAATATATGAGCTGATTCATATCCCAATATCACTGCCTAAAAAATAATAAAAGAAAAATTCTTAGGAAACTTTTTATAAGTTTTTAAGTGAAACATCAGTTGTGGTCTGGCACACCAGAGTTCAAGGATGACAAGGATGACATGGAGAATAAATATGTGGGAGCAGGACCATCAGGACTGTCAACTGGTACATCAATGCTTGGTAGGGACAGAAAAAGTGGATAAAATGCTACTTTTCAGCAGCTTGCTTCTCAGCACTTTGTTTTGTAGTAGCTGAAGATGGTGCTGACTTTTTTCTTAATAAAAATTGATGACATGACTGCACATTGGTCTGGGATTTTGAGCAGTATATATTTTTATAACATGAGATCAAATTTTGCAATCCCCTGGTGACCTTGTCCAACTATTCTCAGAACAGACTACTGGTCTGAAAGATCTCAGCCACTTCATCTATTAGTTGGAGTAATCTTGGTCTCTCTTTCTGAATCATTATATATAACTCTTTTTATCATCTTTGTCATCTTATTTCAGTCTCTCCCTTTTTGTCAAGGTCAGTCAAGTCAACCGAGGGAGAAGTACAAAAAGCCTGAGAACTGATGAGTGTAAGATGGTGTTAAATGATGAACGGCAGAACTCCCAAAAGTTGCATCAGGAAGATAAATGGTCTGTTACTGTGCATTTCCCGATTATTTACTTGTGTGACGTGTAAAACAACTGCATAAAAGGTGAATGGTTTTGTTACTCCTTGTTATTAGAATTTCACTGTTGTTCCCAGATAGATGTTTTCACAGAGCCTTCCTAAGGACATTTTGGCAAATTTGATCTACAGGGACAGAGGAAGAGAGCCTTTCCCCCCAGTTTTTAGGAGGATCAATGAAAGGAGAAAAGGACATGACAAAAAAAAGCTGTACTTCAGAGTAAGCTCTTAATTTGTTAGACAGCACTGCTCAAGTCTTACCTCACTCCATTATCTCCACTATCTAGCTGCAATGCAGTTACAGCTTGTGTGAGTCGTATTTCCAGAACTGCTGTAGTTTTACATTTACAGTTTGAAAAATCAGATATTGAACACCTCTGAAAAGCTGACCTTCCACCAATTATTTCCCACATATATTTTTCTGAACTTTATTTCCTGCATACATTCATCTGACTGGACTTTATGCTGCAGTTTGCCTTCTTGATGGAACATGATTAGGTTTCTGTCCCAAAACCTTACTCTTTTCTTGGCCTTCCAACCTGATTCAGATGTACCCAAGACCACAAAGCATAAGTCCAATTTAAATTAAAATCAAAACAATTCATAATTTTCTGTGTCTCTGATGTTTTGGTGATCAGTTTGAATTTGCTATATAGATTAAAAGTTTTATTCATTAACCTAGAAAGCCTTATTTGTTAACCTTCAAACCAAGACTGTGTATCACAAGAATGACTGAATCTATGTGCTGTTAATTTCCACAGAGGGAAATAAATAATTGCAGCCCTTTTTTATTATCCCCTTAGACAGTAATATCAGAGTCTGACTTATTATTAAGTAGGATTGACTGCTGACTAGTTTTAATTTCAAGCCAAATCTTCCACCTGTTTCTTTTCTTACACGTTGCTATGGTGAAGATTATCATAGACTGCATACAACAATGAAACACAGAAGGATCACTGAAAAAACATCCAGACAAAGACATGTAATAACTGAATAAAAGCATATTGCTTGGTAGGTGCCATTAAGCAGTCGTGTTTTTCTGGCCATGTTTTGCTGCTGACCTGTCCAGAAATATATTTGGAATCATAAACTTTAAACTGTTTCCATTTTCCTGAGAAAATCTTGCTAACAAATACAAAAAATTGTCATTACACGTCCTGTGAGGTCAAGGGCTGTATTGTGTGCTGGCACTGCAGCCCTTACCTCTTTTGGTTGCTTTTATTCACACCCAGGTAGCTCTCCTAGACTGCGCTGTTTCAGTCACTGAGGATTAATATCCCACAGAAAGATGGGAATATTTTGCAGAGCTCAGGCCAGAAAAAGCCAAACAAAGTGCCCCTATCTGTAGGTGCCTGTGTGGGTAGGCTGCCACAATTCCAATGTAATTCATGAATGCTGGGTATTTGCATTGTATATTCAAGTTCAGCAGAACTTGAAACCCAAAGGGCGAAGTATATTCTTGATAATCCTAGGAACTTATAAAATGGTCCTCAGATATTACAGTAAGGTCTGGAATTTAGTTTAAAAGCTTTATTTTGAAGGCAAACACTTTATAATCGCTCCTCTAGAAGGACTGTCCCTATTGGACAACAATGTTTTGAAGAGAGAAGCAAAATATTAGTGCTAATCTTTCATTAAGTTCTCTTATTGTTACTCCTAAAGTGCCAGGTATTAGTTTCATTTAAACTTCACTTCCCCCTGAGATAAAAGCCCCTTCCACCCTCTCAATGGCTCAATTTTCTTTAATGATGTCTTTCCAGTGGTTTCTTCATACATTGCTTGAGCGGGATGGGTACTCTTGGGCAGTCGCTAAGTTCGAGATCTAACTCCAGCAACCCTCTTGGGAGCATGTTTGAGTCCAGATGATTCAAACTCTTTCTTTGGCAAAAGGCTCCTCTAGTTAAGTGGGAATCTTGCCTGTAAAAAGAGAAATGGGCTCCAAATGTTCTTGTAAGAAGGATGTCCCGTGAAGGCATCTAATCTGTAGTAGCAGAAATGAATAACACTGAAAATCACAGATTTCCTTCTAGCAGAACCTCTGGAGCTTTGGAAGATGATCAAGGCCATTTAGGACAGAATCGTCTGAGCAGAAGTTACAAAAGCAGATTTTTTTATGGTGATGTTACAGTAACAGAAACAAGAGATTTCTGTAGTTTGAGGAGAAAAAAAAAGTTCACTAAAATTTGAAAGACTGAAAAGCAATTATTTTTATTTCAAATCCAAATTTAATTTATTCAGAACTATATATCCATCCTTAAATACTTGTCACTGAGTCCTCTCAAGCAGGACAGTCCAGAGCTACAAGTACCAAATGGGATGAAGTTTCTGTGTTCCACACTGGATCTGCTACTGTCTCAGGAAATGTGCCTCAGCTCATATCCCTGCATGTCACTTTTCCCCGATATAAAATGGTGGCATTCTTTCTGTTCTTGCAGGCTGGACCACACACTGGCAAATCATTAGAAACATGAGCTAATGGTATTAATCACACAATAATTATTCACTCAGTGGTCAATTATTAATTATTAAAGGTCTTGTTTTGGTCTAGGTCGAAATGTATTGCTAGGTACGTGGAAATTATTATGAATACACTATAACTCCATTACTTTTTGCAGCACTCTGTTTTACAATTCAGTTTCAGTGGAATGTACTTTCCAAACCTTTACATTCAACAGTAAGGCAGATACAAACATTGAAGCCAAATGCTACAGTGAGATTCCTCAGCAGCAGAGACACATGGTTAAGAGCTTTCAGCTTTCTTTCATGGGGGATTACATACAACCTGAAATATTTGGCTGGTGCACTGTGCCTGGTTTGGTCCCTGCCTCTTAATAGGAATGCAAGAAGTGCATTCAGGAGCACTGTGTAAGTTGCCCAGAGTCATTCCTGGGACTAAAGCTACATCCCAACAGACAACCCGTGTAAATAGGCCATGTGCAAACTTGTGGGATCATGACTGAATTCTCTTGTTTGGCTGCTGAAGCATTGTCTAAGAAGGCAGTGGATCCACCAACTAAACTGATTTTGCAAGGTGCCAAGCTATAAGCACTGTAGAGTAATGCTGAGTGTGGTTATATCTTCTGGTGGCATAATTACATTCCTTCAGACACAAGAAAGAAAGAAAAGATGTCATAAATCTACCAGTTAACCCCTTAGTTCACACCGCCTTGGAACAGAAGGAGCACTTTTCCACCCTAGAGTCAAAGGTGTCCCTGCAGACCTGATCCCTGCAATGGACAAAGACACTTCAGCTATTCCTTTTCTACCATGTTGAATGTCTCACCACAAGAACTGACTCAAATGAATCGTTGTGGCCTTTGTGGGTATATTTTCCCCAGTGGTCCTGGCCCTTATGAAATCCAGAATTAAGTCCTCCATGTCTGGCCTTAACACTGTTTCCCTGTGTCCAGCCTTATTCAGTGCTCTGGGATTTCCATTCACTTTACACGCCAAACCCAGATTTTGGCTTACATCCTCATGAGCCTCCCCCTCAGAGATATCTAAGCTTCAGACATCTGTAAGTCAACTTTCAGCCCAAAACAGACTTACTAGGTTAAATAATTTAATTGCTTATTGGAAATAATGGCTGGGAAATAAATTAATCATGATTCCACAGGCTTTAAAATAGCTTAGTTCTTCTTTGTGAAGATGTAAGAGCTTCCTGTTTTCACTGTTTTCATCTGCTTTTGGGGGCTTCGTTTCTTTCCTCATTTTTTTTCCTCCTGCCACTGACCAGCAATGGCTTATTAGAGGAAGCCAAAGCTGAAATTAGGAAGGAGTTTACAGCATTATATGAATGATTAGAAAGGAGCTGGAGACCACCAAGGCAGAGTTTCAGGACTCTGGGGCAAGAAATGTCCATTAAGGGCTCTGGAAGAACTAGTAACTGAGCCATAATAAGTCCCAGTGGGACTTGGAGAGCTTTAGTGGCCTCTTCCTGAGCTGCAAAGCACCCAGGGCAGCAGCCAGGCTGGCTCAGCGAGGGTTTTGTGCCATAATGGTTAAAATCTTGGCACCTATCTCAAGTTGTCTTCTATTGGTATTCTCAATGGTGGGTTTCTATCAGTGTTAGGAGATTTGGAAAAAATGATTAATATGAATACTTTGGTATTGTTTAATATGGAAGGTGCACAAACTCTAAAAAGACTATTCACACTGTAAAGTGAAGACTTCGGCAGACAGACAAGCCTAAACTAGAGAGATGTCTGGTTAAAGGAATTCACCCCCTGAAAGACCACCTGAAGGTGTAGGGGATTTTGCACTGCAGTGAACTACTCAAGGCTTCCATTGGCAATTGCTCTCAAATTTTTGAGGCTGTCAACATGCCTGAGTTTTACAAACTGCTGGAGGTATTTGTTAAAGCTTTTTGGTTTACTTGATTTCCTACTTCAAAGCAAATGCCAATTTTCCAATTTCCCCCCCTCATAATACATGTAAATTTTAAAATCTTGCTATAGAAATCAAATTGAGAAAGTCTGATTTAGAGGCAAAAAATAAGTCCTTGGGAAAGTATTAAAATTTTTTTCAAGAAAAATATTAGAGAAAATTAGGTATACTGCCACGAAATACGGGTTGAAGACCAGAAAAAAGTCAGTAGCATGTGCTAATAGAAAAGGCAAAACAAAATATGACACAAAGATAAAATCCAAACTAAATGGTCTCCTTTGTTTGGATTAAACACTTCCTCAATATCAACACGTTCTGACAAAACATTTCAATTTTGCCAAAATTGTATTTCCTGGCAGAAATGGACTCTGTAAAAAGGTTTTGACTAGCACAAGCACATGTATGCCAAGTGATTCCTTTTGTGTGCTGTGGTTTTCATCCACTGTGGAGTGAACTTTTACTGAGCCCATTCATTCATCTGCCCCACCATAAAAATGCACAGCTATTTTAAGCACGTCGTAAAGTGAACCATGTCACTTGGCCAGGCTGCCCAATTGCGGGAGTGTGGGACAGGCATCCCCCTCTGCACCCACCCCACACCCAGCCTTGCCACCCCCCGGGATGCATCCACCCCTGCAAGCCCAACGGGAGCAAGTACAAAGTGCCTCCTTCTGGAGATGTCTGTAACTTCAGCTCACCCGCAGCGATCGGGATGGCTCGTATGAAGAGATATCTGCATTTCTCTTTCTCCCCGCTTTAAAACATCTTCCTTTACATAAGGAATGTTGTTATCTCCGTTCTGAGCACTGAGCCAATAAACCCATCACAAAAGGGATCTGTTGCCAGAGTCCAGAAAGGGTTAAGGCAGCAGTTGGAGAGGTTTGGGGTGACGTGTGCTTCTGGACGCCTGAGAAGTCTCTTGAAGGTAGTTCCCCTCTGGTGAGGATGGGAGCGTGCTGAGGTCTGAAATCCGAGATCCCTCGCAGCCTGGAGCTGGTGAGGTCCCAGTAAAAGCTGTTTGCCTGCTTTCCCTTTCCGAGCAGTCACACCGCTGCACCGGCCTGGGCAGCATGGAGCGAGAACCCTGGACACTTGTAGGACTCACTCTTCTCCAGCTCCTGCTCATCTCCTGCTTGCCAAGAGGTACTGTAAGAGAGCGTGTGTGTTCCCGGCATGGTTGAATGAGTCCCTTTCCTGCAGTGTGGTCAGAGGGGTTTGATCTCATGCGCTGTCATGGGAAGCAGAGAGATTTGCAGGGACAGCAATTATGGAAAGAAGGGGTTCTGCTTTATGTTTTTTTTTTCTTGCCAGCATGGAGTGTGTGTGTGTGTGTTACACAAGAATTATTTTCAGGCAAACTTAAAAGCCTTAAAGAGAAACAACTGGCTGAATTTGTTTGCCAATGGCCATTAAGAAAAAGGTATGCAATCACTTTGCTTATTACTCCTTTTATTTTCTCAACACTCAGTGCTACGGAAATGATGATAAAAAGAGGCATTTAAGTCTCTGAATTGTAAAGCGTAATTTGTTTAGTTTGGCAAGACAGAGATTTTCCTCTCCAGCCCCAACACCAAGAATGAAGGCAAGGGAGAAAAAAAAAGTGAAGGAAAAAAAGAAAAAAACCCCACACATTGTTTCCAATCTGGGATTTAGTTCTGCCAATATTATTCTTTCGAAGGGGAAGCCTTGTTAAAGCAGAACAATCTTTTTTATGCTCAAGCCCCATCCCAGTTTCTGCTGAACCAGCATGTATTATCTTGATAAGGTTGAGCAAAAAGCATTTACTGTTGAGTGCAAATTTGCTGTAGTTATGGCCATGAACCTGGGCTGTTTACACCTGGAGGTGTCTGGACCTGCTTGCAGCAGCCAGCTGTCGGCATCACGGGCTGCTTTCTTGGGAGCTGCAGCCCTAAGGACTGGGAGGTGAGGTGCCCTCAAGTCACCCACCCTTGAAGCTGCTGCGTATTTCGGCACTGCTGACTCCTCTCACCAGGGGAGCTGTCAGATCGGAGGGCGCTCGGATCTCAATGACTGTAAAGAATTGGTGTCAAGGATGGTGCTTCAGAGCCCCCCTCACGAAGGCCCGCAGCAGAGGGTCTGCCTCTGCAGTGCCCTCCCCTGCCTCAGGACACAGGGAACAGGTGATGATCAGGGTCGTCTGCCCACCAGGCAGGCCACCAGCCCCTGCAGCCCTCCTGGGAGGCTGGCCTCCTGCCAAAGCTCCCCCTGGGCCACAAGCACGGAGAGCTTCTCCCCACCTCTGGGCCACATGCACTGACTTGTCCCTGCAGTGGCCTGTCCCTCAGACATGTGCCACCTTGCACACTGGCCAAGCGAGGTGGCTCCATGGCATGTGCTGGAGTGGCACAGGGCTAGCCCTGTCAGTGGTAGAGCATCCCTGGGCACAGGCTGTGGCTGTCAGGCAGCTGGGTGGACATAAACCCCTCCTGATGCAGAGGCAGCACATCTTTCTCATGGCAAGAACCTGGTCCGCAGAGTAATCCGGCACCGAGTCTCCTCAGCAGCAGTGACAAGGGGAGGCAGGAGGAAGGACAACAATGGGCAGTGGGACACAAGGGCTGTGAGCTTTGGAGGGAGGGTGCTGGTTGCCCCAACACCACTCTCCTCGGGCACCAGGAGCAGTGTGAGGAGAGCCTGTGGGACATGCGGATGTGAGCCATACCCTCGGCCCCTGCCCTTCCTTGCCCTGCCCTGCTCTGGCAGTGGAGCAGCTGGTGGCACTTGCCCAGCACACAGCTGGCATTGTCAGGGGGCCGGGAGCTCCCCTCCAGCCGCAGCAGGAGGGGCTCTCAGAGACAGGGAAGCGACTCAGAAGTGCAGTGGCCTTAACATGTCAGGGCAGGTTGGAAAATAGCATTTTGTCTCCTCCCCACAGATGTATCCAATTTTTATCCATATTTATCACACCCAGTTGCACAGGGCCTGCCTCGAGAGCTGGGGGCAGGAGTCAGGGCGGTCTGGGAATTTATTTTTTGGAATAAACTTCGAGTGCAAGTGACTCATGTTTCCTTAAAAATATATGTGTGTTTTTGTATGTTTCTGCCTATCTAAACCCTTCCCAACCTCTCTTCCCCTCCCCCTCCAGCCTCTGTCTAGAGAAGAGAAGGCCAGATGCACTCAGACACATCCAGATGCATTCAATCTTAGCAAATGGGTTACTTCAGTTCACATGTTTAGGTTCCTAGCATGGACAAAGGGAAAGGGACTTACTTTTTATTTTGGAAAAAAAGCTGGTGTTACTTGCTTTTGACCCTGAGGCCTGTTCAAGTAGCTCCCCAAAGTCCCTGCAAGCCTGCCAGTGCCCAGGATTTTTCTCTCCACCAGCCCGAAGGACCCCTCACCACCACAGGACGATGCAGATGCCAGCCGCAGGACCTGCCTTGGGCATGTGGATGCCCCTCTCCCTCCCGCAAGACCAGGGACATGGTGGGGGGCAAACTGGAAGGAAGGCCGCAGGGCAGGGAGGCAAGCGATCAGCAGGGACAGAGGCCTGGCAGACTGAGGGCATCTTCAGCCCTTGGTTAGGGCTGAGCTACACACTCCAGGGGAGCTGTAAGGAATAAAATTTGAGGAGGGTTGATGCTGTCTGTGTGGACTACTTCTATGTGGGCAACATTAACTGCAAGTAAGTTGTCAATATGTTGCAGGTCTCACACCATTACAAGAGGCAGGCCCTCAAGACGGGTCCAGCACCACTCCTCTACGTTTAGGACAGGAGCACATTCTCATGTAATGTGGTCATGAATTTCAGTACTGCAGCTGCTTCTTCTCTGCAGATTTCCAAACATTCTCCCCTACTGCAGAAGTCTAACCTCATCAATGCTATCACTAACTCAGAAGTTCTACGTTCCCTACCTGTTCCTGTTCCTTGTCTTGCAGTACAGAGAAGACAAATTCTCTTCACAGTCATACTAGTTCAGTTTTTCTGCAACAGAATAAGATCCTCTGGCCCAGAAAGAATCAAACCCTGAAGGGTAATGTGGCAACCTCTGAGTTTTAGCCTTAACCTGGCTATTTCTTTCTCTAACAGCTTTTCTCAGATGCAGCCACAAGGCCACAGTGCCAATAATAAGATCATAAATTCCAGGTCATAATTACAGAGAAGAAACTAAAGGAGGGGAGTATTCAAAACAGACAGTCGAATTAATGTGCACTTATTAAGTAGACAGATTCCACTTAGTATTGTAGATTTCCTCCTGTGCTCTCCCACTGGCTCTGATTTTTTTTCAATAGAAATCCTTTCTTTCTGCCTCTCCCCACTTGCCACTGTGTGAAAGCACACACTACTGGCAGAAAAGGTTGCTAACTGACTCTGTGGAAGCAGCAGTCCAATTTTTCAGCAAAGGTCTGTGACCATAAAGCAAGCACAATGAGTAAAACTAAAACAGGGGTGTATTTTAGCTACTCTTTTAATTAGCCCATCCGCTGAAAAGAGTAATAGGTACATAATTTCTAAAGACAAGAAAGTGGTTTTAGAGACAGCATTATCCCTTTCATCCTCTTAACACATCAAATAGACAAATAGACATAATTTGCACAGTTGTTTATCTGAGGCAAAAAGGTTAACAATAAAGACCTGCACTTTCCTTTATTATTAATGGTTTGGGGTACATCCTGTTCCAAGAGCCTCAGTAAAAGTTTCTTAAAGGGAACATCCCTCTTCCCTTCCAAGGTGTCTTCCTCTTGGCCTTACTGAAATCAAGCTGAGAATTTAACTATTCATCACTTGGCCTTACTGAAATCAAGTCGAGAATTTTACTATTCATCACAGTGGAGCCACAGTTTCAGCCAGCGTTGTGCTCAGAGCATTTCCTGTTGCTAACGTCCACATACTTGATCCCTGTGGGGTGAGGCCCAGCGTGCATATCCATACAACAGCAGTAGAGCCAAGTAAGAAAGGAGCAGAAAAATGAGGTGGACCTAAAGAATGTGTAAGCTGCTACCAGGTTTCATCTCTCTTGAAGCCGTTTTTTCTTTAATGACAAAACTTCCTTTCGGAACTATTACATGGCCAAACATTTCCTACTCACAACTTTAAGAAACTTCTCCTTCAAATTCAACTGCTTGTTTCTTCAGTGGAAGACAGTAGTTGTTGTTGAGCAGCACGCTGAAAAATTAAGCTGAAATCAAATACAACGGAGCATGTTCTCATCTGTGGAACATGAACTGGTTAAATAATTACTTTGAAAAAGTCATCCTCTATGGACTCAAATTCTAGAGATGTATCTATTGATATCTCCTCTTACTTACACTGCACTGTTACTGCAAATGGCACTCTTCAAAGCAATTTGAAATAATATTTTTTGAGCTTAAGTAGTGTTTACCAATGTACTGATGGATAAATTGAGGCATGGAAGGCGAACCTCTGCAGGGTAACAGAATGGAATTGTGGGATAGGAAGTTCTCCCCAAGGACAGAGATGGCAAACTGGTTTTCTGCTCAATCAGTTGTCTGACCCCTCCACGTAGCAGCTACTGTCACCACAAATACAGGGAGTGGGAATGGGAAGTCAGGGAGAGGAGGGAGAAAAATACCCCATCTCAGCAGCAGCACAGGTTTATATCATTTTAAAGTGACTGTACTCTAAAAAAATCCTCATTCTTCCAAAGAAGTGGAAGACACAAGAGATAATTGGTATAATTGGGCTTGCTTCGATTCACCCTAGTTCTTAGCTTTACAGTTTTGCCAGCTCTCAGGTCTTTGGAGCAGAAATTCCTTTATCTTATGAGGTATCTATGATGTACAAATTCACTATGGCGAAAGATTATTCAGCTGATGCTGACATTTTACCACGATGAGCTGCCTGACCCACCCCTGAGGCAGCAATGGGTTTGTGAATCTGTACCTGAATCACCAAAGCTTTAAGCCTGATCTCAGCCCTGGGGATGAGGGGAGGCAGCAGCATCACCGAGGTGAATTGTTGTTGGACTGACAGTGCCAACAAGGAGGACATTGCCTGGGAGCATCGCCTCCTACTGCTGTCCTACAAAATCCATCACTGACAGCCTCTAGGATCTGACACATACTGTAGGGATTAGGAGGTGTTGCTAGGTGCAGATGTCAATGGCAAGCATGAAAGTATTGCCATCTGAACCTGAAAATGTTGATCTCCCACCTCACAGTCCTCCTCAGGCTGGACCCAAAGCATCAGGTGAAGTGTTGTGTTGGGCTGTGCCAGGCTCCTGAGCCATGCAGGGCTTCCCTCCAGCACACACCCTGGATGTTTGCACGCTTTCCCAACACAGGCATTTCTTGCTTGGTTTCCATGGTCTTGAGCTGCTTCCATGTGAGCTGTTTATGCCTGGATTTAATGGGCTTTTCTTCCATCATTAAAATCTCATAAATTAATCCACTGTTTATTTGCCTGTCCAGAGTCTTGTTTGTTCTTTGCAGCTAAATATTTTGCATGGGTTGTCAAGCAGCTTCTTCCAGCTTGTCCCAAAATCAAAGACACAGTCACTGCCTGCAAGCCAGACTGCCTGCTTTGGAAGATTATCAAAGTAAAGCTCACAAAACACCCCACAATTATCTCTGCCACAGCTGGCCAAGGCCTTGCTTTCAGTATTTTACTCAGTCAATAAATCTTCTCCCAGTTTTCTCTGCCTCATTCTCTTCTGTTTTGGGGTAATAATGACCAAGTGTGTGTGGGGGAGCTGCCAATGGTTACCCATCCCCAAACACACAAGTGGGAGCAGGGTTATGCCTCTGCCTCCCTGAAGCCCAGGCTGAGCTCAGCCACACAAACAAACATTGATTACACACATAAGTGGCTCTGTGCATATCCCTCTTAAACTTCTGAGGCAAAGGTTTTATTTGCCTTTTTTTCAGTAGCCCAGAGATAAAACAAAAGGGATCCTGCCATTATTAAAGGGGTGCATAAAGTCTTCAATCAACTTTCTTTAAAGAATAACTTCTACAGAACCTCAAAATAATAGATTCCATGATTTCTGTGAAGAAAATCCTAGACAGGCCACTTCAAAAAAAATCTCAAATCCACATATTTCCTTGTCAAGGCTATATAAATTGCCCAAACTGCATAAACTGAGAACCTGAAAGAGAATTAAATTGTCACTAAATCAAAAGACAGTTTATTTTTATTGCCTAAGTTGAGACTAAGGCAAGAAGTGAGCAAACAGCATTTCTAGGTGGGAGCAAGTATATTTTTACAATTCTTTAAGAAGAGATCTGCTGCTGCCTTCTTAACACTAAATATTACCTTAAGCTCAACTTATTGTACAAATACGCACATTTGATCCACCTGCTTTTTGGCTCTATTGTGTACACAAGCTCTACATATAAAAATAAATATGCATATGCACACATTCACACTCTCTACTACATACAAATACATGTGTAATATTTTAGGGAAGAATAGAGTAATTTAGGTTGAAAGAGACCTCTGGAGGTTACATGATCCAGCACATCTCTTGGTGCTAACTTGAAAGTTAAGTTGTGTTGCTCACAGCCTTATCTTGCCAGGGTTTGAGTTTTTGCAAGGTTAGAGACATTCCTTTGTCACCCCAGTGTAACTTTGCCTGTGAATATTTGGATCATTTTACAAACAGAAATTTCTCTTGGATAATATAGCCACTTTATTAATAGGCTTTAGCAATCTTGAGATAAATTAGATTTCTATCCTGAGTTAGAAAAGATGAGAATTTGAAGGAAGCTTTACAAAAGCTCTGAGTGTTGGGTAGTTATTTATTAGTCTGACTTCAGAGAGTACTGCTTCAGCAAGGAGTGAGACCCCCACGCCATACACCAGAGACACAGCTATTGTCTGTCTTGTACGGTGAGATGTACCAAACTGAGTGTCAGTTCTACTGAGATAATTAGATGTGTGTAATTAATTTTCTCTGGAATCTGAATCAGATACAATTCACAGATAAAAGGCTTAATTAAAAGAGAATAATAGCCAGAGGTTGAGAAGTCCCAGCTTAGCCAGGTTGATTGACTGCCATTCTGGGAATTACAAGGCATGAGTTTAATTCCTGACTCTGCTATTGTTTTTCCCTGGGACCTTGAGCAAAGTCACTTCACCTCCCTTGTGCTTCATTTTCCCATCTGGAAAGAGGACTTTGTAAAGCATGTCAAGATCTACAGACAAAAGGGTCTATAACTGCTGAACACTAAGGTTATTTCAATGCAAGATTCCACTACTGGAATAAAAAATTATAGAACCTTATTGAATGACAGAAGCAGCTTTTTCTTTTTGGAATGATTACAGAGGCAGAGGTGGGGGATGGAAATGTTTCAGCACAAACAGCAGCCTTACTCCTAAACTTAGAGCAGCAGCAGACTCTCCCTGGTTGGTACACCAGGCACAAGGGAAAGGATCAGTTCTGAGGAGCACAAAGGGCTGCATTTCATTTCTCAGCCAAAGGGGGAAAAAAAAAGAAAAAAAAAAAAAAAAAAAAGAAGAAGAAACAGTTTGGTGGTCCTTTTTATATAGAGTCAGTAAAAATTATTAGGGAAGAAGATAAGCTGCCGGGAACCGGGCTTCAGGAGGTCATGGAGAGTCAAGTGAGACAGAGCAGCAAGGCTCAGTGGCAGGGAGCTCCAGCAGGCACTGTGATTAGGTTATCAGCAACAATGAAACAAAAAACAGTTGTGTTAGAAGGGAGCCAGGTACAAGCGTGGATGGCAGTGCTCCACCTTAGAGATGTAGGGCTTGTTCTGTGACAAGGCAACCCTTTTACTCAGAGTTTAATACACAAACAAAAGATTGTTACCTAAGCACAATTAAAAAAAAAAAAAAAAGAAAGAAAGAAAGAAAAAAGGAGGCTAGAAGGGGGAAAAGGAGCCAGTCTCATTAAGTTTCCTTCATGTCTCATCTTTCTAGTCTGCTCTCTCTTTTTACTATCAAACTCCATGAAAGCAGTCATCAGGACTGTCAGCTGGTTAGAAAGCAGGCTGACAGCTCTGTGCACTCCTTAGATCTCTCTTTGTAGAATTTAGACAGCACACTGGTGGGGAAAGACAGGATCTGCACTTATTGTGGCAGTCCTGAGTCACAGTCGGAGGCTGTTTCTTAAAAGAGTACTTCCAGCATAGCTTAAATATCATATGAGGTTATGTTAAATAATAGAAAGATGTTACCATATTAGAAATGCTAGGCAAAATGAACCTTTAAAAATAACAAAAAATCTTGTTTCCTTTGGCAGTGAAGTCGAATGTAACAACATGTGCCTTTGGGTGAAAATAGGGAGTGAAACCAGCTAAAACCCAACTTTAAAAGTGGTCTTTCCTGGTGGGCCCCCTAGTTTTCAAGAATAGCAAATTCACAAGCAGAAATACAACCAAAACATGCCATCACAGTTTAAATAATCTATACTATATATGATGCTGTAAATCAGTCCTGCAAACTAAAGAAACTTTCTCATGTGATGTCATCCTTTGCGGTATTTTAAAGCTGTTTTTCTCCCCACAGAAGTGGGAAGACCTTGCAGAGAAAGTGAATATACTCCTTCCCTCTGGTCTGTTTGCTTCCTCTGGCTGGCACTGCAAAACTCCTGCATGTTCTTCAGACACGCAAATCACGCTGACATTTCAGGCACGTGTTGCCACATAGTTTGGGTTTTTCTGGGCTGAAGACCTTGGCCGGCCTCATGCCATCCATGAACTGACAAATCACCGGATAATAGATTCTGCCAGTCCTCATCAGATAATGGATTATTTCTGTGTGTCCTCCTCTCCATTCTCTGCAGAGTACACAGTGATCAATGAAAACTGCCCAGGAGCCGAGTGGAATATCATGTGTCGGGAATGCTGCGAATATGACCAAATCGAGTGCATCTGCCCAGGACAGAAAGAAAGAGTGGGCTACACCATTCCCTGCTGCAGGAATGAGGAGAACGAGTGTGACTCCTGTTTAATCCACCCAGGTATGTTTATGGCTGTACTGTGTTCACACCAAATCTTTGGCCATGGCATCATGGCAGATGCTGAGCAGGGCAGTGGTGAACTGGCACATCTCACTGAGGCATGGGATTGTCCTGCATTTCCTCAGGAACTTCATCTGCCAGTCTGCTGACAACAGTAAGACACTTGGCAAGGTTCCCCCAAAGCAGGTAACATCACTGCCCAAAAAGAAATAACACACTTTCTACTAGCAGTGTTGTCCTCAGGATGTCTTGGGCAGGCTTGGGAGCTGCCAAAGGGTGACACAATAGCTGGCTTCACACCAGGAGTGCTTTGGTGGTGCTCTGGGATGATTTGCATCCCCAAAGAAAGAAAGGAGAGACAACTTGGAAGTCCCACTAGTAAAGAGGAAAAAGAAAAGTGAAAGATGAGAGGAGGAGAGAACAGGAGGAGCTAGGACCAGTTTAGAAGTCATCAGAATAATCTGGGCTGGGCCCAAGTGGCACCAGCACACACATTCAGACTCCTGAGAGAGGCGTTTACAGTTGGAGCAATGAGATTTAGAGGTTTGAGCAAGTCAGACCGGGAGTTTGGTTCCAAATCTCAGAGTCTGAGTTGCCTAGGGCGTGGAGGTTGGGTATGGTTCCAGCGGGGAAGCTGTCAGCACCACAGCAGTCATTAATGTCATTGGCATTTTCTGTGGAAAAGACAGAGAGGCTGCTCCTCTTCCTGCAGGACAATCCACCTCAGCTTTCATCTAACACAGTGGCTCTCTTTTTAGGCTGCACCATCTTTGAGAACTGCAAGTCCTGTCGCAATGGCTCCTGGGGAGGGACACTTGATGACTTCTACATCAAGGGAATCTACTGTGCAGCGTGCAGAGCTGGCTGGTATGGAGGGGACTGCATGAGTAAGTGTCCTACATGGGCAGGGAGGGATGTCAGGGACAGGGAGTGGTGGGACAGAGCCAGGGCCATGCTGTGCCTTTCCAGCTATTCCTGTACAGTGACTCGTGCAAAGGGCACAAGCAGGAGAAGGCAAACACAACCAGGCAGTAAGCAGATCTACAATTAGGAAAACTTCTCTCCCAGTGCTTGTCTGAGAGGAATTGGACTGGGCCTCATGTCATGGTGGTTAGAACCCTACTAAATGTCTGGTTTGGTTTGGTTTATTTTAAAACTTTAACTACCGTGACTCCGGAAATCTTCTGTAATCTGCATTTCTTGGACGCACTTCATCATAGCCCCAGAGCATAAGAATAAACATTTACAAGGGCAACAGCTTTATCAAAGAGCTTACCCTCTATCCTCCTTCAACCCCTGCCAGTCCCAAGGAAGTCCCAGTGTTTCCTCCCTCTGTCACACATCTTCAACACACTCCAAGGCACCTCTAGAAAACACTATCTTGCAACTTCTGACTCCATCATAACCATGAGTGTTTCAGGCCTTGGTAGGAATATCTAAAGGTTTTGTTCCTGACCGTGTACAAAAGCTCCTGCTTTTCAGTTTTGCTAAGTTGTTAATCTCAATTCTGTCTTTCAATAATGAATTCCATCAGCTAATTGTATAGTGTTTAAGACTTGTATTTCCTTTACCAATTTCCCACCAGTGAAGGTGTAGCTCTCTTTCAGTTTTTATTGACTGTCTCTTTATTCATATTTATCTGGAAGGGACGAAAGCAGAGTCTGCTTTCCATTGTGCTACACACCTTAGGCTTGTGTCTTGTTAGTCCTTGATTTTAAAGCAATAATTTAACTTGCTTTCACAACATTGCCCATGACCATTCAGGAGGTGAAAGCATATAAAATCAAATCATTGCTTCAAACAGCAGAATGTGGGGAATCAACATGTTTCAGCAACAGAGCTAACTCAACCTTGAGGCTTTGGAAGTTGATAAACTGAGTCCTTTGTTGTTTACAGTGTGATTTCTGAGAGCACTTTAAAGTCCCATTTGGTCTAGGTCAATGCTACAGCTTCCCTGGAATTTTTTTTTTAAAAGCAGAGCCAAGAAAGAGTCATTAACTCATATAATTTCCCCCCATCTCCCTGACTATATTTGTTGCCTACAATATATTTCAGTCTATTTGTTCCTTCTTGTATTGAAGCAAATACACCTTCACACAGAGGTCTATTTGGACTTTTTTTGTGGTACTGAAATTTTGGACAGCTTTGTCTTACAATGTTTTTCTTACTACTTGCTCTTTTAAGGGAAGCAGTGTGACACTGAGGCTGTGGTCTCTATCACGTGGTTCAGTGGTACTTGAGAGGTAGGATAGGAAGGTCAAATAGTGCTGCTATTGTCCCTTCCACTCTTAAAGTGGGGACACAGAGGATAGTTGTGACTCCAGCACATGCTGAGCTCTCCTTTTGTGGCTCTCACAGCTATCTCAATTTTGGCCTTGGTGGTAGGCCCAGACATGCAGAGGCTGCATGTCTGGAAAGCAGCCTATAACCATGATGGGTGCTGGACTGCGGGCTCACAGCGATGTGGCTTTGGGTCTGGAGGGTGGCCAGCAAGCAGCCTTTGAATGCCAGCAGGCACTGGCTGCTGGAGCCGTGCATGCGCCAACACATCACAGCTGGGAGAGCACAGGAGGAGGCATCTCTCTTCGGTACCTGCACACGGCATCACAGCTGAAACTTTGCAGCCAGCCCTGGGTGCCTCGCCAGCGGCAGAGGGCCAATAAATCCCAGAATTACAAACAAGCGCCACCACGGTCACGGCGGGATGTAATCTGCCTACTTGGTCCTATATTGCCCATGCCAGAGCTGCCGGGGCACGCCTCGGGAGGCGCGGGCGGGCGGCAGCTCCCGGCTCCCGGCGGGGCGGCGCGGCGGGAGCGCCGGGCTCTGTCTCCCTCTCGTGGGGCCGGCGGGCGCTGCCGCGGTGCCGCGGCTCC
>VYXC01001357.1:405718-424703 GCA_013397175.1 Platysteira castanea
GGGCACCGCATCTCCCGGCCCTGCCCCGGCCGCCCGCGGGCCCCGCCGGCACCGGCGCCTCACGGGCGGTAGGTGGCGGCCGGGGGCCCCGCAGGAGGCCGCGCCGTGAGGCCCCGGTCATCCCGCGGGATGGGCGCGAGAGGGGAGTGCGGGGGATGCGGAGGATCCCGCGGGCAGGATCAGTGCCGTTTGGATGCTGTACGCGGCGGGAGGAGCTGTGTGGCAGGGTCTGGGCACCTCAGGGAGAGCCATGAGGCCTGGTCCCGGGGCAGCGCTCAAGGCGCTGAGTGCGTTCACCAGCGCGGGGTGAGCCCCCGGGAGAGATCTGTGGGAATTGCAGCAGAAGTAGTGATGGTGGAGGGCCGTGGCAAGGAAGAAATGCCGTGGGGTGGCCGGTGGGTCTGTCCGGTTTGTAGTATCCCCTGGCATAGCTGGACGTACGTTTGGTGGCTGAAAACCCACCAGATCATTTGGTAAAAAGATAAAGGGTAGGCCAAAGGAGTGTTATTAGGAAATAAATACACTGACTAGATATAATTGGGTGCTAGGACATTTCCTAACGGGACTTCTATTGGTTTGAATTATCATGACCTAAAAGGCACATCAGGCCAGAAGAAAACCAACCTGCAGAACCCTTTCCTCTGTACCCTGCACCCAACAGTTTTTACCAACCCCCAGTTTTAATGTCACTTTAAGGCACATGCTCCATCAAAGCAGGGGAGAAAGTGGTATTTTCTAGCAGCTGTCCTCAGCTCTGCTGTCCAAATGTGGACCCTGTGCCAGACAAGAGTTCTTGTAGTTTTTGAACTTTTGTGAACGTTATTGTTTCACATAACAGTGGTGACCAACAACCAACAGGAAGCAGCAAATTGTGACAAGTGACAGCTGCCTTCCCATATCAGCCTGTTTCTGAATAGCAGTAACTTTTCTACTGTCTTTCTCCTCTGTTCAGTCAGAAGGAGCCTCACATCTAAGATGCAGCACTCAAACAGAAGATAATGAGTTTTTACCAGAGGTCGTCTCAGGACCTCTCCCTCCACCGACCCACCGGTCTCTGTGGACTGCAACTCAGAGGTCTCCTGAATTTTTTTATTCTCTGTTAGTAACAAGCCTTGGAGGAAATCTTACTGTGGCCCTGAAAGCTGCCTTTTTTTCAGGAACAGGAACGGAACAAGGATGTTGATACTCTGCCAAAGTGGTTTATTTTTTTGTAAATGAGGCAGAATTTGCCAGCATTTGTGTTTATGATGTAAATTATTTTTGAGAGCTTTCCAGGTCTCCCGCAGCTTTAGAATAAGAAGAGAAAAGACTCCTTTTGATCAACATATGATTGAACTGTTGGTCTGGGGAGTCAGCCTAACTTCTCCTAGAAGGGCTGAAGGTTTAAGAGCACAGATTCGATGTGATCGCAAAGGTACTTCGTGCAGAGATGGGTGGGAGCAAACCTGAGAACGTTCTTTTGGAGAGGGTCACTGAATGGCTCCTCTTTAGTCTCTGGACCACCTGCTTTGCCAGCCAAACCTACTTCCTCAGCGCCAGTGTTCAGAGAGTTCAGGCTGTACCACGGCAAACAGAGGAGTGTGTTTAGTATGCCATGCATACAAGTATCTCTTTGCACCAGTTCTTTGGCTTTCCTTTGTTAAAAGCATCGAAAACTCAAAAGCCCTTCAGGACGAAAGGGAAACTTTCTTTGAGGTGGTCCAAGCCCCCTGTCAAACCCTCTGAAGATTTCTAGCAGCTTTGTCTCAGGTTGTTTTTGAGGCAGGAGCCAGTGGCAGCACAAGGGACTGTTTCTTGCTGTGGGAAGGAGCATTATCATTTTCACCACAGCAGATCCTGCTGTACTCATTGAATCCTAATGTGGTTGCTGGGCACACTCATTAATCCTTGCCTTTTACAGAGGGAACTGAGCAAGCCACAGAAGAGGATGAAACACTTTTGAGGAACTCTTCTAAGCAGGATTTCTGTTTCCTTGGGTCCTGCTTAATTAAGGGTAACTGAGGGTAAATGAACAAAGGGTATTTCATTTGAGCAACACTTTCTTAAGAAGAAAGAGGAGGAATTGACCTGCAGTCTTCATGTTTCCCCATAGACCAGATGCAGCAGGATTGATTTCTAGACACTATGATCAATGGGAACCACAGATGCTCGGTACTTCACCAAATCAGGTCACTGTCACCCTTTCTCCCTAGGGAAGGAAGGGCCCGGAGGCAAATGTTAAAACCCGCTGTTTCAGTAGGAAACATTCATCCTGCAATACTGGTTAAAAGCTTAGGGTTTCTCTAGGGAAACAGATGGAAGCAGCAGAGCTTTCTGTTGGACTAAAGAGGTAAAAAGACGTGAGAGAATTGCTGTGGAGGTTTTTTGGGTCATTTGACTTTTTACTTATCCTCATCTGTGGTGTGTAGCCTCTCCTGATTAGGTGATGCTGTTAGACTGAATTGCAATTTTTGGCTTATGGATACAACCTCATACTCCAGCAAAGCAACAGAAGGCATACCAGGGGAATGTAGCCATGTGCAAGACTCCACTCAGATGTAGTCATGAAAGTAGAAACAGAGAAATTAGCTCTGTCTGGTACATAGTGATTTAACTGTGCATTTTGCTAGGTCTTGCATGTACAGATCACAGTAAGCTCTGCAAAAATCACTAAACAACTTTTCATCTTCTTACAGTTGGGGAAAAGAGAGAGGTTACCGAAGGTGAGAGAACTCTCTGGGCTAAAAATGTTCAGCACTCAAGATGAGGAATTAGGATAACTATCCCTGGGCAGATGCCTAGGGACAGCTGCAGGATAGTCATGAAAAGATATTGCTTCCCCAGTGTGACCTTGTCTGCTGTTTGTTCAGCTCATTGTCCTCTGATGGTTTCCTTAGACTGGGCACAAATGACTGGAGCACTTCATCTTATCCTGCTGGTGCAGGGCACTGAAGTACATTCCATAGTATGGTGAAAAACTGAGAGCAGCACAGGCAGAGTGGAACAAGACTAGGGGAAGGATAAGAATGAACCTGAAAGAAGGGATAAGGGCTATATATTCTGTATGTGTCACACTGAGTCATCAGTGTCATGCTGATGATAGAGGAGCTGTGATGTTTATATATCTTCACTGGCATGGTGGCATTAACATGCAAAGGATGATGAAGTCAATCCTGAGGACAAACGTGTCCTCTAGGAATACATCAGCTGGTTTTCCTCCCAGAGTCTCCTTATGAAGGACTAGAAACCATGATGTTGGGTCCAACAGATTTTTCTCTCATTCTTTTGCTCACTTGAGCTAATTCAAGTGTTCATTGTAGTTCTGTCACTTTCCCATCAGCTTCCTCAGCTTCAGTGGTTGCAAATGTCAACATGGCTCCATCAAAACTGTTCTGAGCAAGACCATCAGCCAGGTGAGTGGTGGGCTAATTAACAGAGAGGCAAAAGCTGCAAGAAATTATTTCATAGGGCTATATTGCAAACCAGGGAGAAGCAGTCAACTACAGCTTTCCCAGGGGTACTCTTAGCCTAGACAATACTCCAATATAGTCATATTTCTTTACAACCATTGTGTGCCTGTCCCAATATTTTATACACTGCCTTGTAAGAAAGAGTGTATCTTCCTAGGCCTTCCTGTCTTGTCATTCAGGTGTTGTTTCTAAATATATTTTCTTCAAATGTCTCTTGCAAGTCCTTCATACATTTTTTTTTTTTCTTCCTTTGCTCTCCAGGGTGCGGGCAGGTTCTTCGGGCTTCTAGAGGTCAGATTTTGCTGGAGGGTTACCCACTGAATGCACGATGTGAGTGGACTATCCATGTTCAAGCTGGATTTAACATTGAATTAAGGTGAGTCCTACTGACTTTTAGCCAGCACTGACTTCAGGTGGGAATTGGGGCATGTGGATAAGCAAGAGGCAATGAGGGTCAGCAGCTGTGAGCCCTGGGGCAGTAAAGGTATAGCAACCACTTTGCATTTGGTACCACAGCGCTTTCCGCTGGTCTGGCTTGTGATGGACAGGCACTGGACAAATCAGTGCTGTGTTTTCAATTCCCATTTAGGACAGCTGGATGCTAAGGAGAGTTTCTAAGGCACTGGGCACAGTGTGTTTCTTTAGAGGACTTTTGAAGACCTTGACAGCAAAGCACTCAATATTTTCTGAAGACTGTACCAGGCTGAACTAAGACATTCTTTGAAGAAAAGATGTAGGAACATTTTATTATGATGTCTCATGCAAGGAGAGAGTTGCCCATGGGTCCTGCCTTGCATTTAGCCTACATTTTTCCTCTTTTTTTTTTCACTCATTTCACCAACCCTGTCTTCCATCAGCCTCAGTTATTCCTCTCATCATTCCTATGCCTGGAAGATGTGATTGGTTCTCCTGCAAGTCGTGGAATCACAGAATCACACAATTAACTAGGTTGGAAAAGACCTTTGAGAACATCAAGTCCAACCTATGACTTAACATCACCTTATCAACTAAACCATGGCACTCAGTGCCACATCCAGTGTTTTTTTTAACAGTTCCAGGGATGGTGACTCCACCATCTCCCTGAGCAGCCCATTCCAATGCCCCATCACTCTTTCTGTGATTAATTTTTTCCTAGTATATAGCCTAAACTTCCACTCACACAGCCTGTGTCCTATTGTCCTGTCATGGCTCTTCTGACCTCTGCATGCTTAGACCTGTTAACCCACCCCTAATGACTCAAGCTCACAGTTCCTGCCTAGTGCAGGAGAGCCTCTTGTTGGGGTAATTAATAATGTTTTCACCTGTGTGCAGCAGGGTGCTCACACATGCAGCAGGAAGTATGGCAGGGGATGGTATTCAAAACACACTAGCTAATATAATAAAAAGAATAGCTAAACCCTGCACGTCAATATTTCGCCGACTTTGAGCCCAGGCAAAAGAACTATGCTAGATACACAAACAGTTAAAATATGTTTAAACAGTATAAATATGTTTGAAGACAAACTTAATGAGAGTGAGAACAACAAATCAGTTGAATAGAAGAGCTTTTGGTTTTTCCACACTAATGCACTTTTTTCAGACCTCCAAATGCAAGCCTATTGTGTAGTTATGAGCAATTATTGCCTGGATAGCATTGTCTAGAAGACACAGGAGCAATGCTGTGAGGAAGAGTTTTGTGTTCTCATGACATAGCTTTGCATCAGCCTCAGTGTGCATGGGTTGTACCTGCCTTGTATTTAAAAGATATTGTTGGTGAGGTGTATGGTTTGCACAGCACAAGCTTAGGGACATGATATTTTTACATTTCTGAGCAGGACTTTGTCAACTGTGAGGCTTAAAAAGTGCTTTAGGAGCTACAGGTGTCACCCTGGCTTCACTGTTGTGGGGGTGGGTGTGAGCGTGGAAATGGATCCTGTGCATGCACGTAACTATTGAATGCACCCATCTCTGGGTAAAGTGTTAACAGCCAGATGGCATCAGGCACAAGGTGCAAGAAAGGGATGAAAGGTTATTTTAACAAAGGACGCTGTATTGAAGAGCAGAACTTGCTGTGGCTCCATTAAGGAGACTCTAATCTGTTTTCAAAGCAGTAGAGTGGGGAGTGTTGTAAAGTTAACAGGTGTACTAACTCTTTGGAGAAATCAAACTTCCATTCTAGAGCCTGAGGGCCACCCATACGCAGCCTAGGAAGATGTAAGTGTCACATGAGATCCGTGCAGTTCACGGTATGGTTCACAGTTCACTGTTCAACTTTGCTGTTGCAGAAGATGCAAAACTTTAACACAAGAGTGCCTTTCTCTTCCTCCCCGTGTCCATCCTTCATGCAATCAAACAAACATAATACTAGGTATCACCTTGATGTGACGTGATGTTACATTCCAACTGTGAAAGTCTCCAAGATGGAAGCCTGAACTACCAAACTTCTGTTGTCAGCATCTAATTTATCTGAGCTGGGTAATGTTGGAGAAGCCTAAAGCCCTTTGCCTAGCCTGATGATGAGCCTAATGTCTGAATGCCTAAAAATCTCAGCAGATGACATAGCACCCTAGGAACTCTCCTGAATGTCCACACTTAACCCTGCCACTCTGCAAGTCCTGCAGGAGGCATAGAGGAAACCTTCATGTCAAAGATGGAACAGGAGGTCCTCACAGAAGGTAGCCCTGTGGTGTGTTCTGAGTCAGCTGACGTCTTCAAGGTGCACCACCTCACTGCTGTCCATTGAGGTACTTCAGCAGTTAGATATTGTGGAAAACATGTACGTTTAACCTAAAACTTCACCTTTAGGCTATTCTTACACAGAAGGGCAGGTTCACCTAAGCTAACCACCAGAGCCTGCCACCTGGGTCTGCCATCCACGTTTCCTTCACTGTATTTTCATACAAACGTGCTGATCCCCTCTGTGGGTGGTAACTGCTTAGAGCTGTAATGCACAGCCAACACTGTGCTGAATCAGCACAACTGCCAACAAAAGAACTCCTTTCTTTATTCTGTCTGTGCGCAAATCCTGTTTGCTGCCACCCTGGCTTGCAAGGGCAGGGATGGGGACAGCATAACACAGAAGGCCAACAAAGTGGTTGTCTTTGCTTACATAGGGCAGGAAGAGTAAAACTCTCAGGAGCACAGATAAATCTTCCCTTGCTTTAAGCTGTGCCATGCTGTCCTTTGGGGGTTGGCTTAGTAGAGCTGTTTTGATAAATAGTGTCCATGTTGTAGTGGTAGTTTGTTTTCTCTGCTTTTTTTTTGCCAGCCTGGGGGGTTTTTTGGGTTGTGATGTATAGGCTCCCTCAGCCTGAGCCATGTCAGGGATGTCATATCACAGTAGAAGTAGCTCACAACTTTCAATTCTTTTCTTTAGTGCCTCAGCAGAGATCCAGTTTTAAATATGTGCTTTGGCTAGAAGCTTTCCTCGACGGGGTTGGGCAGTGTATGCACACTGCAGACACTGATGAAATCAAGACCGTACTTTGCATTCCATTTTGTGTCTGATGACCTGTAGCACAAAATTAGCATGCTTAGTTTTATAATATCCAGGGGAATTATAATATAGTTACACTTTCACTGGTGAGGAAACTGAGGTTCATTGCATTGTGTGCACCTGTGGTTTAAACAGCAATAGACCTCACGGTCTGTAAAGGGTCCTGTCAGCTGGGCCATAGCCAAGAGGTTTTTAAAAGCTTTGACAGGTTTCCTGACCTGCCAATTCTGAGTCTTAATCATGGGATCCCATGTTGTCAGTACTGTGTATCTGCTTATATGCCAAGTTAAATAAAATGCAAGTCAGAACCCCTATGCCTTTCACACTTTCCACTCTGTTTTCATCATTTTTTTAAAACAGAGAAAGCAAACTATTAAAATCATTATTCTGTGTATGGTTCTTTCATTCTCTATGGGTATGGCTTGATATTCTTTGTTCAGGGACACACATCAAGACCTAGTTTACCTTTACATCTATAAATAATACTGCTACTAGCACATGGTGGTCATTCCAGAAACTTTCCTTCTGTATTTGCACACATAATTAATTTTAATCAGAAATGTACCAGTTCAGAAAACCAGAAACTATTTTTAGGATTGGGTCATAAACTATAGCCTGATAAGGATAAACTATAGCCTGATAAGTATGACAAAGATGAATGGGTTAATCTGTATTGCTCTGTAACTTCCATAAGGGTAGATCCCTGGGGTATGTTTCACCAGTGAAAGAATGTTTTGAAAATGTAGTGTATAACCTGATACCTGTGAGGATGTCTCTGACAAACCTGACAGAACTAGAATTCAACTCATGCATTTTATGCAAAGCTAAGTTGAATTATCTCTCTCTAATGCATATTTAAAGCAGATGTCTTTTTTTTATTATTATTCTACATTCCATCAGATGATTTTAAAAAATGAGGGGGTCTGCTCTGTTGGTGTAGCTTCCTACAACTGCTCAGTCATTCCTCTGTAGGTAGCATACTCCTGATGCTCAAAAACCAACCATATGACCTGAACAAAGGTGACTGAGTGAAGAGCCTTCTGAAGTCAGCTCATGAGTTGTCAAAGAAAGATAATTTCACATAACGTGGAGGCCTTCTTAATATGAGGGTCTGAGTCTCCAGATGAGAAGGGTAGGAAATAGATTCCAGAACTCTCTTCCCTTTAGATTGTGAGGTCCAGGAGCGGATCCAAAATTTGTCTCACCTCCTTGGTGTGAAAATGCAGTCTTTGCAAACTACTAGGCCCACACTGGAATAGGCAATGTGGGAGATACAGCCTAATCCTGAATACGCATCTGCAGTGTTAGGAGTCCTCAGGAAGATCAAGTACATAATGAGTTTCATTTGTAAAATATCCTGCTGAACAGTTAGCAGCATGGCCTCTCCCAGGCCCATTTTTCTCTTTTTCCTGCTGTACGAGGGCTGAGCCCAGCCCCTGACCATTGCACGTTCTCCAAAGGCACTTGGTGTTGCTCCCTCTGTTTCTCATTCTTATTCTGATGGGGTGCTTTGGCTCTGTGCCCACCTGAATTCCAATAGCAGCATATAGCATGGCTGTTAATGAACAAAAGCCTTGCACAGTGGCTGAAAGCTACGAAAGAACAGACATTGTGGGAAAAGCCTTTAAGTATTTCTCTTCTGCACTAATTCCTGTGCCTTATTTCTGCTCTCAAAAGACAGGCAAGTGCCACACATTGTGGATTTACTACCATTTTGCTTTCTGATGCAAAACATGCTGTAGTATTTTGATTCCATTTCTCTGGCTGGTTCTGCTCCTATTACATCCCTAAGCTTTCCTTGTATCCCTAATTGCTGACTTCTGAACATCACAATGTAAATAGCTTTTGAACGTTGTCATTTGATACTATAACTTCCAGTACTTAAAACTTTATTTAGGGCAAATAGAACAATTTTTAGCGAACAGCCACAATAGAAATATACCCCCTGCAGTGTCTGACCTTAGAGGAAAGTTCTGACATTGTATTATGGTTAGGGACCTGATGCATTTGGACAGACTGTATGACTTCAATTTAGACTTCACTGTTCTGACACTTGAATGTTCTCATAGAGCAACTGTATAGAATGGAACCAGCTTCCAGGCATCATGATGCAAAAACTGAAATGAGTGAGGGGTCTTCGTGTGGGTAGGGGCTTGTTGATTCACTGAGGGGGTAGGCCCTAAATACCTAAATGTCCAAATAAATAGTAATCAGGGCGCACAGGTAAGCAGTCTGACTGTTTGTCCTTGTTCCCCAAGATTTTCCATGCTGAGTCTGGAGTTTGACTATACGTGCCAGTATGACTATGTGGAGATCCGTGATGGGGACAATTTGGACAGTCGAATAATAAAGAAATTCTGTGGAAATGAGAGGCCACCTCCCATCCGAAGCACTGGATCTTCACTCCATGTCCTCTTCCAGTCTGATGGATCCAAGAACTTTGATGGATTTCATGCAGTCTTTGAAGAAATTACAGGTAAAATAATCTAAAAGTGGAACATGCCATTCATTCTCATTAATTCAATTTCACTAATCTCTTTCCCTGTTTTGCTTCATTAAAAACTTTCATGCTGTGTTGCCAACAGCAACTTATATAAAGTCAGTGTGGGGAAGATTCAAAAGCTGTCAGATGGCATGTGAATGTGAGGCTCTTCTAAAAAAGACTGAATTCCTTCGACTTGTGTGAAGAACAAGCACATCAGCCAGCAGAGCAAAGCTGCTGTTTTGTGTGCCTTTTCTGTTTGAATCGAAGAATTAAGAGCACAGAAGGAAGTAGAGGAAGGGGCATGTGTATCTGCCGTGGCAGAATTGCTCAATGCTGTATGCAGCAGAGTCGCTCTCTCAAGCGGCAAAAGCCTTGTGCAAAGTCTCATAGATAGCTCGGTGAAAATGCCCTGACAGAACTCTTGTGTTGGCTCATGTACCATTAGGAATTAAAAAACCCCAAAAAAACAACAATCAAGACCAAAACAAACAAAAAACCCTCCAAGTGTGTACAAAGAATGGATTATTTTCTTTCAGAAAAAAATAAAAAATGAAGAGGCGTTTCCCATTCTGTGATGATCTCAGTGTTATGAATGACAGGAGGGCTCCAGAATTACTGGTTTTGTTATTACTCTGTGCTTGAGTCCCCAACACTGCTTTCCATAGTTTCTTTCTGGCTATAAAATAGCACTGAAAGTGCAGCTGGCTCCGTATTTTGCCATTGTATTTGCGGCAGCCTCTGCACTCTTCCTGGATCTTCCTTGTTTAGCTATGTAAGGAATTTTGGTCAAATCTATCTACAGTACTCCTGGCACAGAAGGTTAATCAGACTGTGCTGCTTTGCCATAGCTAAACCCTGCAGGATTTATGACTCACCATAACTTACCTTCTGTACACCCTGGTGACCCACATTTCATAAGGTCATCCAGGGTATATCTGGCTCAGGAAATTTAGTTAGTTTATATAACCCTTATATAAATACAGAAACCTAGAGTGCATCAGCTCTTAACAATGATCAGAGGTGCAACTAGCAATCAGAAATGTTCATACTTCTGGATTCAGCACCTATGCCAGTTCTCAGCCTGCCCTGCTCTTCAAATGTCACCTCTAGTACCTGTTAGCAGGAGCAGTTAGCTATTGATAGTTTGCCTGGGCTTACAGCAGGAGAGGTGATATAGAACAAATGAGTGTGGCGTGGGCTATGTTGCATAAGGGCTGCCTACACTCAGGGAACTAACATTTTCCATATGGTGCAAGCTGAATTGGTTCTGTTTTCTCTGCCCAGCAGGGAACACTCGGTATTCGAATATTGTTGAGTACTTTATTTCCGCCCCATTTTGAGTGGTAATTATTCTGAGGCTGTGAGGCTGCAAGTGTGGTAATCCACACAGAGCACATTGTAAAGGGCTTCTCAGAGTTTGCGAGGAGCTCTATTTGTGCACTTTATTATGAGGCTGTTCTGGTCTAATGTGTAGTGCAGTGAAAGGCTTTTCAAACACTCCCAGTGTCTTTTTATGTGGAGCACAACCTGGCCAGCAGGACGATTTAAGGGAAGAATACAGTGCATGGGGCAGCATAAAATTGAAAGCAGGGGCAGCACAGGATCGAAAGCTCTGGCAGCACACTGAAAACTGAAGCATTTGCCCTGAAATTTCCCTCTGTGCACAGCACTGTGGAAGAGCCAAGGTCCCCAGAACAGATTTCACTGGGGTTACTAAAGCAATTCCCTATGCTGCAGGTGAGAGCAGCAGCAACAGACGTGCTTACAGGATGTGAACTAGGACATGAAGGTGATCTGGTGTCCCCAGCACCTTAGTGGTGTAGTGGAAAGGACTGAAGAAGCATGTCAAAAATGAATTCCTTCCTTTTCTGCCTCCTCTTCCTGTGAGCTCTGTCCTGGCTTAGAAGTCATAGTTTGCTGAAGCAGAGGCACTGACTACACAGAGATCACTGGTCCAAATGCCAGAAAGGTCTTGATTGATACAAAATAAGCTGCAAAGCCTACATCTCTTTAGGAAAGGTCACTGTGTATGTAGTTACTAAAGGGTGAAACCACACAACCTACTGTGCTGCCTAGCCTGGAGGCAGGTGCTAGGTCCCATCCCATGCCAAGTGTGAAATGGGAACCAGTAACTGGCATCAGTGACTAGAAGTCACTCCACAGAATTCAGATGAGAAGCATGGGAGGCCAGATGGGGAGGTATCAGAGTCTCTTAAGGATTAGACATATGCTGGATCCAGCTAGATGAAAGCCTGTTACTGACTTTCAATAACGCTTTCCTTTCTGTACCCCCAAGCTAGTGACATAACATACTGGCTTTAAACTTTTGTGGTATTATCCCTTGTTGTTTAACTTAAGCCTGGAAATCAAGACTCCTTAAAACAGAAAAAATATTTAGTGGTTTTTAGTATAAGGCATTTTCAAGGACAGTATCTGACACTTACCCTTGTTCACCTGACATGCTTACTTTTCCAGAATCATGAGACAAAGCTGGGAAAAAGAGAAAGATAAAGGTTCACTAGCTTCAACCAATGACTACAAAATAACAGTCTGTAGGGAGTCTTCTGCTTCTCCTTCCCTTTCTCAGTGATATTTTACATTAGTTGTATACAGTACAATTGCCACATATATTTTTTCTTTTAACGAATGAATTACTGTCTTTAGTTAGGCCTTAATCTTCAGTGAGACGTGGAAGATATTAATTGCCCAGCCATGTATAAATTGTTCTTACATCACTACATGAAACCTCCAGAGAAATCCGTATGTGGCATCTATATATTTCTTACCTCATGCCGTCTGGATATAAGAAACTTCTCTGAGAGAAGCTGCTCTGAGGTCGGTCCATATGGTGGCAGTGACAGATCCTGGCACATGGGGGCTTTTCCTGAGGTGGGAGACACCCGAGCAGCTTGTGGAAGGTGCTGAGGAGATCTGCACATTGCCAGAAGAAGCCCCCCTCTGTACCCCCATGCCTTTCAGAGCAGCCCAGGGAGCACCGCGGGTGTGTGGCAGTTCCTGGCACCTTGGGAGCACAGGGAGGACAAGGTCCTGTTGCAGCTGCAGTGCTGAGCCCAGGCAGGGGCCAGCACCCCTGGGAGGGAGCGTGGTCATGGTGTCCCCTCGGCAGGAGCCGTGTCCTCTGCACAGGCCAGGAAGGAGGGAGCCACCCAGGCAGGACTCCTACATAAACGTGGAGCCATCCAGGTCTGCCAGGAGGGCCAGAGCCTGTCTCTTTTAACTCAGTCACCACTGGCAACCTTTCTTCCCACACTTCTCAAGCAGATGGACTGCAAGGCAAAGACTGGGGCAGCAAAGTCCTTCCTACCGTAAGAGAAAATCAGTGTCGTGACCTCCTGAGGAATCTGAACATACATAAGTGTATGGGACCTGACAACATGCGTCCCAGAGTCCTGAGGGAATTGGCTGATGTAGCTGCCAAGTCACTTTCCATGATATTTGAAAAGTCATGGCAGTTAGGTGAAGTCCCTGGTGAGTGGAAAAGAGATAAAAATGCACCCATTTTTAAAAAGGGATAGAAAGGGGGACCCCAGAAGTGACTGACCTGTCAGCCTCACCTCTGTGCCTGGGAAGTTCATGGAACAGATCTTCCTAAAAGCTGTGATAAGGCACAGAGAGGGCAGGGAGGTGATTTGGAACAGCCAGAACAGTTTCACTAAGGGCAAGTCCTGCCTGACCAATCTAGTGGCTTTCTACAGTGGAGAGACTACATCAGTGCACAAGGGAAGGGTTACAGATGCCATCTCTGTGGACTTTTGTAAGGCCTTTGGGCATGGCCACAACGTCCTTCTGGCTAAACTGGAGAGAGATGGATTTGTGGGTGAACTGTTCAGTGGATGAGCAGTTGATTGGATGGTCAGATCTAGAGGGTAGTGGTCAACAGCTCAATGCCCCAGTGGGTATCAGTGGCAAGTAGTGTCCCTTGGGAGGCCATATTGTGGTTTGGATTTTGTATAACACACTAATGTTTTAGTGATTGTTAGGTAGTGCTGACTCTAAACCAAAGACTTTTCAGTTTCCCCTGCTTTGCCAGTGAGGAGTTGCACAAGAAGCTGGGAGGGAGCATGGCCAGGACAGCTGACCCAAACTGGCCAAAGGGATATTCCATACCACAGAATATCATGCTGAGCATATAAACTGGGGGGATTTGGTTGGGAGCATGGTTTGCTGCTTGGGGAGGGGCTGGGCTTCAGTCAGTGATGGGGTGAACAACTGTGATGTGGATAGTTTTTTTATCTCCTGTGTTACTTCTCTCTCTGTCTCTCTCTCTCCCTTTCAGTGTAATTATTATCCCTATTATTATTATTATCTTCATAATATTTTATTTTATTTCAATTATTAAACTGTTCATATCTCAACCAATGAGATTCACTTTTTCTTTCTCAATTTTCCTCCCTACCAGAGGTGGTGAGGTGGGTGCATGGCTGCGTGGTACATAGCTGCCAGCTGGGGTTAAACCACAACATTTTTTTGACTCATCTCCCCTTAGAACAGGCACCAAAAAACATGAGTGTGTGTTATTACACAATGGAATTTGCTGGTATTTAATGCACAGTAACATATTAATATTACTGATATTAAGTTATGCTGGTGTGTACAGTTTGATGAAGACGACTTTTTGACATACAGCAGGCCCTTTACTGTGTCTTCCTAACTTCTAATCAAAATAGATAAATTACCCCAAGACACAACCACCATGAGGAAAAACAGATAGGTTCTCCATCCTATGAGAGAATATGAACATTCTTGCTTTTCTTTTACAGCTTGTTCTTCATCTCCATGTCTTCATGATGGGACATGCATTCTAGACAAAAGCAGTACCTACAAGTGTGCCTGTCTGGCTGGCTATACAGGGAATCGCTGTGAAAACTGTGAGTACAGGCACTGTGTGCATGACCAGCCTCCAGGGTTGTCACTGATGCAGTAAATGTTAGGAGTGTCATTGGTGTGTAGGTTTGGTCAGTCATAGACCCAGAGAAGGCACTGAGCTTCTTGTGGCATTTTTTAAGACACATTTCTTGCACTTCATGAAGATGTCCACTGAATCATTCTGGAGCTTTATGTCAATGCGTAAAAAGGTAAAACAGACTTGGAGCTGGGAAACTGCACACAAGAAATCTTTGTAATGGATTAGCCTTATCAGGCAAAGGTATCCCTGCCTGCTGCTTTCCACTATGTGGATCAGCTGTTCTCTACTAAAAACACATATCCCAGCTGAGCCCTGTGCTTAATGCTCTAGACTGAGTCAGTTATAGGAAATTCATCTTCCCTCACAGCCATCTGAAAAGTAGAATTTTGGCACCATGAATGAGAGAGACTTGGGATCAAAACAAATGAGAAAGGGTAGATTCTGTCCATATCTGTGTTGGTAGTCCTCACTGTACCTATAGTCATACATCTGGTTTTTTCCTGACAAGTGAATTGTAAAATAACTGGATTCAAATCAATTGTCTGTTCAGTGGTTTACTTCTTCATACATGAAAAAAATCTTCATCCAACAGGGCTCAAAAGAGCCTGAGGGAGTAAGAATTTTGCAATATATGCCATGATAAAGGCTGTATCATCTATACTAGTTGAGCCTTCTGCAATATTTAAAGTCACTGAGCTAGAGCTGAGCCTGGAGGATTTCAGTGGTAGTGGTGAAATCCGCTTGGGATCATATTTGGCCCAAGAAAAAAAAGCATGGCTTACTGAATCCTGCTGTGGCATTCCTCTGCCCATAGAACACACAGTGCCTTGCCTGCTAGAAGAGTTTTCAGTTCTAGGTCAGAGGAACCAATATACACCAAACCTCACTTCAAAATCTTTCCCCCATGTATGCCAATGTTAGGCATGGATTTATCTCCTGGAATTTCTTTTATTTCATCAGGGGAGTTAAATCATAGTGGCATAATACCTTCTTTGGTGAATCATTTTGACATAAAAGACCTTTCAGTTTCTACAGATGCAGAAGTAGCTCAGAAATGAGGAGAAATCATTTCGTATTTTCTGTAAACCTGAAAAAAATTTGTTTCTGAACAGAAAGCCACCTTCTGACAGATTGCACAGATTCCTGGTATGTTTTCTGTAGGGAAGAGGTTGCTAAAAATTGAAGGTTCCTGACCTCAGGACTAGGAGTGTCTGTCTCTTTTGCTAGCAGCCTCTTTCCTGTGAGTAGTTGTTTAGCAGGTCATTTAGGGACTGGAACCTCCTGAGCTCTTTGCAACTGCTCAGCAAGATTAGTTCTGCTCCTTTAGACGGAGTTAAAAAAAAGGGAAAGATTCCTGTCTGATTCAGAACCAACTGAAATTTCAAGTAACTACATTTCCAGCAAACCTCAGCACTAGTTTTGGCAGGCTCTACAGTACAGGCAAGGCAAGGAATGAAGCTCATATTATTTTACTGACTTTCTTTTGTAATTCCAGCATAGAAACTTCACCCGTGCAACACACACAGCAGACAACAGGGGAGATAGTTGAAAAACAATAGGATGAGACTTCTGTCATTGTAAGCAATGAAAGCTACAGGTAGTAACAGGATGAAATAGAGGAGACACTTAAGCATATATACAGTAAAATTTTTAACTTGATGGGAATACTGTAGTTTGATTTGTGAAAGAACAATTTCAGTAGATAAAATTCTGTTACTTTATGATGTTTGTGGCTGTATGTTTGCCTTTTGCTTACGTGAGGCGTAATGTTTTCCAGATCGTATATTGCTGCCTTCTATGTGAATAGCAAACCTCTCAGTTGGAAAACATCATGGCAAATCTTTTTACTCTCTGACTTCAAGTAATTTTTTTTCTCAAGTTATTTCCTTCAGTTTTGCCAAAATGAATCCTAAGTATTTTCCAATGTATGGGGAGAAAAGTTAGAAAATTAAAGTTTGATTGGCTTTTTTAAGCACAAAAGGAAGAACTGGGAAAAATATCTATGGCTTTAATTCTTTAAAAACTAGTTGTAGTTTCCTGAATAGCCTTTTAGTTTAAATGTTAAGAAGAGGTTATGTCTTCCTCAGAATCTTTCTTTCTGTTAGGTCTTTCAGCAAAAGTGCTGTCTTGTGAGGTGGAGCCAGGGGAAATAAATTTATTTCAGCAGAAAGCTGTCATAAAATAATCACATTTGGAGTATTGAATATGACTTTGGACACTGTAAGACTGACTTTTTTTCAGTCTGGTGTTCTTAGAGTAAGTCATGTGCAATCCCATTAAAGTTAATGGATGAAAAACAGGTATAAGAGCGAAGAAAATTAGAGCCCCTTAATGTTAAGTGCATGTAGAAGCTCTGAGGTGGTGCAACAGAAGGTACCCAGAGATATGTGAGAGTTTTAAAAAATCCAAGGGACATAGTTCAGATGAAGGGAGACTGTGGGATTATCTCATTGAGGAATAAGTTAGGGCCAAATTAAACAAATTTAGCAATGGATATTTCATGATGGAATCAGACATTTTTTAAGTTCCTTACGATCCCAATGCAGCTCTGTCTTTTTGTCTGTTACCAAGTTTAATTTTAAAGATGTGGGAATCACTATTGGAATTATGGAAATCAACTTAATGAGATAAACCACAGGGAACCTATTGTTTCCTCCGTTAAATTAAATTCCATCTATTTAGCAGGATGATCAACATTGGTCAAGCTGCTTTCCTGGGGTCATATGTAACCTTAATTGCTCTGTCACTTACAATTTGCAATATTAATAAAATAATCCAAGGTACAGGTTACTTACAACTAGCAGTCTCTTTTATCTTCTACTATAGCAGCCAGGAAAGTAACATTTTGTTTACAATTTGAAGGGCTAATATAGTGATTTAAGGGCTTCAACAGCATGGAGTGAAATGTGGACATGTATCTTTCTGACAGCTGCTAATATATTTCAGTCAGTCCTGTTTCAGGGCAAGAAATATTTTATATAAATATGTCTTATTTCACTCCAGAGACTGTTAAAAAAACCCCAAAACTATATGGAACTGTAAAACAATCTGACCCAAAACATAATAAAGATGAATCCTAAGGATAGCAAAAAATACCTTCTTACAGATAAGTGTGCCTTGCTTAAGAAAAAGAATTCCTGTTTTAAATACTTGGGCTTCTTTCTGCTCTTAAAGTGAATTTGCAATATACCTACATACCTCTCCCAGTGATCCCTTAGCCATGCTGACATGATTGACATCAAACTCAGGCTTTTCTCTTTGACCCTTGTTGATTTTAATGCTGTTAGAGGCATTAGGAACCCACAAAATCAGATAATCTCATTCTCCTAGCCCACCAGTACACTGAGACAGACCAGCAACTTCATCAAAAGATGCAGGGGAATAGTAACAAGCTGACTAGTGCACAACTTCCATGCTAAAAGCCATCCACTCCAGTGTCAGACTGTCCATGACTCTGTACAGCATGTCAACTGCTTGTTCAACTCAAACTAAGAAAGGTCTTTTCCAAAGTCTCCCCGTTGAGTTTGCCTGCTGAGGATGCAGCTGTAGAGACAGTATTGCTGGTAGCCCATAGCAAATGCTCTTGCCCTCTGCTTGTCCTGCTCCTAGGACAGGCTGTTCTGACTCAAGAGTCCTCCCAGGGCTTGCTGGCCCCAAAGCAAGAGACCTTGACCTCATCCTGCCCAGAAATTTCCTGTTACCTTTATTTCAAACAAAGCCAGGCAAACTGGAGTTCCTACGCAAATAAGAAGAGCTTCGCTGAATGGGGAATTCAGGGCTGAGATCTGATTTCCATTTTTATTCTGTTTCTCGCTCCTGTCTGCCAAGTAGAAGAGGTTTGTTCTGCATCCTAATGAAGAGTCTAATCCAACTGACAAAACTATATAAACTAACTCCTTGCTGTAGCCTTTGATGTTGCTAGGGCTGGCCTTACTGTGTGCCAACAGGCCTCTGAATATAGCTTTCAGGCCTTTCCCCACTGCTGATACAATCCACTTCCATCCTTTTGGCCCCATACATCTGTGAGTCGGGCTGGTTCTTAGGGATGCACTCATCCTATCAGAGTGACTGATACCTAAGACAGGGAGAAAGCATTAACATCCCACCAGCCACACCCCGCCCCCTGTTCTGCTGTGGGAGAAAGGAGCCCAGCTGTCAGTGCTTGGCATAAGCTAGACAGAGTTTGAAACCCAGCAGAGCTTAGGATGAGGCACTGGGGAGAGGTTCTGGGCATTAAACCTAGTTTTCTTACCTAACCATGGACGTGTAATACAGAGTCTTCTAGTAGAACACTTGGAGGGTTTTTTTAAATTTTGTCAGAAAGATTGTCAGTAATAGATTTCAAGGATCATAATCACTGTATAAGTGTTTAATTATACATTGTATCAGCATATAATCACTGGTATATACTGAGCCACCATTTGCAGCTCACATGTGTTATACCTTACCTACACTGCATGATTACAATGGAGAACTTCAGGTATAACCAGATAAATGCCCCTGAGTCCTTTCTTGCCACGTTGTCCTGGAAATCAGTCCTGTTCCAGTTGGGGAAAATGTTCCAAATAGAAATATGATTCTTAATTTCCCTGCTCCTGGGGCTGCCATTAGGAAGGTTTTGGGTTTTTTTTTGTTTTTTTTTTTTTTTT
>VYXC01001357.1:424749-453086 GCA_013397175.1 Platysteira castanea
TGGTTTTTTTTTTTTTTTTTTTTTGTTTTTTTTTTTTTTTTTTTTGGTTGTTTGTTGGGCTTAACTTGGTTTTTCCGGTGGAAAAATGTCTGTAACAACTTTTTTTGAAGGGACAGTGTTCTTCCTCACTTGTGTCAAGGTCACTTTTTTTTGGTGGCTATATCAAAGAGATGAGATTAATGCCGCTCCTTCTCCACCTCATTTCCACTGTTCTCCCTATAGGCATATGTGTATGGGATGGGAAATAAAAACCCTGCTCCTGCTGTTGAAGGACATATATACCTGGAGCTGCTAAGAAATAAAGGCTATTTATTAATGGCCTTTGTCACTGTTACAATCCAAGGGTTCACCTGCCTTGAGACCCACACAAAAACCTTTCCCTGAGTGTGGCAGTTCTCGGGTTTTGAAGATCCATTAGGGGCTACAGGCTGAAGGTTAACACAGCACCACCCTTTAGCCTGTCATGCAGCAACCCTGTGGTGTGAACACAGGATGGTCTCAGAGGTAGCTGCTCTCCAGAACCTTCCTGGAACTGCCTGTGAGGGGCAACATAATATGGAGAGGTTTTTAATAAGTCACTTTAGAGTTCTGTTCTGGCGACATAATGCCCTTTCTTGTTTTACTGAACTGATCAGAGGAACATTTTGATGCAGCCTATGTGTTTGCTAAGATGTTATCCTTGCTTGCTCGTCCTGCCTCACAGCACACTCACAGCCCCACAGTATACTTCTTTCCAGGAGAATAATGTGTTTACAAGGCAATCTGTCTTGGTTAGAGCCTAGTGCAGGAATTTGAAGGGCTTGGGTTGAGACGGAGGTAGAGATTTCTGCTCCCAGTTTTCACTTCAGTATATTTCCTGGAGATTTCTCCCTTGGTTAAAAGGATGTTGGAACTGTTCACACAGATACTGCCAGACCACCAAACAATATGTCTGGTGCTTTAAGATAACCTAACATCAATTTCAGGTTGTCTTAATTCACTGAACCATAAATTAAAGCTGTGCAGCTCCTGTTACACAAACAGCCAAGATGCCTCATTGGAGGGCAGAAACACCTAAGAGAAAATTATGTTGATGGCTGAGGATGGATATTGCTACAAACATCTGAAGCAGCCACTAAACTACAGCTGCTTGTAAATCAACCTGCAAAAAACTGGTCCCTAGGGCTGGCCTTTCCCTCAGCTCCATCAGTAAGACTGTTGGATTGGGTAAGTCACGCACTCTCTGGGAGGAAGGTGCTCATACCATTTAACAGTGTTTGATCTTATAATACTTTTATAGTGTTTTGAAACTCCAGTGAGTTAGTGTCACTGACAGCAAGGCTGAAAGAGACAGAACATCTGCTTTACTGACAACTCCTCTTGTCCCTTTGTTATTTCCTCAGTGTCAATTAACTAGACAATTTTTCTAGTTTTTCAGAAAGGGACACATATCTGGTAAAGCCCCATGGTATTCTGCCCAGAGCATAGCTCCAGGCATTGCTATCATCTAAATAAATCAGAAATTGTCTCTTTTTTAATGTAATCTATCCAAGGATAGGCCTGCCATGGGAAAAGAAGTGTATTTCTCAACTACATTAAGTACATTCATAGGGAATCTCTACTTGCCCACCCCAAAACAATACTGAACTTTTTCCTCAGTCTGCTAAGACGTCTTAGAGATAAAACCATCCATGGGATTCTGGTATGGCTTTCCTGGTATGCTAAGTCATTCCTGATAGGACTTGCCATGTGGAAGGATGAACCAGTGTCAAGAGGACAGGTTGGACCAAACTACATCCCAGGTGTTTTTGCCTCACTGGATGGGACAAAGACACTTTTGCCTGTCATTTCACCACTGAATCACTCAGGAGACTGAGTCTCTCTGACAAGCCTCCTCTAACGCATGGCATAAACCAGCTCTTCAGCACAGAATAACTGCATGCAGGCCAAAAACCAGTCTGCATCACTGGCACACTTCAAGCTCACCCCCACCTTTTGCAAAGGTCACAGAGTATGGGGTGCTGGGATACTGTTGTTAAGTTGCTGATGGAGGTGCTTTCTGCCTCTGAGCTGAGCATGAGGAGATGTAAATTTGGGTATTTTTGGAGCTAGAAGAACTGAGACAAGGGCCCAGAATAGATTATAGATTTAGGATCTCTGCCTGCATCAACTATTCATCATTGTTGGCCAGCTAGCCTCCCTCACCTGCTTCACCACCCTCCTAATCCTCTTCCCCATTACTGGAGCCCTAGAAAAACAAAATACTCAACTTCTAAAAGTACTCTAATAGTTTAGAAAAAAACACTGGTCTTCTGAACCAATGAGTGAAGACTGCATCTTTTCTTGGAATTCCACAAATCACCTCAGAAAAAAAGGACTTAAACTTCTCTCTCTAAATCCCAAAGGCAGTATTTTACATTAAACTATTCTCTGATTTCTACCCTTAAACTGCCTGAAAGACTGTGTCAGATAACCCTTGCACAAGTTCCAAAACAACAAATAAAGTTAGTAACAGCCCCCACCAAAACCATCCCTACCCCACAAGAATAAAACAGCTACGCCACTAAAATCTGACTGAACAGAAAACATATCCCACTATCAACAGCAGCCACCCCAAACTTCCAGCATTTGGTAAACTCTCCCACTAACTACCTCCAAGAACTTAAACAACACCCGCACCATAACAACCAATACCCCCCAAGTCTCTGGAAAAGGATCTGCCACTAAAGACAAAGAATAAACAATCCACTGACATTCCACCCAAATAAACCATAAACAGCACCAGTGACACAAAGGAGACCCCCAAACTCAACAACCACCCACACCCTGCAGTAGATGCCAACACCAAACCTACCTCTCCGTAATACAGTGATGGGTTAGATGCAACTGCTAACCCTCCCAAAACAAAGAACAACCCTAAGAAAAGTACAAAATAGGTCAGAATTGTTCCTGCTTGGCCTCTCTCCAGTGTCTATGGCCTGAAAACAAGTCGTCGTAAGCTTCAATTCCAGGAACCCTCCCAAAATACAACTTTTTTTTCTTCCCCCTCTTACCCCTCTGTTCAGTCCTCTCTGAAGACTGCTGATACACTGCTTGTACTTCTGGGGTGCAAGCATACAGGCTGCAGCTCTTGCAGTTCTTTGGGGTAACCTTAAAACTACTTTGAAAGTTTGCTGAAATAATCAGCATTCTTCAACGCTGACTGTTTTGTTCTTTCCCTTCCCCCTTCCCCCAAGTTCATTTAAAGGCTTTGTTCCTCCTTGAGGATTTTACACTGAAACATCTCTGAGGCAGCTACCTTACACACTTCCCTTCATGGGAATAATTTCATTGTCTTCCACGCTGTTTGCTGGTGATGCAAAACAGTGCCAAGACACAATGACAGGAGGCAGGAATGATGACAAAATTGACCAGGCAGAATCCCACTTGTTCTTTCTTATGACTCCCACTCTCCACTTTGGTTTCTTCAAGAGCTCAGAAACTGCATTTCACAGCCAATCAAATTGTCCTGCTACTTCCTTTGTACTCTTCTGCTTTTTAATACTCTTCATTTTCTTTTACCTATACTCTCATCTCAACAACTGGTAATTTCCATTTCTTTTTCTAAAGTGGGCAATGCCAGATTTTTCTTCCTATATGAAATTCAGCTCAGACCCCTGCAAAAGGCTGAATGAAGTATTCTGTCAGCTATGCTAGGATGAATCTGTATCATTAAATATTGTTCTCTTGTTTCAGTTAATGCACATTCAGAAACATTTTTCACAGCAATACACATTTGTTTAGAGTGCCTTTTTCATCCAGTATTGCCTGGGCTTGTCCCTGTTTATCTGGAAAGATGACATCTCCACAATGAAACACCTCAGGATTATTTACTCTCTCATTTGTAATTTGTGATAATAATGAGCCTATCCACTTCCTTCTTGCTCTACAATCTTCCCCCTGAGCAGGCAGTGCTCCCCCCTGCAGTGTAAAGTTGTGATGTTTTCCAAGGGACACATTAGGGAACTTATGATAAATATTAGTTCTTGCTACTGATAGAGAAAATGAACATTGAGGATTGTTAGGATTTCATTCAGTCCAGTATCCCATGCACAAACAGGTCCAGTTGTATAATTAAATAGGCCATCCAAGTACCGGAAAGGTTCTATCCAGAGACACAGCTTTCTAAGGCCTAAGAACAATGCTGATAAAGATCAAGTGGCTAATTGTAAGCAACAGCCTCCAAATTGCCTCCGGATGAATAAATCACAGTGAGTGATCCAAGCATATTTTCTCATGGATACGGTCTCATTCACAGAGGCAGGGAGCTAGAAAACACCAGGGGCGACTTCCAATTGGCTGGAAGGGAATGAAAAGATTTGGAGTTCAGTAGGGATTACATCATAATTTTGTGTAATTATTCCTAGCTGGTGGAACTACTGCAAAAGGAAAGAGGCCCAGAGAGCAGGCCTAGAAACCTACTCTCTGGTTCTTGGAGCTGGTTGATCAGCTGCTCTTGTTATGATTTCCTTTGACATTTTGAGGATTAATGTGAGGACTGGCAAAATACAACAATGAGAAGAGATTTGAACTTCCAGGACTCTTTCATGGGGCATAAATAAAGGCCAAAGACCTTTGTAATGAATAGTCTGCCCCATCACTTCTGCATGAGCCATGGCTGGAGCTGGGCATGGAGCTGGGAGGATGTGCCCTGGGACACCACAAGAGGCATGAAGGAGGTTAGAGTGTTTCCTCTCTTTTGAAACACAAGTGACTTAGGGCAGAGATAGTTTATCAAAAATCCTCCCTTGCCAGCAACCTAAATGGAAGCTACTGCAATGAATGGGGATGCTTTCAGGGAATAATTGTTACTCCTTCAGGACTTGTATTTGATACTAAAGGCCAAGTTCCTGAGGGATATTTGCTCTTTTAGCTATTGCAATCACCGTGACATGAGCACTTTTGTGGAGCTTAGCCTTGGCTCAGTGCCTGTGATAACACAGAGGTTTTTTGAGGTACCTCTGAGGCCCCTGCCTAGAGCCTCACCCACTCATCGCTGAGTCTGTGGTGACAGGCATGACCAAGTAGAGAGAGCTCCTTTGATATATGGCTGTAGGTGTTCAGAAAGCACTGCCATCACTGTGAACACCTTTTAATCACAGTAGTTTCCATTCCCTTTCCTGTACAGGATCTACTGTAGTGTTTCCAAACATTTGTTCTCTGCTATAAGAGTCTTATTTAAAAAAAAATAAATTTTCAATCTAAAGCTTAGCCCTCTCGGTTTTCCTTGTTCACCCCTTTCTAATTTCTGGTTCTAAAACTTGCAGTCAGATTCTTTTTTCACCTAAAGTGCAGAGCCTGTCAGCTCCAAAAAAGTAAAAGTTCTGAGAGGAATCAAAGAAGACAAGCGAGCATTCTAGTCATCACCAACCCCCTCAGACACAGCCCATGTAAACACACACCACCCCCACAATGCATTTTCTTCAGAATCCTGACCAAGACCACCTGTCCTCCAAAGCTGTTCAGCTCCCAGCAGTCTGTTCCTGCTGTGGGGAAGAATGAAGATCACATTCCAAAGCTAATGCCATCGAGCCTCTCTGGCTCCCATTCACATGCAGCTCTTGCCAGAATCTGGAGCAGAACAGCTGGGCTCCTTAGTGTGGCTTCTTAGTCATCAGTGCTCTCCAGTGTAGGAGAGGTGGGACATTCAGGGAGGTGGTGAAAGAGTGTTGGTTTCCTTATGCTGGATCCTGCAGTGTTTGCTCCATTTATTCAGGAGATGTTGAGCTGAGAGTTGTTCTTGAGAACAGCATCAGAAGATGCCAGGCTCTTTCCTGAGTGTAAGCACCACCACTGTGAGTTGAGCTCCTTGTAAGAACAAAGCCTGTGCTGAAACAATTGTAGGCTCAGGGAGAGTGTCAGCAGTGTCACGGAGAGGACATTCCCATCACAGTTTACACAGCTTGCTCTGGAAGGCACTACAGGGCCTCACAAATCCAGTGTTGCTATCAGCGGACTTGTGATGTGCCCATGATCCCAGCGTGCAGAGAAGGAAGGCAGAAGGAAGCTAGACAAGAACACTGGGACTCCTAAAGAATCAGTCTGGAGTCAGGGTTCCTGCCTCATAGTGCATGTGACCTAATACATGAAGGTCTCTCAGGCCTGAGCAGAGAAGAGTGCAGAGCCACGCTGCCTCAGGATGGCGGGATGGCCTGACACCTCCCAATGCAGAATATTTTATCAAATCCACTACCAAACTCATATGCTAGATTGAAAGCCCTGTGCACTGCTATGAGAAGCAACAGAAAAGCAGGTCTGAGCACTCTGAGCCATGGCCTCCAGGAATCCCTCACCTCATTCCCTCTTAGAGGATACAGCCATTCTAAAAACGTTTTGACAGCCAATGTCCTTATGCTTTTGGCTAAAGTTAGTCTCTGTGGGCTTATGTGATAGGCATTAACCATCTCTGGCTGCTATGCCAAGCTGCAAAAGGAGGATGTCTCAGGAAAGCCATCTGAGTCCTCCCCCATGGCAGTTCTTCTCTGCTGGCAAACCCTGTGACAACCTGGGGCGTCCTCACCTTATGGATGCACACTGGGGAGAGAAGGGATAACCACAGAAATAACTGGTATCAGAGATTTACGTGGACCCACAGAGCTCATGGGCCAAGATTAGGAAATAAGCTCTGAGTGAAGACTACAGATTCTGTAAGCCTGAATTCAAAAGAGCTCTTTACACACTGGGCTTTGCAAAGGGAATCACAATACCCAGCAGTAGCTGCTAAGCTGCTTGTGGCTGGGTCCCTCCGTAACTCATGTGCTTTGTGTTCAGACACTCTGAACTATCAGCTCCCATATGGCTCCATCACCTTTGGACAAAACCCTGCTGCTGAGAATAGTATGTAGATTACAAAATGGTATCATTATTTACTGCTGATTTCTTCACAAAGTCAGGTCAGTCTAAATGTAAATGTAGTAAGAATATCAGCAGATGACAGGACAGTTCCTAGTTCTGCCAGTCACTCACTGCTTGCTTTCAGGTAAATTACTTGGTAACTCCCTGCTGTAGCATCCCCAGCAGTAAAAGGCAGATATGCTAATGTTATAAAAAAATTTTGGAAAAACAGAGATTACTGTTATGTAATGATACTCAGGTAATCAGGCCTGCCTACTAAACAAAACATAAACCAAGGAAAAGAATTCGTTCAAATCAGACTTACAGTCAAAACGTCAAACATGATGGGATTTACCACTATTGATTTTAGCAGGCTCGGATGTAGGCAGCCTTTGCAAATATCAGTGAGCTGTATGAAGAGCATGTAGGTGGAGCTCGCTGGGAATTTCCTGTTAGAATGGTTTCATAGCAGTAAATGTCAAAGAATTTTGTATTTTCTGTTGGATTTCTCCTTTAAGTTTTGTTTTCCTAATCACAGAGAGGAAAAAAAAAGGCACTTCCACATACTCTGCATGTTGTTCTCCCTTCCACCAACAGCATCTTGGAGCCACAATTCTCAGCCTTCTAGGTCCTCTGGCTCCAGAGCATATGTTGGCCACTGTTGTGAAACCATGAAACCCTGAAGCTCAGATCCAAAATCCTGATATTCAGGATCCCTGTGCATGCATTTTTCTGGCTCAGGGGCTGCTGTGACTTTTAGCAGCATGCAGGATAATGATGGCACTCACTGGGGAACAGAATGTAATTTAGGCTTCCTCCAGACAAAATGTCCTCTTTTTGAGGATATTTATTTAAATTTCTTCAGTTTCAGTCTATCAGGCTTTCTCTGACACTCATTAGACTGGTTTAGGTAGCATGGTAGCCCCAGGGGCTCCAGTGTAAGTCCATAATTCTCTCTTTTTCTGCAGAAAGATGCTAGGATTCGTAACAGCAGAAGCTGCTCTATTCCCCTACTGGTTACCCAGGGCAGTTCCTGCAACCATTTTCAGTGTTTGGCCTCCACTGAGCAGACCAGCACACTTTATGCAAAAGCAACATTACAAGCACTTAGAAAAGCTCTCTGGCCCCCAAGAAAGATGTGGACCTGTTGGAACACGTCCAGAGGAGGGCCAGGAAGATGGTCAGAGGGCTGGAGCACCTCTCCTATGAGAACAGGCTGAGAGAGCTGGGGTTGTTCAGCCTAGAGAAGGGAAGGCTATGGGAAGATCTTTGAGCAGCTTTCCAATACCTGAAGAGGGCTACAAGAGATCTAGAGAGAGACTTTTCACAGGGGTAGATAGTGATAGGACAAGGGAGAATGGCTTTAAGCAGAAGGAAGGTAGACTGAGGTTAGATATCAGGAAGGAATTTTTTCACTGTGAGGGTGGTGAGGCACTGAAGGTTGCCCAGAGAAGCTGTGGATGCCTCACCCTTGGAAGTGTTCAAGGCCAGGCTGGATGGGGCTCTGAGCAACCTGGTCTAATGGAAGGCTCCCTGCTCATGCCAGGGAGGTTGGAAGTAGATGACCTTTAAGATCCTTTCCAACCCAAACCACACTATGAATCTATAAAAAATGTCCAGAGCTATACTACAACGGCAAAATGTGCTATATACATTAGCACGGGACAGCCTGAAAGCCAAACTCTGACTTGGGAATATGCAACAAGATAAATTTCTTTAGCAGTAGCAATATTAGAATTTTTTTTAAGCAAATTAAAAACAAAATTCCATGTAAGCTCTTGCACCTAATTTCAGGCAAGGACAAAAAGGGAAATATAAACCTTTTATTAGTACCAGCAATAAGAAATGAGATTTATTTCAGGCATGCAATATATTATTGAAAAGTTTTGCAGAATTTAGAGATAATAAATTATATGTAGGAGGTAGTATATATTATTTAACAAAGTGGGTGAGAGGAAGGCAGCATTAAAAAATAGTGTTCATTTAATGAAGAGACTCTGGGACAAAAGCAAATGATAATTCCATCAGGCAAGATTTGAAGGATATTGGAGAGAGAAAAGTGTAGCTCAAGAGATCATCTAATTTATCTCACTGGTGATAAAATGAGCCTGAAGACTATTTCTAAATGGCAGATAATTCTGATCTGAGGAATGTCTCTTACATATAATTTAAAAGGGAAAGGAACTGTACTGTTACTATTAATAATAGAATATTTTACTTAAAACTTCAGGAACTTACTGTTCCTCTAGCCAAGTTTTTCTCAGATTGAGGAAAGTTATCTGTGAAATGTGAAGCCATTTTAATGTTCCATATGGGACAGAAATAGTTTTCTTTTTCCCAAGATGCCAGAGTAAGAGGCAAGAAGTATAATAAGTTTTATCAGGAATGTGTGAGTTTGTGATATAAACACTTGAGGCAGCTCTGGTTTTTATTATCTAACAGCTGGGCTGTCACAACTGAACATTTCTGCCAGAGGAGTCTGCAACCACCCTATCATGTACCTTCCTGCTTTGCTCTCTTATGAACTGTACAGAGCTGTATCAAGCCAAAATTCACCTTCAGCCCTAATGTGGCAAGAGTTACCTACATGCCTGTGTAGATTAATTGTGGAACTTCTCAGGAACAATGCTGTGTAGCAAAATATGGAAAAATTAAAACAAACAAACAAAAATCTCTCTGCTCATGATGTGGTAGCTAGTGTTGCCCTGTTCCCTATGAAGTCTGTTCTATTTTTTTTTTAGCTGGAGTTTCAGTTTTCAAATTATGAGACTCATATAATTTCTGCTTACATCCTACTATGCCTTTCCAACATTTGTCAAGGAGACTTTTATAACTTTTTTTGGAGTAAGAATTATCCTGTTCCTAATTTTTTCCTGCTGGAATATACCTCTTTGTACTCCTTTAAACATTTTAACATATCTTTTCTGGTTTTACCTTTTCAATTATTATAGTTTTAAACTTTTGCATGAGCAGGGTGGTCATTCTTAGCTCTTAATCACTCTCAGCATTATTTTTCCCTAACATTAGTTTCACCTTTCTAGATTCAAATTCACCAGGATCTTTATAGATCTGATGACATCCTAGCAGGAAGAATGGGACCAGCCTGACCCTCATGGAGTCTCTGGGTTGCTCAGATGTTTTTTGACAGAACTTAAATTAATGTCTTTCTTATTTGGCTGTCCATTACCACCTCATAGTAGAATTTTGTAGACACCTAGACCATTTTCTGGGTTCCTGGTATGTTTGGTCCAAGAGGAAGGTGCAGAGGTGGAGCACTTGACACATGTCCAACTTGCCCCAAAGGTAGGAAGTCAGTCACAGGGCAGAAGGAATGTTATTTGGGTTTTTTGGTTTTTTCATGTGGAGCAGAGCAGTCTAACTGGTGGCCTAGGAATGGGTCAAGCTCATGAAGTACTCCTGGCTAGCCCAGCACCTGCTTCCCAAGGAAGTGCTGTCCAAACGTCTCAGCCCTGTCTGTGCTGTAGCAGTCAGGGTAGATGAGGCACAAGTACAGCTGGGGGTGGATACAAGCTGGGATGGGGATGGCTGGAGGTGAGTGAGAGCTGTGGAGGGGATCCAGCCCTCTCTGCTGGACCACGCAGAGGAGGACTGATATTCAGAAACACTCGGTAGATGGCAGGATAAGGTCTATCCTGCCTAAGCAAGGGAATCTGAAATCATATCAAATACCTTCGAAAGCCTAGAAACTGAAGAAAAGTGGGTCAGATCATGTGGTTGGATTTTATGGCTAATGTGTATCCAGAGGGCAGAGCTAGATATGAATGACATTTACAAAATGTTCTTTTCCTTTCTTTTTGACTTCTGAGAAATATCTGTTGGGGAGTTGAATTTAGTTGTACACCAGGAGAGAATGGTGAAATACTTCAATAAAATATCCCAAACAAAGAAGGCTGTCTGAAAATTCAATGGAATACACTGCACATTCTGAAAGGTGTAAGAACCAGTCAAATTCACTCTTGATAGGAAGCCATCCACAAAAAAATAAGATCGACTTGGATGAAACACACGGGGGCTAGGATTCTCTTCATAATAACTCTTTGAAACTCCATTGCCTGAAGTGTTCACAAGTAAAGGGAAAAGGTGCAAAAGAGCTCCCTGAAACATATTAGGTGGAAGGGATAAAAGGCAACTCAAACTGAAGAAGAAAAAACCTATAGAGCTCAAACCAAAGCAGTAGAAGCAGGTACTGGAGTAACTATATGAGACTTTCAGACTAGATAATATCACTGAAAACAGAGAGCTCAGCTGTGGGACTGAGATGCAGGGAACATCTCAAGATTCAAAACCACATGTAATTTGTAGAGAGAAAGAATGAGCTTACAAAATGATCCATAGAAAAAAAAAAATGGTGTGGCTATGCCTCCAGTGGCAAATTTTAAAGGATAGGACAGATGATGAGGAAGACCCAGTGTTACAAGAGAACAGACAACCAGTAGCTAAAGGCATGGGTAACAAAAGGGACACATCTATTAATAATACTAAGGTGTTTTGTCATCAGAGAAACCCTGCAGTGGCTCTGTGACACAAGTGGGTATGAGCTAATGCTTGTAACATCCCTGTGATGAAAGGGGAGCTCTCATTTGTCATATGCAGCAGATGAAGCAACCTACCTATGACCACATTTTTTTAACTATGATTAGATATCATGATCTTCTACTTCCATGTCCTCTGCTCTAGACCATAGTTCAGTACTAAATGAATCTGTGAATGAAATACTGAATTTATGTCATAAATAAAACCAGAGTTGTTCCAGCTGGCTCACAGGGGCAGAGAATCTAAAGAAAGTCTGGCAACAAACAAAAATCAAAAGGACTAGAAACTGAATCTCTTAAGGACTTAAAGACTGAACAAGAATAGATACTTAGTTAGCAAGTGTGGCTTGGTGACATTTTTTCCAGGATGGACCTAGAACACAAAAGCCACAAAATATTTGTTCTGCAGAGCTGAACTGGACTATAAGCAAAACATAAAACCTGTATTTATGAAAAAAGTAGAAGTCTGAGTGGTGCACAGATGGTTCATCTAATTTTCTCATTTGACAAGCTGAGGGTGACTTTACATTGAAAGAGAGAAATGTAAGCATAGGGAAATGGATTGCTGCTCAGAGAAAGATATGGAGGGAGTGGCTGGGAATACACAGATCATGAGAGGGAAGATAACTGTTCTGAGAATTTAAAACACCTAGAAATTCTATGTTCCCATTATTTATGTTTCATTTATCTATGTGCTTGTGTATACACATACCCACCTATATATGTATATATATCTATGTGTTTATATTTCACACAAGAAACATCAAGGGCTAGGAATGAATTTTTTAAAAGTTTTATCATTATTTGTTTACTAATGATGACATTGATGCAGAATATTTGGAGCCAAGAGGAAAAGTAGAGCTCCCGTAACTGGATGTGTTTTGTTTAGGAGCATTATAGTCCAAGCCCCTCTCTAATGCTTAATTGTTAGACAGGTTTTTTTGCCAAGACCTTTGCTCACTAGTGCACAAATGATTCTTCTCACTTGTTTGATGTCTTCTTTATGTGAATCAATGGATGGTCCACAATCCATATAAATAGATGCATTTATGTGTGCTCTGTGTAAGGATTACAAGGCAGAGGTCTCTTAATAGTTTTTCCTCTGAAATTTTTAAGTATCAAAATTTGGCTGCAGGTTAGCAAGCAACTGGCTATGAAGCAAAACAGAAAAGTCAAACTCTAGAAGCATAAAGTAGGGATGATCTCTTTAGTGTTGGTCTTTCTATTGTCAGCAGAGTACCACAGGTGACAGGTAAAAACCCCATATGCATATTTGTGTCTTGCACTGAATCCTCTCCCATGCAGTTTTTCACAATGAATGGCCCAAGCAAAGCCAGAGACAGAGATGAATAACTGTATAGATAATAAACCCCGTGTTTCCTACACTGCCTACAGAAACACACATGTAATTTCTACATACAGGAAACTGGCCTTAAAAAGTGTAAAAAGGGACTTGGAGAAGGTTAATAGGGCATGGACATTCTCTGTCTCTCATAAAAGAGAAACTACAGCATCAAATAAAATTATCAGGCGGCAGGCTAGAAACGAAACTAAAGAAGGCGGTGCATTTTTTGCATTTCACCTGTAGAACTCATTGCCACAGGGTGTTGTGCACACCGAGTGTGTGGCTGAGTTTAGAAAATGCTAAGACAAATAAATGTTAAAAAAATATCAGCAGAGTATGTTATACCAAAATTACCATTGTAGTTCAGGTAGTCCTTGAGCTTCAGACTTCTGAATGCTGACAGAATATGCCGGGAAAGTATTCTATATACTTGTTCTGGTTTTTCAGTCCTTCCTTCAAATCTACTGTTTACCACCATTGGACAGGTTTCTGTTCTGGGTGGACCATAGCATGGGTGGCTTGATGCTGTCAGAGAAATCTTGCTTTTGATGCTTAATTTCTTATTTACTACTTGCAGTACTTACACAGACCATCATCTGTATTTTCCCAATAGAGCAAATCCTGTGGAAAGGGTAAATATCCCAATTTAATAAATATCAAGGTTCCTTTTAAATGTAATTATGTTAATGTTTGATTTACACAAATAATGATGTGTTAATATTCCTGAGATGTTATCTGAAAATCTATATAAAATGCAAAGAGGAATTTGAAAGAATTTCAGTGTAAGGCTTTTAAGGATCTAAATTTTTTCTTGACCAAGCATGGTAGTTCATTCAAAACCCCTGTTAAGATGGAAAGTACTTCAGGTACTAATATTCTGAGCAAATGAGCCCTAATGATTCAAACACTTCTGCACACGATCATGTGACACTTCAGAGTAATCCCATTGAACTTAATGGATCTAGATAGGTTTTGAAAAGTGGGATGTAAGTGTGTGTAGAGCTGATATCGAAACAACTTTCTAAAGATCAGCATATACCGGTCTTATCATTTTGACTCCTGTGTCCATTGTAATTGGTTTTTCAATGTTCTAAGTAAAGAATCATCCTAACACAGTCCTGTTTTTGTAATAAAGTGGATTTTTTTGAAATATCTGAACTGTCAGTGGTGATGTGTAGGACTCCAGGTGCTCCCGCTCATGGTATTGTGGAAGGAGATGACTTTAAATACGGGGCCCGGGTTTACTTCAAGTGCAACGCAGGTTACAGCTTAAAAGGCAGCCGTGTTGCCTACTGTCAGCTTGATGGGATTTGGTCAACACGTCATCCTGAATGTGGTAAGGTCACTTTAAGTTTTAATTATTTTCAAATATTTTGGCCAGTGTATTCCCATGAAACTAGACTATGTAAATCTCACTTGAATTTTGGTAGGTCTCTGACATAACACGTCCTCTTGTCTTCCTGTCTCTACAAAACAGTAGGAATTCTTGTTTTACTTCGCTGGAATCCCAGCCTGCATGATTTTTTTTATATAAAGGTCTGACTGAAACATCAATTCACTGAAAAGTAATAACCTCGAAGTCTTTAGGCATATATCCTTCTTACACACAGATTGAAAATGTCCAGGACCAAAGCCAAGTGAGGGATACAGTGCAACAGTGAATAGTTACTTCCATTACCCTGTATATCTGACACCTTCTCTGCAGAAGTCTGGTGCACTCTGTGGAGGTGAATAGGGGCTTACTGTGTGAACACTAGACTCTTATTTCAACAGAATTCCCATCCTAGACAAAGCTGATGAAAAAGAAACTTCCATTCATTCTGACTGTGCAGGATGGCATGCCTACCATTCACATTGGTTCAGCTGTAAAATTCCTTCTTGTCATCCAAAGAGACTTTAAATTTTCTTTAGTTGATTTGCATCGCACAATTTCATTTCCATATTCCAGAATAATTTGTTTCAATTGATAAAATATTTTTATAAGTGTGTTATGTCAAGCAGTGTAAATTTTGGGGGGAGTGTTGTAAAACAGCTGCATATAAGTTCATTTGAAAGAGCAAGCAATAAGTATTCTCCTATCGAGAGAGAAGTTTCCAATTGCAGTAAATGTAATATCAGGATCACGCCAAGTCTGTGCTGCATGATGGCCCTGGCTAAACATCTATAGAAAGAGCTGTCTCTAGACTTGGCAGTCACTGAAGTCTCTCCTTCCCAGATATTTTCTCTTTGTTTTTAGTAAATCAAAAAGGTCATAACCCTGAGCCTAAGGAAGAAGACAATTACTGTCAAAGTACTGAAATAAGAGAAGGCCTTAAGTGACATACATGGTCAAGCTTTTGGTACATTTGGAAATGCACACTCTGCTGATCAGATGATGCCTCCAGGCATCAGTGCAGAAGGCAACTTGCAAATAAAGCATTATTCTGTCGGGGATTCTCTGTAGTCTTCAGCTGCTATCAAGTTATCAGTCACTTATGGGTCACAAGGGAGAGAGCTTGTGAGGTACAAAGAAGGAAAATGGAGCTGAATAAAAAGGAGACAGGGCTCTCCGCTTTTCCCTTTCTCCTGGTTGAGAGGACGTTCAGACATCCTTGTTTACTGAATATGACTTGTGGAAAAGTATTTAAGTACATATATAGCCTTCAGCATATGCTAAAATCCAATGCTTGTAAAGAAAACACTGAAATATAGACTTAGCTTGAATGATATACTCACTGTTAAAAGCACATGCTCTTCATTGAAATGGCATTGTTGTGGCTGGCTGTGTGTTTACATGCTTTGCTGAGCTGGGCTTTGTCTGGTGGCACAAGGTATGACTTTGTGACAGGACAGGGCCATACCTCTGCACTGTAACTGTGCTGATTTCGCAGCAATTAAATAAATGTCCAAGTGCCTTGTCATATGTCGGTGCTTTTGTGAACTGAGGCTCAGCAGGCAGCCGAGTCGGAAGCAATGATATGAAGAGGTAATTTTGGGTCACTTGATATGTCCCAGTCCTCAGGGCCCTCTGTGAGCAGCACCAACACCAGCTGTCTAAACTGGATGTTCCCTGGTTATCATGCACTGAGACACCAGGCAGAGAAATTAAACAGAATTGCATGGTACTGTTGTACTGACAAGAAAACTGAGGTGAAATCCAAAGGGAAAAAAAGTAGCAATAGAGCACATTGTCAGCTGCTAAACAGAAAGAGCAGAGGAGTTAAAAATAAAGGAAAAATCATCTAGCATCACGTGCTGGATACTGTCCTCTAGATTTAGGCCAAAAATCTAAGTTTATTGTGAGAAAAAAAAAAAAAAAAGAAAACAAAAAACCAATAAGAATTAAAAAGAAGCGGAAAATACTGGGAAGGAGGAACTAAAAAAGGCTTTATAGGCAGAGTATAGCATGAGTAAGCTTTTCATATTAAATTTTTATTGTCAGTAAATACATACATATGTTCTCTTTCAATTCCTGTATTTCCCTGGATTATTGAGATATCTCTGTCAGTGCTAAGAAAACAAAATGCAACCAAACATAAAAGCAAAATTAAGTAGTCTAGTTTTATTATCCAAGTGCAGTGAAGTATTGAAAATACAGAAAAGGGAAAAGAATGCCAAGGGCTTGTTTCCTGCAAATAGTTTAAGTGCAGCCTTTTATGCTATTGAAGAAGCCTTGTTAATATTAATGGCACATTAACATAATCTAAAGTCAAGGTTCTTTTTCGGTATTGTCAGCTATTTCTTAAGGTTTTAATAATTTGAGATTTTTTACCAATTTGAGAATCTTATGCTTTCAGTGAGACTAAAGTGTGTATTATAAACAGAGATCTCTGTACTATAATTCTTCTCTAATATTTGACATTTTCAAAGACAGGGATCCCATATGGGTCTTGAAAAGGTGTCTTTATTAAAGTGTAGATTGTTTAGTAACATCTAAATGAAATGCCAAGCAATTTGATGAGTGAAAATAATGTAGTGAACCTGATAAAATGGTTACTATCTTTTTCCCCTATCATTAGTTCTAGAAGAAAAAAACTGCTCAGATCCTGGTGGCCCACTCAATGGCTACAGAAGAGTAGTAGAAGACACTGGGCTCTTGAATGGACGCTATGCAAAAATTGGCACGGTCATTGCTTTCTTTTGTAACAACTCATATGTTCTTAGTGGCAATGAACAGAGGACCTGCCAAGACGATGGAGAATGGTCAGGGAAGCAACCAATCTGCATAAAAGGTAGTTTACAAACTTTTTTACCACAACTCACACAAGTGGCTATGGTTTTACTTGATTTACTTTGATTTACTGGATTACTTTGGTATCATTTGCACTGGACAAACAATCATTTTTGCTAAGAATAAGATGTCTGGCTGATACCTGATACTGAGTTTGGTGGTTTGCCAGCTCCACTGGCTGCTATACTCAGACAGAGAAGATGCCAATGATTCCAGAAGATTCCATCTTTAAACAGGGAAAGGAATGTTCCCTAAGACCCTTATTGTCCTCATTCTAGGACTGAACCTGCATAAGATCAAAATCAAAGAAGATCAGGAGGGAATTGAAATAGAATGAAATAATTGTTTCATGAGACCATTATCAATCAGTTGCTGTCATAGGAAAGAGCTGTCCTCTCACAATCCTTTTAAAACAATGGGACCAGTCACCAGTGCAAAAGGCAGAGCCTGTACACTGCAGCCTTGAAGACATGATTAAATTATCTGTATCCATCAAAACACTGGATCACACCTTTAAATCCTTTGTTAGAGCAGGAATTATGCTCTTGACCTGGAGCTATGCTACTAAGTGTGTATGAAACCCTGAGTGAATGAATGAATGAATGAATGAATGAATGAATGAATGAATGAATGAATGAATGAAAGAAATTGGGGTGGAGAACTGCTAAATTCATTTTACGAAAGCTATTTCTTGACATATGGATTTTTTTAAAACTGAAATGATGATGATATAAGGAAATATGTCTGTCCCCTGGGGAATTTGCTTTATTCTGTTGTTTTAGATGAAAATAATCTCCCCCTGAAGCATATAATCATCTGTGGTAAGCATCTTTACTGATGCTTACTGTGATACTGACATAATGGTTAACATATAAATCAATCACAGAGAACTAGATATTGTTAAATTACAGCACAAGTGCTCAGGCGTGCAGATAAAATCCATCCCGGAAGGTTCCTTTTCTTCCACTCAGGGCAGCAGGAAAGAGACCCTGGCAGAGTTATTTGAACTGATAAACGTGAATATTTTATCCTATTCTTAAAGTAAGTAAACTGAGTATGCAAAACTAGAAATCGTAGATCTCCTTTCTGTTATTTTATGCATATTCAGGTAACTCTGAGGTGTTCCTTTGAATCAGTCTCCAATTCCTTCCATGTGTGCACAGACTCTTAGAAGTCCATAACATCCTGCAGCCTTTCTCTGTATGCCTGCTCACTGGGATTAGCTGTGTGGGACTACACAGATGGAAATTAAATATTTTTTTATATTCTTTATATATTATTTTTTATAATTGCATTACTGGAAAAGTTTGCTCTGATACTAAACCATCAGCTGTAGTGGTGTAAGTCTGGCATTCAGACACGCTGAATGATGGAAAAAATCTTCCTCCATGTCTGAAAGTGCCAGTGCAGAGGATGTTCAGTAGCTTTCATTGCTGTAAATGGGATAGATCTTGTGAACTGTGGAGAAGTAATTTTCCAAGGCTTTAGGTTTTAGGATCTAATGCACGTAACTTAACTACTTAACTGCCTCTTTTCTTAATCCAGTCCACTATAGTTAGTGAGAGGAAAGGTTGGAAATGTGTATGAACCATAGCACTTGAGCTGTGAATGTGAAATAGTACTGTGCAACATTATATTTTTTCTAGCCTGCAGAGAGCCAAAGATCTCTGACCTGGTGAGACAGAAAGTGCTTCCAATGCAGGTTCAGTCAAGGTGAGAATGCAATATCTCAACTACAGTTTAAAGAAAAAATGTGATTGATTTTCCCCTCCTCTCCTTTTCACTCCATGTGTTTAGCCTGCCTGAGCAGCGATTCCTATAAATCCACTGATAATTCAGCAATGAGAGCTGCTGGGAGGGGAGGTCTGATTAAGCACAGGTTGCCGGCTGCTGCAGGCAGCCAGGAAGAAATGCACAGATAGAGACGGGCAAACTACAGGATGATGCTGGAATTCTGCTTGCAAGCTTGTGACAGACTATGAGAACAGTCTAAGAACAGTTCCTTGGGGCTAGTGATGTATGTTAAAATGTGAACATGTGCCATCTTAGTGCACAGGGAGAGCACAAAGAGAGAAGATGGTATAGCGATGCAATCTGCTCCCAGGAAGATTCACCATCCAAAGCCATGTAGCACAATTTATATAGGCTGGGCATGAGGGAGAGGAGGAAGTAGAGTAGGAGGAGAGGAAAGAATGAAAGATTAGACCCTTCCTGGGCTTACCCTTCTGACGATTTCTTGAAATAAACCCAATCTGAATTAGTTATGTTGCAATGTTCAGGTTCATTTTCGTCCAAGTAGTAATTTCTCATTTCAGAGTTATTTTCAAAGTACAGGACTCATTTAATTTTAGATGCAGTGCAAGAACTGTCCTCATCTTTGGTCTTAAGAACAGTCATATCAGGTCAGAATAAAGGTCCAGCTCAAGCCATATCCTGTCTCTGGCAACAGCCAGTAGCAGATGCCTGGAGAAGATTTGAGGAACAAGGCAAGCATATACTTCCCAATCACTCTGCCACTCTCCAGGACTGTGATATATGATTGTAGAGATGGCCCTGAGAAGCCAACATGAGGCTTTAGTATCCATTAGGGGATTTTTCTTAGATTTTCTTAGATTTCTCTATTAACTTTTGAATACAGGTCTTTTTAGGCTAAATGTTTCAGATATGAATACCAGCTGTATTGAGAGCACATACATGCCTCCCATCCATAAGATGCCATGAGATGATGGCATCTCATGTTTGTGGACTGTTTTTAATTCCTTGAAGTAGAATCTCCATTTGATAGGTCAATAGTGAGGCAAAGTCTGGAATATGCAATATTGCAAGTCACCTGTGAGTTTGGAATGGGACCCTGGTAGACTAAGTATGACCACAGCAGCTCTCATCCTTCTTCCAAAATACAAGAGACTTGCCATAGCTCTTGTTCTTAGTAACTTTACTTTCCTGTTAAGTGTTGCCTCACAGGTTGGATACAATGGTGGTGTCTGTGTCTCTCTGTGATAAAAAATGAAATCATTATGAGAAAAAAAGTAATGTCTTTTCTGGATGTAGGCAGTACCAGAAATCTCAAGGGAAACTAATTTCCTGATAAATTTTTCAGACATAAAAAGGGTTTCTTTGTAGATACGTGCTTTTAAGCATTAGAGCAAGGGACGCATTCTAAATGATAAAAATTGAAGTATGACTGGAGTCAAGCTTATGGTCCATATCTAAGCTGGTGCATATATTTATTTCTTAATTATGTGCCCTGTTTCAGCTAATCAGTACAATTTCTAAGTGGAAGCTTAGCGATTATGAAATTATGAAATCTCTGTGGTGAGGCAATTATCTCTGTTAATTGCTAAATCAAGCAACTTTAGCAACATCATTTAATCTGAATCAATTTCTGATACTGTCTATTAAAATATTCACCAGAGAAAAGATGTGCCTAGCTCCCCTCTACTGGGAATTAATTATGACAATGCCTAATTCAGGTGTAATTTCTTTATTTAAAAAATGATATCTCAGTCCTTTTGTGAATGGAAAAAACTTCCACATCCAGAGGCAACCAGTTGCAATTCAGAAACTGTAAAATGGAAAAAGAGACACAAATAGGATATGTATAAACATATGTGTAATTATATATGTGTGCATATATATGTAAATAAAATAGCTGGGATGTAAATGGGAGTATTGCTAAACTATGCTGGAATTATATCTTTTCCTTATTCTTTCACAAGAAAACTTCATATGATTTTAAATGGTACTTAACACAACTGGTGATAAAGTTATGGTAATGATTGCTTTTATAATATTATAATTACTGTGTTCTTTCTACCTTGAAACAGAGAAACACCTTTGCATCAACTTTACTCTTCTGCATTCAGCAAGCAAAAGCTTCAAATCTATCCAACCAAGAAGCCAGCACTGCCTTTTGGAGAACTGCCCCCAGGGTACCAGCACTTGCACACTCAGCTCCAGTACGAGTGCGTTTCTCCTTTCTACCGCCGCCTGGGCAGCAGCAGGAGGACTTGCCTGAAGACAGGAAAATGGAGTGGGAGAGCCCCTGTGTGTATTCCAAGTGAGTCTCCAAGGGAAAAAAATGTGCATATCTCTTGGGTGAATGACGAAACAGGATGTGTGTTCATCTTAGATATTTAGGGAGTCACAGAAGTGTAGGCTGCCTATACTTCCAGCTGGGAGAAAGAAGCAATAAAGGAGCTTGAACATGTGTCTTTTTATCCACCAGTAGAACTTGAGTTGATGGTAAAGTGATCAGGCTTTCAGCACTGTAATTTGCCATTAATGTTTCTACTCTTTTATTGAGCAAAAGGTGTAGTGAGTCTTTCTCCTGATTTGAAATAGCTTTGCTACTACCACTTCATGTTTTTCTGTATTATTTACTACAAGTGGGATTTGTCTTTCATTTGTATACTTTGGCACATAGCTGACAAAGGCATCAAAGTTTAAGCAATAGAAGGGAGAGTCTGCAATTTTAAAGAGGCGCTTCCTTTAATAAACCCTGCTAAGGAAGGGTTCATACTACAAACTGTAAGTCCAGATAAAATCTTTTCCAGAGCTAGTGCACAAAGTAAGTTAGGGTAAGAATGTCACAACATTTGGTAAACGCCACTACTGACATCAAGCAAACTGTGAAAAGTAGATCTTAACAACAAACAAATTTTTATTGTTCTTGTTTGTGGTTTTACTTTGAGATCATATAATGTATTTTGAAAAGTATCATATTCAATCTTTTTCACTATGGACATGCACACACTATATCCCAGGAAGAAAAAGTCTCCTGAGGGAGACAAAAAATGCAACCATGCAACGTAACTCTTTCAACTGAAGTAAACCTGTCATAATAGAAGGGATTTTACCCCAGGTCCAAGCCTGGATAATATATTCCTAGAACAAGGCAGAGCTTTTTCTTTTCCCCGGGATGACTGTTGATGTAGATCCATTTGCTTCAACATTCTTCTTGCAAGAAAAGTCTGTTCTTATAGGCATGAATTGACCTGTGCAAAGATTCATGCCAGGGGAGGCCTCACAATTACACTGTGACTGCCTAGGCTGAATTTTAGTGCACTGATGGCTTTTTGGTGTTTTATGATAGACAAGAATCAGGGGTGTTCATTCCATTTCTTTGTGCAGTCATCTCATTATAGTGCAGCTAAATAAGGTTGTTGTGAAAATTCACCTGCTCAAGTGCTAAATCCACATTCCTATTTTATCCAGGAATTCAGATAATAATGGAAAACTTGAATATTTTTTTTAAAGTTATATAAAATGCTCCTATAATTTTGCAGGTCAGAGACAGAGGCTAATGAGACAACTGTCCTTCACATTCATGCAGTTTAGTTTCTTTTGGCACATCCTAAGAAGGAACCAAGAATAATACTCAGATTCTTTCGGGGAGAAGGTCTTACCTACTTTTTGCTTCATGTTTCCTCAGTCTGTGGAAAAGCAGAAAACATCACCCTTCAGAAGGCAGTGGCCTCTGCGAGGTGGCCGTGGCAAGCAGCCATCTATCGCACAGCCAACGGGGTGAAGGAGAACAGCCTTCGGAAAGGGGCCTGGATCCTTATCTGCAGCGGGGCCCTGGTGAATGAGCGCACTGTGGTGGTGGCAGCTCACTGTGTCACTGACCTGGGCAAGACCATCGTGCTCAAGACAGCAGAGCTCAAGGTGGTTCTGGGCAAATTCTACAGAGATGATGACAGGGATGAAAAGACCATCCAGAACCTGCGGGTGAGTAGATCCAACAGGAGTGAAAAATGATGAGCACAGGTAGATGCTGATCACATCTGTCTTGTATGGGGAGAAGAAGGGCACCCTTTGGGCAATACACTCTTCTACCTGCTGTTCTTTGAAATGCATGTGTAGAGACTCAAGTGCTGTGGCACAAGAAGGGCACATGCTGCAGTTCACTGAATTCCTCGAAGCTGTCCAACTAGTACATTCACCCCTAGCACAGAACATTAAGAAAATAGCTCAGGTTCTGTAGGCCATAATATCTTGAGTGATATTGCCAGAAAAAAAGTAGAAGAGATGCCAGCTACTGTCAAAATTGATTAGCATAATTTATGAGGGAAACACTTGTGCTCTAAATCCTGGTGTGATGCCATGAGCACATTTCACTTCTCAGCCCCAAGGCCGTACAGCTCTAAACTGAAAAAAAGTTTATGTCTGACTCCAGCTCCAAAAATAGCAGCTTGGGCTTACCAGAGTGATTTGCTTTTTTCAAGTAGAACTAGAAAGACTGAAGTCAAACTGAGGAGAAATACAACAATTTTGGGTATGCGTGTCTCTTTTTGGGGGGAAGTGTCGGGTGTCTAGCTAAATTAATTAATGGATTTTATCCAAAATATCATAAATAACTTGATTCCTTCCTTCCTGACCCCTTTTTAGTTTCTTTCTCTAATCTCATCTTTTTCATACTTTTCCTGTAAGAAAATATATTACTTTTTTTTTTTTACAGTATTTTCTTATAGGAATCCTATCTGTTCTTGTAGCATTTCATTAAGGAAACAAGCAGTAAAGGTTCTGCCCCAGTATTATGTAATGTGTTGCTAGTGCTCTTTTTTGGTGGGAAGTCAGTTGTATTTCAAGAAGGTAACATTTTACTTCAAAGCCCTACTCGCACCCAAATTCCACAGGCTGAATGGCAGGTAAAACATTTTCAGTACACAGTAGAAAAACTTGAACTGCATATTAACTCCCCATTTTGCTAAAAAATGTCCTTGACTGCTTTTGAGTAAGAAGTGCTTCATGCAATAAAAACTGTCCTGAAATCCAAGGGAAAAAAAAAAAAGCCAGAAGATGCTTGATCTGTGCATGTTTCTCATTTCAGTGAAAGAACACCAGAGGTGGGGGTAGAGGAGAAATATGCAAAATAAACTAACATGTATTTTAGTAGCATGGAAGGAGTGCTGCTGAATTGCTATTGCTGTTAACCCTGAAATCCTTCCTACTCTGTTTCCTCTCCAGATTTCTGCCATCATAGTGCATCCCAATTATGACCCTATATTACTTGATTCTGATATAGCTGTCATAAAACTCTTGGACAAAGCCAGGATCAGCAGTCGTGTTCAACCCATTTGCTTGTCATCTTCTCATGACTTGACTTCATCCACAGAGGATTTAAAGATAATGGTTACTGGCTGGAAGGTATTGGCTGACATTAAAGATCCCGGATACAAGAATGACACAATCCGCATGGGAGTTGTTCGGATGGTGGATTCACTGTTGTGTGAGCAACAGTATGAGGATAATGGGATACAAGTCAGCATCACTGACAGTATGTTCTGTGCCAAACAAGACCACACAACCTTTTCCAATATCTGCCCTGCTGAGACTGGTGGGATTGCAGCCATAACTTTGCCAGGAAAAGCATCTCCTGAGCTAAGGTGGCACCTGATGGGATTAGTAAGCTGGGGTTATGATAAAACTTGCAGCCTAGAACTCTACAGTGGCTACACCAAAGCTCTTCCTTTCAAAGACTGGATTGAGAAGAACATGAAATAAAAATCTGAGTCTAGAAATGGCATTTTATAATATAATATCTCTCTCAGTCTCTGCTACTTTAGGCTTCTCATCCCAGTGATGAGACAAAACTGGGAAAAGGTTAAGGCAGAAAGCCTGGTAATTTGTCCTAGGATCAGATATTTCATCGGGCTACTTTTACTTAACCCATGACAGAGGGTCTTAGTGCATGAGAAGTTTTGCCATATTTTGTCTGTCTCCCCTGGTGGGAGGATAATGCCCTGCTCCTGAGTCTGACATGCAGAAACAGGACAGTAAATTTTGTCTGAAATTAATCTGTAGTGTGGAGTTCCCTGGAGAAACTGATGGTGAGCCTCTCCCAAAGATCTGTGTGACTGAGTGGATTAAAAGTCTGGAAAGAGTAGCCTGGATTAATTAGGACAGATGAGCTTGTTATGGTATGTGCTGTCTGTATTGCCATAGTACAATGTAATCTTCTTCCCTCCCAAGTACTTTACACATTTAAATAAACCATGGTTTGTTTTTTTAACCTACATACTCATGTCTGACATTATTTAGATCCATTGTTGCTTTATCTGTGTCACACTCTAGGAACTCCCTACTGCCCGTGTCTCTGTGCATGTCACTCTCACTTAGGACTCTTCAGGAACACTAAAAGGCAGAATCAGCACAAAATTCAAGGACTATACAAATAACAAGATTTTTTTCTCTTAATAAACCCAGTGCTGCTATTGTACATGAGCCATCCCAACGAAGTGTACAGAGGAGTTCTCTTTCACCTTGTATTCTAAATAGATGAAAACAAATACATTTTTTCCAAGTGGATTATTTCAAAGAACTATGAAAACCTCAGGAAAACTTCTGGTTTTCATTAGTTCCCATACATTTGTGGTAAAACTACTCCTCTGTAGCTTTTCAGGGTGAAGAATAATGTCCAGGTCTCACGCTTAGCAGGTGCTTTTCTTGAACTGAGGCTGAACTGTTTGACATCTCCCACTGGGCATGTTGTCCAGGGAGACACTTGGGTGTCCTCGTGGTCCTTAGTTGCTGCTCTATCACTAAACCATTCTCTATTCTCTATTCAGTCATGGCTAAAGACTGGCAATTAATCCTATAAAAGTTGGGAAGGAGAGACGCTAATGATTGTCTTCCACCAATAATGATTTCTTGATAAGTCATATATGACACCCTGGACTTTTTAGGACCTTCAAATTATTACAGTGCCCAAACCAGCTAACAGCAGTAGTTGGATGTGAAGGCTGGGAATCTGATGAAAAGATTTAGTGCTCTTACCAAGAAGGACTCAGATGCTGAAGTTGTGTTCCGCCTATTGCATGGCTATGGCAACTTGAAGTTAGCAAGTCTGATTTCAGCTCTGATTCTCTGATGCTGTAAAATCTCATTAAGAGTTTCTTAGCATTCAGTAGTTTCTACCCACTTTTGAATGTGAAAGCTGCTGCTAAAAGGACAATTAGTATTGGATATCATTCCATGTAATTTATTTTTTATTTTCTTGGCAAAAATATTTACTGTGTTTTGCTTTTGCACTTTTCTTGTTTTCACTGGCAATAGGACCACATGATGTTGCTTAAATCAAAAAGTTTAAGGGCTACAATCAAAGTATATTGCTTGTCTTTATCTTGTTTGTCTGTCTTCTCCTGCCAGGAGATTATACTTGGCCAACAAACTGCATGGCAACAACAGCAACAAAAATCCAGAGTTAAATGTGAAAAACATGATGTGTTTCATTCCTCTGCTGGGAGGAACACATGCCAATGAATGTGTGGTACTCCCCTGCTGACAGAATGGGTTAGAGGAAATTAGGTGTCAGTTTTGGAGAAGCACAAACTTGCATAAGTCAACATGTGTTTCTTCCTAACACTAATGACAAAGAATGAAATGAGAAAGCTCTTTCATGATTACCTTAACTGAGAGTGTCTACACTCTAAATAATGACTGTATTATTTAATGGTAAACAGAAATCATAAAGACCTGTGAGCTGGCTGTCTTAGTTATGACACCATGACTGCATTGCTTTCCATAGCATTATTGCTCTCCACTGCTATGACTGAGAGATACGAGGTCCTAAATGCTTTTTTTCTCCATTTAGGATTTGTCCAGTCCAAACAGATCTGCAAAAGTCTGTTTTAATTCCAGCTTTAGACTTCACTCTTCTCCTTTTTACTAAAGATCAACCATATTTTTGTATTTACTGATCTTCTAACTGCTCCTCAGTGTTGAATCCCATCCCCATTTGGCTTCAAATCACTCACAGACCTGGCAGTGAATAGCTGAAAGTTTCTGGGCTTGGACAGCAACAATATAGCTGTTCACTGGCTGTATATCACACAAAAGTACATTCTTGAAGAGAAACTTGTAGGAATTCATGGAATTAAAATCAGGAGGTTGCTATAGCTGTGCATGCACAGGACTATTCAACCCCTTCTTTTTACAGTTGTGATGCTCTTCAAAGAAAGCAGAAGCAAGAAAGTAGCCAGACACCTCTTAGCCCCAGGATTCAGATTTTAGCACAGTCCTTTACAGAAGGAGGATGAGGTTGCAGCATTTACTTCTATTTCTGGACCTCAATCATGTTTGAATCCTAGATTAAAATCTGGCTATCTCTAAATGCCGACATAATGTCTTATTTCTCTGGTTGTATGACATAGGTATTCACATGTACCAACATGTCGTATCAACATATCCAGGCACCTGTACCACGTCTAGAATTCCCAGGAACTGCAAGCCATTTTGTCCATCCTTTCTATCAGGCTTACCCACAGTAGTTTCATGGTTACAGACTGAGCAGAACTCTGCAGGGGTTAGCATCTAATGCCAATAACGAGGAAAAATAGGGATAAATGTTTGAAAAAAAGCAACCTGTGACCTGGAATAGCTAATCCCTTAGATAGCTTGGCTCTATTTTTAAGATGTAGAACTATTTCAAACATGTCTTTCTAAACAGGTGAGGATCTGTGCCATCTGTTGGAGAAAGGGTGTGAAATAGCACAACATGGATAGCAGCTCGTTTTCCCTCCAAGGAAAAAGAGCTGTGCATTCTGGATAGGCCATAAGGATATTGCTATGGAAAGACGAGACCAAAGCACTCTCTGCATTCTTATTCACTCCAATGAGAGCATGTTTTCCTTTGTATGTTCTTGGGGCTGCATTAAATTATTTCCAAAAGCCAGGGTGCTTAGCTGAAAAATAGCACTGAAAGGAAATGGACATACTGAAGTATAAGCTCTTTTCAGGCACCCTCAGTGACTCTCACAGAATTGCCCTTATAAATTGTTTCCATTGAAAACCTACATCCATGGTAAGATTACAAGTAAAAAATGTGTATTTGATTAGGACTGGGGATTGCGTGATAGGCTGCATCCTGCCATTTTTTAAGGGCAAGTAACTGGAATTGGCTTGGTTGCAGGAAAAGCATCCTGGGGGAGTGGGAGTGGTGCGGAGGGTCAGGCAGGCTTTGCTCAGCTGTGCAATCCCTGCAGCCTCCCAGCTCCTTATCGTGTCAGGGGGCTTCCGCAAGGCTGCTGGCTTTCTGTGCCACCTCCTCGGTGCAGAGGGAACGAGCTGTGGCAGAAATGTTTGTTCCCTGTGAAACGGGATATCAGGTTCGTCAGACTTGGATGGAAAGACAGCACTGAGGTTGGCCGGCAGTGCCTCAGCTGAGAGAAACGGGAGCGAAGGTGTGTGGCACTGCCTGGGCGGGACACGAGCGTTCTCAGCCCCAGCACCTGACTGCGGGTACTGAACACAACAAAAACTTCCTGCCCTACGCTGCAAAAATGCCCTGGGCGATGCCCGGGCCCGGGTCCCCAGGGCCGCGGCCACGCGCGGCACCCCCGGCGTGGTGGAGCGGGGCGGGGCGGCGCTGCGGGCC